>OX424573.1:1236649-1778860 GCA_949152435.1 Gastracanthus pulcherrimus | reverse complement strand
GTAATGGTTATTACTATTCATGATGGGTAAATCGGGACAATGGGATAAACTTGCATTCACTATGCATTCAGTTAAAACTGAGTACCCAGAACTTGCCTAAGAATTCTCATTTGACATAACCTTAAAATTCTGTTCACATTAACGTTCATGTTTAAATAAAGCCTGTTCAGACAAAGATTTGGTTATGGATACGCAATGCATTTTCCTTTGTACATTAGTTATAGTACTTTAGTTGCATGTACATTAAAAATCGTTTGCTAATATATGCATCAATTTATAATCATTGGGGGTTGGTACTCACGAATTAGTACTATCAGTCCTATTTTTGAATGAAGTGAAATTTTACTCTATTAGTTTAGCTGGTCATCTAAACTCTAACCACACCTATTTTCGATAAATATCCTTTATTTAATTACATCGATTGACATCTAGATTTAGGGGAACAACTTTTTCATATATATCCATCGGATATACTAATCTTAAAACTACCATTCACTTTACCCGTTATTAAAGAGTAAATTCAATCGAAAATGTAAGAATACAATAATGATACTCTTGGGAGTAAATCTACCTCAAAGTGAAACATCGACTAGATCGAAATATTAGGTCTAATCACCAATCACTCAAACTTTAGAGTGCAATTTCACTATAACAGATTTAGCTTAATACGAGCAGCCTCTTGGCAGCGTTACCACTTCCTTGGGGCGGGAACGCTCGTTTCTATATATATATATATATATACAGACATCGTGCATACATATACACCATGCGCGACACAATATATACAACATTCGCGCGGCAAGTTCTGCACTGAGTCGCTCGACGTAGGTATATACAGACACATATACCGCACCTCTGCTTCTGCTCCTCGTGGCTCCTGCATGTATACGCGCATTTCCCAAAGTTATGCTCTACCGGCAGCAAGAGCAGCAGTAGCAGTCGTCCTGCTAACCTGTGTATATATATATATATATGTATATTATATACCATATATATATACGTACGTATGTACAAATACATGGGAGGGGGAGGGGGATGCGAGCAGCTCGGTATACAGCTATTAGACGGCTCGTTATCGTGTAAATTTGCCCTTCTGGCGCGCGCACAGGGGCTGAGCGAGAAACTCGCTCTCCCTCTCTCGCACTGCGATATAACCTTCTCCTCGGTATTATAGTCCCGCCGGCTAATGTATCCCCCCTCTCCCCCCGACCCCTCGCACCCCTGCTTCTCCTCGACCTCCCTAAGTAAGTTATCGTGCCCGAAAGTCATTCCTGTATACCGAGTCCGAATAATATCGTGGGGTCTCGGGGTATGGTAGTTACATCCATGACGAATTCAAGTGTAATACGGGGCTTGTTTTCCGTGCTTTTCACGGTGGTGATGGGATATATGGGAGGTCGTAAATAAGGAAGTCGATGGGCTGGATATGCAAGAGAGAGAGAGGACGAACATGAAATCGCGGTAATTTTGGTATTGCTACACGTTAAAGAGATTAACGTATTTTTTTCGGTAGGGATGAGTAATACCCAACCCTATGTTAATGGGGTATTCTATCTTTATGAAAAAAAAAGTATCCCGATGAACGGTAATAATTTTTGCAAGATAAAATTTACCGTACTGAATGGTAAGAAACATAATTCGCGGTAAAATGTATACTGCTGAACGGTAAAACTTATGAGGAGTAACCTTTATTTTTACCATTCATCATGGTAATTTTTTTCGCGTAGTCAGGATGTCCCACATGTACTGTGATTCTTATGATAATGATTTTTACATGGTTGACATTTTAAAACCCAATAAATATAAATGAAAAAGTAACACGCAAATAAAATTACTTTTATTAATTTAACGTATTTAAAGTTTATTACTTTTACAAATGAATGCATTATATCCGAAAAAGAAGCTCGTGCCGTACGATAACTATTTTAAACGTCGTTTGAAAAAATAGTCGCTCGCTATAAACTTTTAGTATTTTAAAATCAGCAAACAAATTATTAGAAACGAAAGAAAAACGAATTCGTTCTTTAGTGCGTATGGATTCTGCAGCTTGTTTGGTTTAGCGATTTGAGGTCGGATCGGTGCAAGCGATGTGTACGCTTAAGCTGCGGTTAAAGTGTGGGTGCTGCGCATTACGTAGAGATTGATAGAAAAGCAGGGAGTAATAAATGAGCAGAGTGTAATCGGATTATTAATGTTTCGAAATTAAAAGGCGACGTTGATACTTTTTTTTTGCGATCATTATGATGAAAGTGTAATTATATCGCAAAGAAGAAAACCAGTTTTAAGTGGGTGACTGTGATTCATTTTTAAATTACGGAGATTCGAATCACGTGAAATTTGCATAAAGCTGATGACTCATGCCCGGCCCATGTTATATCTTCTAACGAGTATACAGGATATAATGAATAGAGAGCGCTTAAAACTTTTTTATCGTTGTTTTTATTTAAGAACGCTCTTATTTCGCGTAGTTTTTAATCGCTCATACGCTTTTTAAAAGCTCATTTCTCGCAAATTACATTTATAATGAATTCTTCACCCTCGACGTCGTAATTTTCAGACTTTGACTGAAAGCACGCGAAAATGTGTATTCTGACAGGGAAAACTATTTGCTTAATAACATTATGAAATAAAGTTGCATCGCAACGCGCTTAATACGTAGTTTTATCCTCAAAAGAGCCGTAAATATACAGTGCACGCATGTGTTCCCCTGTTTCCCGAGTTAATCAATGTGTATAAGCAAACACGTAAATTAGTTAGCTGCACCTTCGCTCTCCACTCTGCACTTTGGCGGAATTAATTTAAATCGCACGCTATTCAGTAGGTATATACTCGCATTTGAACACAAAAAGAACGATGGATCATCAAGCTCGTATTATTTCCAAATTCACAAGCATTGCTCAACGAATATAAAGTTGATCCTGATAAAATTCCACTGAGAAAGAGTTCAAACAACTATTTTTGTTTAGTAAAAGCATTTTTAGAAATTTTAATAATAGTATCACTAGTTATTTCATTACATTTTGATCACTGCTACCAAATGAAAATTGTGAGGAGCTTGACGAAACAAATTATTTAATTCACGCAATCGTTCGCAAAGCTTTGTTGAAACATAATGAGAGCATATAATTACTAATAATGTTTTCCTTTAAGTTGAAAGTTTCATAGGTGACTTAAATATACTATTTTAATAAGTCTAAAGTTAAGATCGTCATAACCTGACAAAAAAAGGTCAATTCCACGATTAAGTTATTTTATTTCTATACTATATACAAAATATGAAGTAAAACATCCATAAAATCATTTTTAGTCCTTAAATACTCTCAGAACTCTTTAACTCAAATATTAGCAAGTATAATATACGAAAAAACCTTCTTTTTTGCCCTGATTAAATATTCTATAGCTGAAACTTTTCAAAAATGTTCCTCGTGCTAAAATATATTCACAAAAAAATTACAACTTTCCTCTATGCTACTAAATCATACTAAATTATCACGTTTCCCCCCTTGCTGTAAAAAACAAAAAAGTCATCCCATCAAAAAAGGCATCAAATTTCCGCTAAATATTCCGTTAAAATTCAGTCAAATCTTACAAAACGCTTCACCCGCAAAACACGCTCCACCTACACGCGAAATATCCAGGCCAATTCGTCAACTAGCGCAATGTTTGCCCATTTGCCCGCCCCCGGCGTATAATGTTTGCGCGCGCGCGCGCAGGGCGTTAGCCGAATGTTCGTTTGCACTTGCTCGGCGTTACAATTAAACACGCGCCTGCGCGCAAACAAATCCAAAAGTGCATCCGCCGCGTATGCAAAACTATCCACTGCGGTGGACTTGCGCGCGGTGTGCACTTTTATTAATTATACGGGGCAGGAGAGAGGACGCGAAATGCATATTATCGCGTGTTTTACACTGTCGCGTGATGAGAAAATAGCGCATTTACAAATTCCATGCGACGCTGTCTCGTCGTCGTCGCTCCTTTATCTCGCGCGCGCGCTAATCCTCTTTACCCTTGCATCTATTTGCCCCTGTTGTACTGTGTGTATGTGTGTGTGTGTGTTTGTGTATTCGCGTGTGTTATGCGTTATGTGCACCCATTCACGTGAGCTTGTCTCTTTTCTCGTTGCAGGAACGCCATTTACAACATAAGCCTGCACGACCTCACGGAAATCGCGGATCAGGTGAGTACCACTCCGTGGTTCTTATTGTATAAGCATTCTTTAGCATTAATTATTTTATATGAAAATTGTGCTCTATCCCGTGCAGCTCACGGCGTGTAGTGTTGATTACTCTGCTGTGTTATTGTAGAGAGGACTTAATTGATTTTTGCTATTCTTGTAATTAGCGATGAAAATCTGCAATTGCGGGGCTGTTTAGAGTATAATTGGTTGTAGAGTTTATTTAACTAATTGCGATTGTAGGCGAGCTGTGCACTAATAAGCGTTATTGTTGATAACACGGTACAATGTGCATTCTCTGTTATTCAAATTTACGATCTGCAAATTTACCGAGCCGATTATACCCCGGTAGAAATCTAAACTGATTTTTCTGCCAGAATTAAGCTCATTTTCAAGAATTATTTCTATTTGATGATTTATCTAAAAACTCACTTAAAATGACATGCTTTTTATTGAATTTCTAGCTGGTATCAAATGCAATTAAAAGTAAAGGGATAAATTGTTTTATATAATTAATTGTGGTTAGAGCAAAGTTAATCGAGAACGTTTATGAATAATTCGACCTGTAGTACTATATAGTAATTAGATTAATAGTGTAGAATCTAAATGCATATCAAACAAATAATATAATAACTTACTTGGTTAATAATTACCGATCAACAAAGAATCCCTGACTTGAGTACATATTATCGAACTAACTCTTAACTGAAACCTTAAATAAAATTTAGTCAGATTTTAACTAATTTCTAGTTAACTTTCAGCTAACGGATTCAAATAAAAAATTAACAAGCTAGCCAGATATAAGCCAGTTCATTTTCTACCAAGGTACCTATTATGCTTAATAAAGATTTTCACGTGTGACGCCATTCAACAAATTAGACAGTTATCATACAGTCACATAGGTCTGAAAAAGCATATTTTACCTCCAACGTGTCCCTACATTCAGATTACTTTCAGTATTACGTAACGCGCGAAAAAGCCCCGCATACGTACCCCCACGTGACCCAAATATTTAAATTTGAAATTTAAATAGAGATCCGAATTCTCGTTCTCCCTCCCCCTATCATTCCGTAATACGCCGAAGCGACTCCCTGCAGCGTAAACGCGCAAAACGCGACTTTTTACGTCCTCCTTGAGACTCGGAAAGTTCCTCCCGCAGCGGGGCCAGCTACATCCCTCTCTAAACGTATCTGGGGCGCCATTGTCAATCACACTTTCGCGCCGCGTAAAAAAGAAACTTTCCTCCCTTCTTCCTCCGTTAAACTATACACGTGTATCCGCGAGATTTTCCAAATTGTAGTTATCGTCGGCGCAAAAAAAAAAAAGAGGAGGTCGGAAGGAGGAAGGGGTTAGAGAGAGAAGAGAGAGAAAGTTTTTACCCCGACTTCGCTAATCAAACTTCAAAGTCGAACTCTCTGCGTCTTCTACCGGAAGAAAGTTTAAAGGGTCTCTCCTCCCCCGTTTTCTCTTTGGCGCAAAACTTTGCTCTACAAGACTCTCGACATATATATACACCATGTACATCTACACGCACTGCGCGTCTACTTATGTATATAGGTGCTCGCGCAATTTCCCGGATGCAAAGAAGGACGACGATCCGGAGCGTGCCGTTTTGCCCAAGCGGCCGTATTTTTTCGTTTAACGAGGCGCACGCTGCAGAGCGGATTTCTTTGGCGCCATTCGCACCGGATATAATGATCGTAGATTTTTTTTTTTTTTTTTTTTTTTCATTGGGCCGCGGCGCGATCGTTATTAAAAGACGACTATTCGCGGGGTTGTTAGGCGACGCTTGCCCCACTTTCCGGGCGGTCTCGATCTTCGTCGCATTGAAGGGAAATGGTATAAGCGACTCGTATTTTTACGGGACAAAGGGGGTTTTGATGTATTCTTTTGTTTTGTAAGTGGACGCGCGGTGGCCTCGAGTGTTTATTGTTTGTTGTGAGGATCAAGGGGAGCAAAAAGTGTGTGCACAGAGGAAATTGCGTAACAAGGATTATAAAATTCACGGTGAAAATGATCGTGAATCACGTTAAATCTGGGAAAATCCGACTTTTCGGATTTTTGTACTTTATATTTGCATTAAATAACATGGGAAATGTATGAAGTTATACAGGAAATCAGAAGAGTCAATCTGTGTAAAAATGTATGTTTTAATGTGGATTATCTTTATTTTTGTTATGGTAACATCGTTAATGTTCATATAAATACTTTTATCTACACTAGTGTTAAACTTAACCTAAAATTTGTGTACAGTCAACTGTAGTACCATGCTAGTAACCATGTACTGGGTTTTCTCTTCACTTATTTCTAGGCCTATTTCTTTAGCTGTTTTTATTAGTATTTCTACGTTTTTTATTACGGTTTCTCTATTTTTTGTCATCTGCGTACGCTAGCAATTGTGTTAGGGAGCCATTTATTATAATTCCCTAAAACTAAGTTAATTAGGAGGGTTGATAGAGTATCTCCCTGTATTAGCCCGCTGTGAATGTCAAATGGCTGCGATAGGCTCTTCATACTCTTACATAACCTGACTATGTCTCGACTGTTATCTAGGCACATTCTGATTAAATTGACCAACTTTTTTGGTACCCCTAGCAGTACTAAGACGCGGAACATTTTGCATCTTATTATTGAGTCATACGCTTTCTTGAAATAAATGAATAATTGGTGTACCATTTCCCCGTATTCCCATTTCTTTTCGAGGAGCTGCCTAACCGTGATCATCTGGTCGGTTGTTGACCTATTTCTTCGAAATCCACACTGGTAATCCCCAAGGATTTCCTCCACGAGAGGTGTGAGTCTACCTAGCAGTACATTAGAGAGATTTTTGTAGCATGTACAGATAAAAGAAATACCTCATTAGTTATTACAGTTGTATGCTTATTCAAAATAAAGAAATTATATAAGTATACAAATTTTGAACTTATCATAATATTCTAAATAAAAATATTGTGTTTACGTATTTCAGTACTCTTGAAGATTCATTATTTAATTTTAAAAGAATTTTCTCAATATTCGTAGTCGAGGCTAAAAGCGCGTAATGGCTGTTTAAAGTACATCCAATAAACTTAAATTAGAAGGGAGCAAATTTCAGGATGAACTGAAATCGAGCTTAATACGATGGAGAGGCACTCTTGAGCTCTTTGATGGACCGGAATGATGGGGCGAATTATCGCGTTGATAGTCATTAAAGGGTTAAGGGCATTAAAAAGTTATTACGGACTGACTAAGGCACGTACATAAAGTTTTCCTCATATAATCTTGGAAAAATAATGATTTTTTCCGCTCTACGATTGTTCATAAACTCAATGCAAATAGTTTTTCTCAAAATATAAAAGCATCTTGTATTAATAAACTTACCTGTTTTAGGTATTACATATTTAATAACGAAAATGCTCATTTATTAATTCTAAATATTTCGTACCAATTTTTAGTTTAAAGTATAATCGTAGATTTATCGTGTTAATTTTAATAACGTTCTTCTCTATAAAATACACTTCTACAATATTAAATCTTCTAATATTAATCCAACGTTCTATCCACTTCCGCTCTCTTACAATCGTTCAATACTGCATTAAATGATAAAAATGAAAAGCAAAATGTTGAAAACCACTTGGAAAACTGTCCATCACACGAAACCGCCAGGCGTAGCCTAGAGCTATACGATCCCACCGCTGACCGGGCCATTTATTTTCGTCAAAAATACACCGAAAAAAGCGTCACTGCAGCAGCAGCATGCAGCCTCACCTCAGCTATATTTTCGCTGCGACGCAGCTCTGTCGTTTAACATCCCCTAATATTGATATGACGAAATTATTTCTCTCGCGCGCGCACCGAGTAAAAAATTGCCTCTCTTCCTCCCAAAAGCAAAAAAATGCGTATAAAAAGCGCACCGCAGCAGTTCCACTCAATATTTCTGCGGTCAGGCTCGCGCGCG
Organism: Gastracanthus pulcherrimus; assembly: GCA_949152435.1. Taxonomy (NCBI): domain Eukaryota; kingdom Metazoa; phylum Arthropoda; class Insecta; order Hymenoptera; family Pteromalidae; genus Gastracanthus; species Gastracanthus pulcherrimus. The sequence continues at coordinate 1,770,749 of OX424573.1, read as the reverse complement.
CACACACACAAATACACGTGTATCGAATTTTACTTTTCGCCACGTACCGGGGGGCGCGCGCTGTTATTTTTTTTTATCGCTCGCGTAGGCGGGAGGGGAGTGGATGATAAATCGAGGGACCGATTACAGCTCGATTTCGCAAATGTTCCGCATCGCCATCAGCTAGGCTGTAGTGCAACGTATAGAATGATAAAAAAATATAACGATGATGTATGGCCGATGGAGCCGCGGGCGCGAGATTTTCTGGATGCACCGCGTCGATTCGTTGTGTCGTTGCTAGGCGGTGGTAGGGGACATGTGTTCTTGTCGTTTTTTTTCTTTTTGAAAAATGAATGTGTTTAAATTTATGCGGTTGTAGGTGTGCGCTCGTGGATTTTGATCGTTAAATAATTGGGACGATGTGCCGGATGGAGCTGAGTGCGAGGGGCGACTTTGAACTTCGCGCCCTTTGAAGGCGCGCGTGAAAACACGAAACCATTAAAAAGAGAGCCGTGTAGTTGCTGCTGCTTTTTACATAAGAGAGAGTACTGTGGAGTCGCGCGTTTGATGTTTCACAGGCTTTAGCGAACTGCAGCGCTATATCGTTCGTTCTCTACTTTGCAGTGGCAATTTTACTTTTTTTTTTCTCGTAAATGCTCGTTAAGTGCATGCAATAGATCTGCTGTGTCGACGGTGTGAAACACGAATATAGTACATACAATACGAATTCTCCACGTCCTGTTTATAAAAATACGCGTCGGTATAGATTTTTCTATTCACACCCACTTTATTTCGGAAAAATGATGCGATTCGAAGTGGAAAATCGATAGAAAAAGGTTCACTATTGAAATTACGTATCTGATCAAAATTTTCGTTCGACAAAAAGTGAATGCTGAACGTCTGAGAATCTGCTGTTTCTAGCTCTTGTAATCCAGATTAAAACAGATTAATTTACAAAAATATGATACATTTTTCACATTTTCTCGATTTTCTTTACATTCTCTTTGAACCGCACTGAATGTTCTTCATTTTCAACAAATAAATCGACCGCAAAGAGGAAATTTCGATCAGACACGCTATTTCAGTTCGGTACGAGGAAATGAAAAGCGAACATATTTTTGTTATCTATTTCTCTCCAAGTAAAACCATATCGGCCTTCTATTTTTTCCAAAAAAGAATCCTGAAAAGGAAAATCGATTCTGATTCGCAATATTGCTTTTCTGCACAATAAGGACGCTTTGTACTGCCGCGCGCTGCATTTTTATTTCGTTTTCTCGTCCTTTACACTCGCGTTGCATCCCATCAGTAAGTGCCACTCACCGACATTTCCTTATGTCACATTCCGTGCGCCGCTTCAAATGAAATACGCGATCCACGATATACGATCGCGGCGCAAACTCTCTGCAAAATAAACGCTAACTTCTCTTCTAATCCCCGCGCGCACGCATCGCAAACACAGCGCAGCTCGGAAATGATGAAAAGCCACGAGTGCCACCGTGCCGAGCGCTAAAACCCCGCGCAATATAAACCGCGCTATCCCTCGCACAGAACTCCTCTCGCAACCGTTATACCTCGCGGAATTCCGACGTACGCCGAGCAGTAGCAGCAACAGCATCAGCTGATAATGCCGCTCTCGGCTCGCGCCTTTATTATATATATATACACTCATACACACAGCGCTTCGCGCTCGCGCCTTTATAACGAGGCATGGTACAACGTCCTCGTCCTCGTCCTCTCTCTCTCGCGCACACATACACGTACGCACGCACGGAGAGGCAATTAGGCGGTCGGTCACGTTTTCGCGATGCCGGAAATCGCGCGCCAAGACGACAGCGTATAACGGCAGCAGCAGCGGCGACTAACGAATCGCGCGCGAAAATCGCGAAGCGCGGCACGGAAGTCGACGAGAGAGAGAGAGAGCGAGAGGAGGTCTGCAGCAATCAGCAGCGGCACTGGTAGCGCAGGTCGTTAGCCGATTGTACACGTTACGATCTGACTTGGGTGTAGATATATGTGTGTGTGTGTGCGTGTGTGCATGGGTGTGGTGTACTTTTGCGGCTAGAGAATGTATGGTGAGCTTTCGATTGGACGCGATGTTGTGTATGAAGCCGTTATATGCTGGGCGCTTCTGATCTTTTAGCTCTTTGGGGCATTAGAGAGGCGATTGAATGCAAAGCGGGGTTATAGGAGACTTTTTTTCGCGGGGCTGCGCTCGTTAGCGATGTTTTTTTTTGCGGAAGGAGGATGCAACTGACAGATGCAACTGACGGTGTACATTATTTGCAAATTATTGAGAATAAATGTAATAAATGTAAATACGTGTAATCATAAAAGAATAAGCTACTGCGGTTGCTAGCATGAAGAACTGATGATAAAATGTTTGTTTTGAGTACACTGCCTCGAAGGGAATTTGTACGATAAAAGAGCGAGTTAGTTTGGATGTGCGCATCTGATACTCATATGTAATAGCGCCGAATTATTATCATTTTGATTTTTTACGCGAGCACGTCGCAGGATGATTGTGATTCAAAAGTTAATAAAAAGAAACTTTCAAAGTGTAAATCGTCTTTATTACAATTATTACTCTAATATTCATTTTCCATACTGATGTTTCGCATTATATTATAGGTAAAGTTATTAGATAAATTCAGTTTAATTACACTATCGATTTTAGTAGTAATGCCGGGTACTATTATATAGTCAGTAAATAGACGTGATGTATTATTTCATTTAATTTATTTTTTATCAAACAATATACCCTTTCACAAATTCTAAAGCGCATTTCACTCCACTGTCAGATTATCCCCCAATACACCCCACACATTTCTTCGCCCAAAAAGGGTTCCGTATACCATGCGAATCGTTGGGAAATAAAGCACCGATCGACTGCTCCACATCCACGGGAAACTCCGTGGAGTGCACCGTTCACAAACGAATTCCCTTTACTTTAACTACGAGAGGCAAATCTGTCTATAAACGCCAGGCATTCGGCCGATGCTCCCATCTCTGACCATATACATAATAAAAAATGCGCGTATAATCCCGCATCGCTAAAAGGTCTGCGCAATAATGGATTTTTCAGCTGCAGGCAATTTTTTTGGATGCATCCCGCGTATAACAATGCAGGTGCAGCGGCAGAAGCAGCAGCAGCAGCTCCGGTTATCGTCTCTAAATCCCCTTGAAAGAATGGACGACAAAAAAAAATGCTTTTGGATGAATGGGACGAGGGCGCAGTTGTTGCCGAATCGAACTACAAAGGAGAGTCGCAGTCGGCTTACTGACGAAAAAGCGCGCTCGCGAATACAGGGTAAAAGGGGCGTGGAGAGAGGTGGTAAATTACCTGAGCATTGAGTGACGCGATTCATCTCAATGGCCGTAAAAGGAAATTTTACTGCTTTTATTCGTGAAGCTGCTATTTTGCTTTTCTTTCAATTTGTTGATTTATATTTGCAGAGATAATTTTCTGATAAAAATTAGCTTGAAAGCGATAAGGAGCGAGTAACGGTATAAACTGCCGTATTACACGAATTTAGTTTTCTCTACTGAACGGTAAAAATTATGATGAATTACGATTATTTTTACCATTCATCGGCGTATTTTTACTCGAAATATGTACGCGATTGAACGCTGCCAATTAGAATCATTATAATAGAATGTACAGCATTCTTTAAATATGAGATGAATTGAAATGAATTATCGTTCATAAATCAAGGATGTTCGAATGTTTGTATTGAAATAATTAATTATATAATGCTCAATGCGAATTACGGTACCTGAAGGCTTTATTTAAACATTATTTTTTAATTAGCATGACATGCATTGTTCGAAGCTCTTTATAAAATATTCATAAATAAATAACTGCTATTCAAAGTTATTTCGTTCGTTAATCTTTTTATTTTATTTTCTTTATTTAATCGTTGATCAACGATTTTACCCTAATTTTCATGAATCACAATGATCTTTTATTATTAATACTTTCACATAGGATATTTTTAGATCCCAAGGTACTTTGGAGATAGATAAACGTATAAAAATAAACTATAAGAATATATATATTGTTAATTGAAGAAGAGCTCTAAATGAATGAAACTCGAAAAATTACTTTTTCAGGAAAAATGTAATTACACTGAAACCATATAAAATATTTCAGTGAAGATTTATATAACATACTGGCTTTTACAAACTCACTGACTACGTATCCGCGGGATACACCACAAAACGACTAAAATTTATTCATCCCACATATTTATTGGATTAATTATTTATTCCCCTCTTGGGAATCTGAAAAGATGTACTAAGAAGATCACACATCAACAACGTGTACCTACACCGGTCGAACGTCAAATGAACCCAAGAATCACGCGCTCGTTACGCACTCCACGAGCGCTCGCTTACATTCCACCGTGCACACATCTCGCGAAAAAAATAGATTTTTCCATCCCGTCCCGAGCATCCCGGCAATACTTCATGTCTCCCCTTACACACATGCACACAGACACAAACACACATCTCGTCCGCTAATACACTTTTTCAGCGGCGTAAATTCCTAGCTGCAGCACTCGCGTACACACACACAAACAGAAAGAAGAAGCGGAAGCGCCTCGCTCTCTTCCTTATCGCTTTTCTGCGCGCTGAGAGAGAGAGAGAGAGAGAAAGACCTCCAGGGAGGCGCGAGACGCCTCGGGGGAATGCAGCTCTAGCATAGCGGGGCAAAGTAACGGTGTAGGAAAGACCGTCGTCCTTCTTCTATCTCTCTCTCTCTTTCTCTAGGCATGGCCGTTGCCGCGCCGCTCGTATAGGTGCACTTGACTCGCCGAGGGTATATACACGTCCTGATGTACACCGGCTGGGTATACCGCGTATATATACGCAGAGTTATATTCACCTGCCGCAGGAGTCGAGCATGAGAACGAGAACGCATTTTCGCGGGATGACGGTACAATTGTGTGCGTCGGGTTGTGGATTGTTTTTTGTTTGTTTCTTTTCTTCTGTATTATACTCGCGGTCTCGCGGCGTTCCAGATTCTGATGTGGTGGCGTGTGTACGCTTTTTTCTGGGGGCGTCTGCGAGGTTTCGTTTTTTAGAGAATGGGAGTCTTGTGGAGAGGCTTGAGGTTGAGAGTACGGAGTGGTGCGGTGCAAAAGTTAAGTTTCTACGAACAGGTGAACTGACACTGATTACGCAATTTTTTTTCGTTTGTTTAACTTCATTGTTCGGTTTTATTCGCTTATATAGATTTTATAAGAGTATATTTTTGCCATTATGCTGGATATATAGTTATAAAGAATGCGGAAACAGAGGTAATTATACAGAATTGAATGCTTGATTCTGTACTTTGCAAAGATGTTCTATGTTTCTACAATAGTGTCAAGAACTTTAAAGTAGTTTATTTCATCGCAAAAAGATAGCACGTACGTTAGCACAGTCCATAAATGCTCAATATTTTTATAATGCATTGTAAGGCGTTAAAAATGGAGTGAATATGATCCGCTATATTCGACATAATCTTAACATTTATATGAACTTTTAAGCTTTTTCTCGTTTAATTATAGGATGAGAAAGAATGCAAGGATCATTCTAACTATAGACGGAAATTGGCGCTGAGAGCGTTGCAAAATACGAGTCGACAGTTTGTCAATATTTCAATAATTACACGCCACACGACTTTCGTTATCCTATCGATCGATTTGCCTCAAATAAGCATTCCTTATTTCAAAATTTCCTATCAGTTAAAGATCCAACACCCCAATTTAAACGATAAAACGTGCATTGCCGTTCACATACCACACAGTACACAAAAAGCCTTACAAACTACTCAAAAATTTTCTCCATTCCCCTTCCAAACCGCAAACAATAAACCATCCAATAAAAATCTCCCGTCAAAGCCCCGTCGCCAATAACACTCTCAAAGCAAATCCAGCCCAAAACAGGCATTTCTCCCTCCGCTCCGGTTAAGCGTAAAAGAGAAACAAAGCAGGGCAAAATTGAATTCGCGGCGCACAAGCTGCCTGTACAGCCAACGCGCGCGAAACTCTCGATGCAAAAATGCCTTCGAGCGAGCGCGCGCGCACGTGTACATATAGAATTACATTCAACTCGCTGGCTGCTAAACCGTTGCACCTGTGTTTTTCTCCTCGCGCGCCACGCGAGAAACTATGCCCCTCGTCGTCGCGCCGTTTCTCGCGCGCATACCTATACGTGTACACCTGCGCAAAAAACGCGCGCGCGCGCGCGCGCAGCGAGCTGCTATTTGCTTAAGTTAATTAATTAGCGGGGGGGCCGCGACGAAAAAAGAAGCCGGCCGACGAGCGCGACCCAGACAGGATTTCGACGAATTCCGCTGCGGCCGCAGCGCTGTTTGATTAATTTTCCGAGAGGGTTTTCGAGCCACGTCGACGAGGGAGAGAGAGAGAGAGAGAAACTTCTAATGACGCGATTCCGAGAAGGGAGTTCTCGCGGATATGTCGTTTGAGAGGTGGCTTCCTTGCGCTGGCTGCTTCGGAATAAAAGACTTGACGTTCTTCTTCTTCTTCTTCTTGTTCGTCGTCGTCGTCTGTTGTCGTTTTCTTGCAGGAATGACGTTCCCGCGTGCTGTAGTCGACTTTTTGCCTGTTGTCGCGAGCTGGAGGTTCGTCTTTTATTATTGTGTTATGAGAATAAGAGGAATTGCAGTGAGCTTTATGACTCTGGCTAATGGTAATGTCATTAATGTTAAGTCTTGTGGAATGAAAGTTTATGGATGCAATTTCAAAACTCTAATTTCAATGATATACGTTGATGATTCTTTCAAAATGCGTAAGCTTTATGTAAAACTGTGTAGCAATTTTGAGTATATAATATTTTGAAATGACTCTTTTTTCGCAGGAGATGAATATACATTATTTTTTGAATATAGAGTAGACTTAACTTGTCCTACTGAAGCTTTCGGAATATATTTCTAATAGAGAAATATTTACCGCCACGAAATTAATTACTAAAATGAAGAGAGACAGTTTAATAAAGATAGTTAGCTTCTCAAATATAATTTTATTTCAAAATGTCATCTGGAATTTTTGGTACTATAGCAAAATTAAATGTTATTCGGTAATGTATGCCTTGAAAAGCGTAAAAGTCACTTATAATACCATATGAAATAAAAACTGTTTGATTAAATTAGAGACAAAACTTTGTATTTTTGTGAAAAAAATATAATTAGCATTTTACATGAAAAATTCCGTTTGGTTATTTATGTAGAAAAACACAATAGGTTGTATTTTCTGTTTATACTTAAAAACAATTATTTCAAAAGCTACAGACGTTTTAAATTTCAGCATTTTTCGATGATAAGTTTCCATATTGTTCGTGACGTCACGTATACGTCAATCTGCTATATCTTACTTCAATTTTCATACCTAATTATCTCTTCTCATTCTACATAAACAAATAAAATTTTTCATCCAAAATGCTAATTGATTTGGGAAAATATCGAAAGTCGCCTTTTATCGTTGCCAAAATCTTACAGCTAACAGTAACAGATATAACGTCACTTCCCAACAAGTGAACAGAAACAAAACAACTTTCGCACACGGGCAAAAGCAAAGTTCTTCTCGGCATGATCCAAGCGGAAAATTAAACCTTTCTCGATCTACGCCAAGAGCCGACTGAATTCGGTATAACGGAATGAGACTTCGTGCTGCGCAACTCCTGCATGCATGTACACATATCTCTCTTCCTCTCTCTCTCTCTTTCTCTCTTTCTCTCTCCCTTCGCATCAACATGCATATTCTCATGCATATCAGCGCGCTGAACTGCGATGTCACGGTAGGGAAAATCTTATTCCACCTTTCCGGTCTCTTTACTTTTTAAACTCTTAATTGACATGGTCTAATTGTGCATGGTAGATGTGTGTGCGTGTGTTTTACTTTTTCATGTGTACATCACTGAGAAAAATATTGTAGGAAGAATTACTGTTTCGGTTTAGAAAATGTCACGTTTTTGGGAAATGGATTTTGTTGCGGCTTTGGTTATTTTAGCATAAAAAAGAAGGTCTTTTGATTGCAACTCTGCATATTTACACCAGAAATATAACCTAAATTATGTATAAGTATACCCAAAAAGCTTCAATTTGAGGTAACGCTTGCAAATACTGATTTATTCCCAAGTTACATTAGCCATTAAAGACAGCGATAGAAAATGCATGTAAATTCGCAAGATCACGAAGATTAAAGTTATACCCTTGAAATTAGAGAACAAAAATACTTGTATCGAATTTCCACCTTGCAATTCAGTTCAACCTCGCGATATAGCTTTTATCTGGCGTCGTATATCGCGTATCCACATATTTATCTCCTCCGAAGCTTCATCGTACACCGCATCTATTTTACGCGCGCGCAAATCTCCACAATCCCAAAAAGTCAATATACCCCGGCCATATTCATGAAATACATTGAAACCAATCGCGTAACTTTTTTCATCGCAGCCCCGGGCTGTAGGGCACTCTCGCTGCGTAAAACCCTCCACTATAAAAAAAAAAAGAGTGTATACGCCCCATATTTCGACCCCTTTTATACACCTGCTGGCCCTCTGGCCTCTCTCCTTCTCCTTCAACCTCTCGTAGCTTTATAATCTCGCTCCCCCAGCAGAGTGCGTCTCTCTCTCTCTCTCTCTCCTTGAGCTTCTCGACGACTCGACGGACCGTAGTAACACTCTATACACACACCCAACCTCGTCTTCGTCGTCGTATCCCTCGCGGCGCGTCTCGGACTAATTAGCCGACGCGGCCGCGCGCAATAGCGACGCGTCGTCTCAAAGGTGGCGCTAATTCCGGCGAGAAAGAAGGAAGGAAGGAAGGAAGGAAGGAAAGAAAGAGGTCCTCTTGTTCCTCGTGAATAAGTGATCGGCGCGCGGGAGCCGAAGGAAGACTCGCGTCGCGGATGGGAGTCGCATCAAAGAAACATCGAGCTGCGCGAGCGAGCGAGCGAGCTTAGTTGATATTCCGCGGGGATTTCGCGGCTCGTGATTGAGTGCTCACCGAGTTTGCGCAAGCTATGCGACGGGGAAGATTTTGGGCTCGCGCGCTGATTATTTCATGAGTGAGATAGCGCGCGCGCGGGGTCATTGCATTATGGGGATGGCGAGGTGGCAAACTTTTGCCGGATGGCGGCGCAGGTGAAGTAAGACTCAAGTCAATGAGAGGCGGCGATTTCTAGTGCGCTCCGATTGGTTGGGGGCTTTTCTCGCTCGCGCCATCTACCGGCCCGAGGTTGGTGCGAGAGAGCTGCGCGCGTTATTAGGCTGGTATGCTTTTGAGGCGAGTATCGAGGCCTTTGTTTGGATGTGTTATTGATGATTGAAGAGAAGGATGAATTGCGGTATGTTTTATGGGAAATTTTTTATTCGTTTTATTCTGAATGCAGGTATATTGTATTGAGACTCAGCCCTTTGATAAAAATCAAGCTGCGAAAAATTCGTACTTGCTTTTTACAGAACAAATCACAGAATAGGGAACTAGCATGAATTTTTTTTCCTTGTCGATGTCTGCGATATCGATAGAGACTGGTAAGCCAATTTTCAAATCTGATTGAATTTTTCAAAAAATTTAAAATTTAAAAAAGTTTTAGCTTCTTTAAGTATCTTTGTGACGTCACACTGTTGTAAAGTGCAAAGAAGTCGACACACGAATGTGACGTCACGACCATTTTCATACCGCTGTATCCTCTTTAGTTTTTGATGTATTGCAAAAATTTTAAAAGTTTACGAAGGAAATGTACTATGATCTATCAGAGTACGATATAAAAAAATTATATGCAAATTCCCTATTGTTAGTGCTTTTCATTATGCTAAAAATATTGCTGCTGAAATTGATAGATTTTGTCGAAAACTGACAAGTAATTACGAATAATATTGAAAAAAAGACATTGAGATACATTTATCTTTTGATTCTAAGGAATATAATTTTATAGAACTATAAGTATACCTCCTGGATTTCTATTATATTTGGAAATACCTTTTATCTTTTAGAACCACAATTATAATTATAGAAAAATTATTTTTAAAGCGGGTAAAAAGTTATCGGCGCATGCAATATAAAAGGTAACATATTGAACATTAAAACGTTAATTATATCATATAGATAAAGGAATAATGCATTTACGTAAATATATTATTCTGTTTGTTATTTATGATCGTACACGTTAAATCACAAAGCGTGTCTACACACGTAAACATGAAAAAAACGTATAATCGACGCGAAAAAAATTTTCAAACAAAAGAAATACCCTTTTTCATCAAGCCTTCGTGCTCACGCAGATTTACTCTTGCTCGGCGCGCTCGCGCCTAATAACTCATTCGCGTGTCTTATTATTAAAATTCGCGCAGTGTCGTTTCATCACCATCAATATCTTACATCGAATTTTCCCTCCGCCCTACCTCGCACCCGTTTTAATAGCACATCGACGTATGTTAGTAATCTACAGGCAGCTGAAAAGACGAACAAAACTGACGCTAAATTTAGCGAAGAGTAAATTTAACTTCGAAAAAGGGTCTGTGTTTCACTCAAAAAGAAGATTAAGTTTTTTAAACATACTCACTCGGCATCAAGTATAAGTGTCCATATGTATAATTGTATTATAAATTATACACTCGGAGGTTGAATTTCACTCTCGCATAATGAGATCATACTCAAAAAGTAAAATCTATATGATGCGTTCTATACTTAAAAAAAAGATTTTCTTTCGAGCTTAGAAATCATCCCATCACGGAGAGTGAAAGCTTCAGCTACCATTACACCCTTATCCAAGTGACTCTCGACCCTACCAAAAAATCAAATACCGAACATTCGTACGACCATTCCGCTCTAAATCCCCTCGCCAATCCAACGAAATTCCAACCAGTCGAAAAACCCTGCAGCCATTATATTTACCCTCAATCAAGCGAGCGAGAAATCACTCTTATCGAGTGACTTCTCTCACGCTGTGAGGGGGATACACTCGAGCGTGACGCCTCGACGACATCCAAATGAAATTTCTCGCTCCCTTAATACTCGGGCGCTTCTCCTCGAGCAGTGCGCCTCCGCCGCAGTGTTCAGTCCAGAGTCCAGTCGCGAACAGGTACATATTGCATTCATGCCCGGCGAGGCGACGAACGCGCGCCGGGCAAACTAGTCTCGGCCACCCCGAGATATATACGAGACAGACACTCACACGCACACTCGCTGCTATACCTATACACACACACACACACACGCGCGCGCTTTTGCAGAGTGAGAGGCAGTCAGGCAGGCGGCTCTGACCGGTCATTCACTTACCGCCGGGCGTAAAAAGCGCGCCCCTCTCCCTGTACACCGTCGCCTTCGTCGCCTTCGTCGTCGCTGCAACTTCTATGGCTCGGCCTTCTCTCTCTCTTTCTTGGCCCAACGCGCGTGTATATACATGTATATCGGTACTTTATAGCGTCGTCGTCGCGAGCCCGAGGCTGACGTCCGCGCGCTCGATTTTCTGCCCCCTACGTGTACACAGCTTGGCATCGGGAGAGAGAGAGAGAGAGAGAGAGAGAGAGAGAGAAGGATGGAGAGCGAGATAGTTCATGGTATAGGAGAGTCACGCGTCTCGCGCGATCGACTTCGCGTCTTTCTCTCTGTCTCGCTCTCGCGTGCTTTCTACGACGGTAGTCGCGCCCCGCCGTCTTTTCATTTATATACTCCAGGGAGTGGACGGGAGTATTATAGGCAGGTGTGCGTGACTCTGCGCGGCTGTGCAAGAGGGTATTCGGGATGTATCGCTAGAGAGGCGGTGTGGTGTGCTTGCATGGAAATTTTCTCGCGTTCGCTGAGCTCTTTACGGACGCTTGGCCTGTCGTTAGTTTTTTGCTTTCTTGTTTTCGATGTGCAGGGTGTGTGCTGAGGTAGCTTGGAAGCAGCTTCAATGGATGTACGCGAGTATATAATGACCGCGAGGGAAAATTCACTCTTTGAGAGTGATTGCTTTCGATAAGAAGAAATACAGCTATTTACCGTGTATATGCTTGAATTTATACCGATAGTCAAAGTTCGACGTGAATGATAGAAGGAACTTCGCAGAGTACAGTGAGAGAAATTGTATTCTATTAAATTAAATACTTGGTTTCTGGTAAAAATTTGAAAACTATATATTCGTAATATTAACTATACAGTATCTTCCCATGTATCCGGGTAAACTAAGCCCAATACTAGGTTCAAAACTTCCACTTCGAGTATTACAGGAGATGCATATTGCATAATAATGTATTTCACTCCTTTAGCCAGTAAGTTAAACGCAGAAATGTGCATAATTCGTGGATAAATAATAGAGCATAAGAATTAAATATTAAATAAAGAAAATAATAAAAAATAATAAAAGAGATATCAAATAATCTCCGTCTTACATTGAACTAATAAATGCTACACCATGAAAACCCAATAAAGTGATCGCTCTGATCAGCCAGATCACCGATATTACCCCCATTTCAAGAATGACATTTCTTCCAAAATGTTGTCAGACTTCGTCCCGCGTCCATTGCAAACTCGCCACTAGCTCCCACATAATATGATTCGATTACGCGAAACCGCGAATCACGAACGAAAATTTCATTTCGTCGCGGAGCGTTCTTTTTTCTTCGAAATCGACCGGCCGTCGAAATTAAATGACTCGCCTGCCTGCCCGATTGCTTTTTTCGCCGCAGCTGCTGCAGCTCTCTCGTTCGATGATATTTTCACCGTGGCCGAATCTGCGCGCGAACGCGATTAATCCGATAGTTGATCGAGAGGCAGAGAGAGATAGAGAGAACTGCGCGCGTGAGTTATAACGCGAAACGATATCGCGCGGTGGTTCGATGATGCGCTGGTCGTTTGCGCGAACGAGAGTTGCAGCAACGGTTCGGCTTTTTTTTTTGTATCGGGCGGATGCGGTCGTAGATGATAGACTACTGGCTATAGCTGATTGCGCGTTGGATGGTTTTTGGTGCAGCTTTTTTTTGAAGCAGGTATCGGCTCGCTTGTGGCGATTTTGAAAAATTACCAATGAATCTTTGTTTTTCTAAGCTTATTTCGTCAAATGAATTTATGTTATTAAATATGCGTGTGATGTTTGAGCTGTTTAAAGTACATCCGAAGATTAGTATAATATTATTTAGTCAATGGGTCCATTGATGTCCAGATATTGGACAATTGGCAAGAAAAAATAACGAATCTACTTTATTTCTTCTTTAGAACGTTATTTTTAACTGTAAAGATGATATCAATTCATAAATACTTACGGGAGATATTAAAGTCCATTTTTACCGATCGCGTCAATATTATGATCGATCATTCATATGGCATTCGTTGAGGTATTGGAATATTCACTTGCATGAATGATAAATTAATACAAAACGAATGGCAATAATGTCCTCGTCTTAGCTTAAATCGGTCATTACCTCCAATTGCAACTAATTATTTACCGTTCAGTCGCTAACATTCGCGGCGGGAAATTTGAACTTAAAATTGACTCCCTCTCAAAGACGGCCATGCTTAAACCTGTATTCTAAGTATAACAACCGACAGCGCGACCTCAATTATATCCTAACAATAACCGCCACCTCTACCCCCAGAAATAGCTCTAAAATATTCCCCGATCGATACTTCACACTACCATTGTAACATCCATCGGAAGCACGTCATCGTTAGTCTCTCATCTCCACCCAACGCACACCTCGCGATTCTTGCCGTCTACCAAAATAAAACCCCCCCGACCGATACAAAAAGAAAAGCCCCGAGCATAGATTGATGCTCGGTTAAGCCACACTTTTTCTCTCTCCTTTCCCGCGGTTTTCCCGCACAATAGATAAGAGCCCCGCGCGCGCTACCTCGGTCCCCGCAACAAAGCCCCTGCAGCCCTCTCCCATGATGGATGAAAGCATTGATGAGACGCGAGCTAAAGTGCTGGGCGCTCGCGCTCTGATTCGATTAGCCGAGAAAGGACCGGGAGGACTCGCTGAATAATAGAATAAGCAGCGGCGACGGCAGCAGCGCCAGCTTAATGCAGTGCGCGGAGTAGTGACGCGCTGTCGGAGCGACACCGGAATTGCCACTGCACCGAGCTGCATTGCTGTACCCGCGCTTCCCCGCTGGCTCTGACCGCTTTTCAGGCGCTTTTAGCGGCTGTGTCATATCCTGGTATATAGCGGCATGTGTTTAGTGCGTTGGGTGAAGGCTTGGCTTGGGTGTACACGGGGTGGAAGGTGATTCGAGCGTCGTTCGATGCGCTTTGAGGTTGGCTCGGGGGTTTTTGAGTGTGTTGTTTTTGTTGGCAACGGTCACTGCTCGCTGTGAAGGATTCATGAACTTTTACCCACGATATTAGTAATAGAATGTTTTGAGAAACGCGTTGTATCTCAGGTACTGTAACAACTAGAATGTCTTCAATGCAATTTTCGTACGCAAAATAGCTCATCCGAGAATAAAAATCCATCGTACACATTCGAGAATTAATTATTAAAGATTGAGGAACTTCAGTACAGTAATAAAATTTTATTATGAACCATTATCTCGTGAAAAATAGACGTTACTTGCTTGATTTTACAAAGACATGGTAGGTACGATTTTATGATTTTCAAATTTGCACTAGGAATCTCTAGTAGAATGAATTATCTCTAGTCCCGCAGCAAAAAGTAGGTTGAAAAATATGCAGCGTATAATTACATTTTATACATTTTTCATCTTAATTTTTCTCCTGCAGTGAATAATGAAACTTTTTGAAAATTTAACGGGAAATTCCTGATGTGAAATCTGAAGTCATAAAAGAGCGGTTTGAAAAAGATGTAACTCAATTAATCGAATGAAAAAAAATGTAGCTAAAAAATACATAACATTCTAGCTTTGTGTGCAACTCAAATTCTTGTTAGATGTAATAAAACCCTTATTTAGAGCTATACCATGTAAAAGCTTTTTAAAACATTCAGCGACCTAATTCTTTATTTAAGCATTTATAAATTCCTCATAACCTCCTAATGTACCTCATAGTTTATTAACGACTAGAACATTTTTAAATGTACGGCTACTTAAAAACACGTGTAAAACATTCAATCGTCATAACAAGCGTACACCGAATTATCGACTTTCTATACTTTTACCTCCTCCAACAACCCACAAAAATTGAAAACAATCCCACTTCATTTCGCCAGCCGCAGCAGCTTCCCGATAAGCCACTGCACCTTCCATTATATTTCCTCGCACAAACATTCCCTCTCGCCGAGTACAAAACCGTCTTGTCTCCCTTCGAAACCGCCTGTATACAAAATTAAGCCTCACCCGCAACGCGAACGACACAGCCCCTCTCTTACACACAGATAGCAACGAGGCATGCTCCGTACGCAGAGCACAATCATCCCTCCGTGCTTCCGCGCTCAAACGAAATCTCCCGGCTCCGCCTAAATACACGTCGTGTGTTTACACACGCGGTGAGCGGGGACAACCGGAGCCGCGCTGCGCAGGCAAATAACGCGCGCGCGCGCCCTTGCTTCTTCCGCGAGGATCGCGAGGCTGCGCACGTACTTCTCGCTCTCTCCGTGGATGCGAGGACCTGGCGGCGGCGGCGCCGTGCGAGCGAGTTGACGGCGAGCGTGTTGCGTACCTGTGTGCAGCTTTCGCTTTTTGTATTCCTTCGCGAGTGGTTTTTGGATTGCCAGGGTTTTCTTCAAGCTGGGAGAACTGTACGCGGGGGGAAGTATAAAGTGTCGGTGGAACGACAAAGCGATATTCGCCGGGAGTGTCTTTCTTTGGTGAATTGGGGTGACATTTTTCACTGGGTTGGCGAATTTACTCGCTGGTGTATAGCGATGTTAATGGTTTACCAGAGTTTTGCTGCTCTGGTGATTCTAAGCAATCGATGCTTTGACCAAGTTGTTTTCTCCGTGTGTATCGTAACGGTAGTGATATGCATATTAATATCGTATCCTCGATAATAACGCATTGTAAAATTAAGTAAAAATTGTTTTGAATTGTTTTATGAAAAAATGTATTATTTTGAAGAAAAAATTGAATTATCGTGCTTTAAGATTAATTTCTGTTTTCTGTATGTAAGAATAGTTGTTAGTAGGTTAAAGGGGATACCATCAAATATGAGAGCAATACAAGAGATGTATTTAATTTTGTCAATCTATATTATAGTATTAAGATATTTGGACCTTTGAGGAGTCTTTTCTTAAAACTCAAAATTATTTTTCTGCAGCCAAAAGTAAACTATATAAGTTTTTAAGGAAGACTGTTAATCCAGCAGCAACGTTTCTATTAAAAGCTAAATACATATATACTCATTTTCTACTGTAACTTCTTCTTAAAGAAAATAGAGTTTTACAAAATCAAATTTAAATTTTTAATGCATTTTATTATCTACCAATATATTGGTAATAGTATAAATAATCAAAAATATTACTTTTTTCAGTTTTCCTTCTATACAGTAACATAAAACTAATAAATTTCTGATAATAACTTGTATAAAGAAAAATTAGTCACCAACTGGTTAATTCTGCGGTTTGTAAAATATATCATCAATACTTAATTAAGATGGTTATAATTATAGTATAGCTCACTTTTATTACAATAATTACATATGTGATTTTGTCTTATTCTAAAGGATACAGCTTTATTAAAAAAAAACTCGGCTTTTTGTCTTTGTATATTCTTGCCGAACGCGGGACTTATACGCCGCTCTTTGGGCGCAGCTCATTAATTCTAGCTCCATGCGAAGTGAGGGAAATTCAAGCAAAAGAAGCGCAAAGAATCTTTGTTCTCCTTGTTGCGACGAGAGCGTGGAATTCTCTTTGAGATAGAATTATGAAGCTTTCCGCACAAATAAAAGGAAGGAAGGGAAAAGCGCGAGGAACTCGCGTAGCTGATGAATAAGACATGGCTCAGGTGGATCCAGGCAAAGAAAACTTTTTTTGTGCTTTCCCTCTCCCTCTCTCTCTCACACACTCTCGCGCTCTCTCTGTCTCATGAAATATATATGGTAATCAGTTTCAGAAGAAAAACGCTAAATCCTTTTTAAAAAGTTGCGTAGCGGGAACAAAGCGCGCGCCAACTTTTGTTTCCCCCCAATCCTATATCTATACACGCGCGCGATTAATACGCAGTTTTTAATTTTCAAAGTCACGGCATTGTATATTACCCTCTAACCTTCGATAAGTTTTGAAAGAGACTCTAAATTACCTCCCTCCAATATTACGCACCTTGCAAACCGGCATTGCACGCGCTTTTCCTCGTACATATCAACGCAAATAATCGAAGTCTCTCGGCCACTTTGAACGGGCGTTCGCGCGAAAACGAGCCCCGGTAGGTATACCCCGGCGAAGGATCATTATACGCGCAGCATGCGTGCGTATGCACACGGCCATAACCAATGAAATCGCCCCGGTACCGCGAAAGAAAAAAAGAAGGCAATCCGTTTAACGACGCATCGATTTTTCGCCGAGACTCTCTTTCTCTCTTCCTCGCGTGCTGCCGCTGCCCGCCTATGTGTAGTATATATATGCAGACGCGTGCCGACGCGAATTGAATGCAGCGCCGATGCCGCAAGCTCGCGCCAGGCCTTATAACAGTCTGCTCTGGTCTAGGCTGGAACGAGCGAGCGTCGCGGTGTGTATATGTATACGTGCAGAGGGAGAGAGAAAGGCCGATAATGAAGGCATCAATAATTCATCGCTTCCGCTTATTTCCGGGCGCCGCGCCCCTGGATAAGTGTGCAGCGAGTCTGTCGGTGCGAGGAGAGAAAGAGAGAGAGACATGGAATATACCGAGAGAGGAAGAGACGGATAGATAGGAGAGTACGCAGGGAAAAGAGAGCAATTTTTTCGTTTGATTACCTTCATTTGTGTAGAGAATTCAAAACTAATGCAATTTTCTCGTGTCGAAGTTTGTAATTTTCAAATGGTGGTGTTAAATATAAGCAAATGAAATAATGATTTAAGATAGCTAAGATAAGTAAGTACGAATTGTGCAAGTTCTTTAGTGGGATCCACAAGTTTTATCGATTTTCAGATACTAAAGTATACAAAAAGATAAATGCACACTTCATTTATGAATTTTTATACACTTTATTATGTAAGATTAAGGTTTATAAGCAATTTAGAAACTTTAGTGCTGTAGATATTTTTCATATTTTCGATTTTACGACAATTAATCAAGGTTGAATAACTTGCAATGAATTACAATTTTGAAAGTAAATTTGATTCTTGCTGATTGTTACAGTATATCATGCTCAATTCTTTTAAAGTTTTCTTGAGCAAAATATGTACTTATTATTCAGAATTTCAAGCTAATAAAATATAATAAATATATTGATATCAAAAATATTATCAATAATTTTATTATCAACAATTACACTTGGTTTCTTTGACTTGTTCTTTCATGCAAAAAGTGCCTCAAGCAAGGCCTGATCGCACACCATAGAGAAACGACAATTTACTTATAGGACTGTAAATTTTTTATTACCACTCACATAGAAACAAGCTATAGATTACATCCACTCTATGCCCATAGTTTCTATAATGTCTATATAACAAGCCTATTTACAGTTAATGTCCACTACGTAATAAACCAATAGCTCGCAACTCATCTAAAAATAAAGAAAACGCCTACGCATTTAAAAAATTGAACTGATCTTACACCCACGCGCATGAATAATAAGTCGACGGAGACCAACGCGCGTCGCTATAATTAACATCTCGACAAATTGCACGCTGCATGAATAAAAAAAGAGAGAGAGAGAGAGAGAGAGAGAGAGAGAGACAGAATACAAGCGCGCCGCATCGCCGTGGTGCGCCCTTTTTTTTATGCTACTCGATTCTCACGCGCGCGACGCGACCATATCGTAATTAGACGAGCTATAGGCGAAGCCGAAGCTTCGCGTGACGTTCGCACTTTATTATCCTAGCGCGGCCTGCGGATCGCGCGCTTTTTTTCCAGCCACCCTCCTATACCCTTTTTTGCGTTCGGTCATCGGCGGTAAATCTCCTCGCGGAGGGGGATTTACGCGACGGACGGAGTTTAGTCGATGCGAGAGTACAGTAAAAATGATTATGTATTTTGGTAAACTGTAGTGGGAGATATATTTATTTTTTGATTCGCGATAAGTTGGATCGATTGGTCTCATATTGGAAGTTGGATAGGAAATGTTTCGTGTCAACAGTCGTATTATTGTTTTTGTAAACTTTTGGAATTTTAACGATGTCTCGAGAACTAAAATAGATAATAACGCTTCAAAGTTTTTCGTGACGTTACAATTATGCGAACAGAGCCTATGTGTGAAGTCTTTATGATTACGGCATTATAAACGAACTTAATTTAGAATGGTATAACTTTTTAAATATAGTTAAATTTCAAATGCATTATATTAATCGATTTACGATTTTTACCAATTGAATTCATGTCGACGGAAAAAAATTCTATTCCGTTATTTAGTAGAGATTAAAAAGAAATTTGAAAAGCATAATTTAGTTTGAAATGAATGTAAGGTTTTTGAAAATATTCGTTGTATAATTGGTTCACTTCGACAAATTGGATTATTACTTACTAAAATATGATGAATACAGTAAAACTTTTCTTAGAATGATTTAAAAATGTATGTTGGATATCATGTATAAATCGAGTAAATTTTATATCCGTTGTCATGTATAATCAATATTATCAGTATTAAATATATTAATTAAACTTTTATTAACCTCTGACATATTCGCCGGCAGGAACCGATAATCAGATTTTCTTGACTGTATCTTTAGATCGATCGCTTTCACTCAAAATATAATTTATTTATAGAGATTTTAATTTTACGACTATATTATCTTTCTCCTATACCGCTAAAGTAAACTAATTAAGAGTGCCAATGCGAATGTTTGCTTAAATTATTTAAAGAATTATAAAATGAACCTTAGCCATGAACCTACAATTACGATGCAGCATAATAATAAAAGATGGAATTATCAACTGTACCAGTTATAAATTCTAAATTTATGAATATTCTACTGTGACCTTTATTGAATAAAAAGAAAAATAGAAAAAATAAGACCCATATAATTTTGTCCTCACAAGCTACCAACATATATGTAATAAAAAAAGCATGCAACAATTAATTAGAAAACTTCAAATGAATCATCACTACCCACCCCTATAACACTTTGCCCCGCTATCCACGGCTGCATCACAAAGTCCCACATAAAGATTGCCCAGCCATGCGTGGACTCCGCGATGCACTCGTGATACGAGGTTCCGCGGCGCACGTGTCCGCGAGCCCCAAAATTGATGCAGATTCGATTGATTCGCGCGACGCACCGAGAAATCAGCTGTCCCGGGTGCAGTCGAATCGCGTGTATTATAAACGAGATAGCTCCGCGCGGGACGGATGATTTCACCCTCACCGGAGCTCCACGCCCACGATCACGCTACGCAATCGCGGAGTTGAAAAATGTCGGCGTCGGCTCGCGTTAGTTATTGTATTGACCGGGTACAGTCGCTATCACCGAGAGCGGTAATCTACATTTTTGTTTCTGGCCTTTCTTTTTTTTCTTCGGTACTCGCGCTCGTTGGCTCGTGAATTTTGTTTATACGCGCTTGTTGGCGCGAGACGCGCGGGCGTATAAAATATCGCGGTGCGCGTCGATGTACATCGCGGATTTGTAAATTTCGTTATCTCCCGGTGGGCAGTGAAATTTGTAGTTAAAAAAATATAGGGCCACTTTGTTGGCATGCATTTTTTTTTTGGTCGTGGAATCTATGAATGCCGCGATGTATTGTGTGACGGGTTGAATAAAGTTTAATAATTCCTTTTTTTTATGAAGTATTCATGATTTCGGAGCAATCGAATCATCGAGCGGAGCTTCCATTCCATTTTTTAGCTTACATGAATTTTTTATTTAACGTGTAATGCAATTCAAATTTCTTACGTCCTATTAGTCATGCTGATAATTTATTTGCAATTCTGATACCAAATTTGGCAATTCCTATTAAAATCAGTGTAAGTGATAGAAACCAATGAATTCGGTTCAATCATCATATCAGTCGCATAATATAACAACATCCTCGAGTAAACACAAGTAGATGTCGCACTCCAGATATTAACATCCTTTTTTTGGCATAAAGCAGCAAAACGACTCTGCGTTACTCTCTCGTACGCGCTCGAATCTCGCTTGATTAAGGGATACATGTCATTTTCCCCCAGGGGTGGAGCGACTCGTGACGACGCGTTACGTGCGCCTCGTCTCCCTCCCCTCTTCCTCCCTTTTCAGCGCAAAACCGCACAAGGAGCGCCGACGCTCGCGTTACGTGCACTTGTCAGGCGGTGGCTTTATTTCGCCTGGCCGCAAGGACAGACAAAGAAAGAGGGAGAGCGAGAGGAAGAGAGGGGGCTGAATAACGACTCGCGTCGCTTTAATATCTTGGCTCCGCCGTTGTCTTGAATTTTCCGGGGGATTATGAAGTTGTGTTAAACGAGAAAAAGTTTTTCATATATTTAATTGATTTACTGAATGAAATATCAGCTCCACCCACTGCGCTGCTTAGAAATAAAACTAATAAGCTAAAATTTATTTATTTAAATACTTTATTTAACAAATATTTTATTGTTGTTTTTTTTTGTTTTGATTTACTTTCAGAGAAAAAAGTCACTTTAACTACAAGACATAAATCGACTCCGCAAGAGTGCAATTGTTACACTTACGTAGTTATTATACACTGAGAGAAAGGATTCTTTGCGGAAAAGAATATTTCTTAATTGTTAAGTTTTGTGGATTTGAATACGGTCAAATGAATATTTCTTAACAGTTAAACGCATAGTCTTAATAGTTAAGAACTGAGTACTTGCGTCGCTTGTCAACGGCTGACCGCCTGACTTTAAGGTTAACTGAATTTTTCATATTTCTAAGATGTTTATATGACCGTTACATGTTAGTATAAGTTTCCGCCTGCCACGATTATGTTTACGTATAGGATCTTTTGATATTTCAATGCTTGAAAAGCATCATTATATGCTAAAAAATCGTCAAATAACCTTTCGTACTCTACAAGTTTATCTTACTCGTGTAGACTTTTCTCAAGTTCGAGTTCTTAACTATTAAAAATTCAACAATTGCGGCAAGTACGTGAGTATTCGATTCCCCAAGTATACGATTCATTTGCCACAAGGAATCCTTTCTCTCATTGTATTAGTCCATATTTGCCATATTTGCCATATTCGAGAGTGACATCTCCCTCCAAGAACTCCAGATACTTCGCAGCGTCCAGACTCACGCGCTGTTGCAATACACATTAATTCGAATTTACACCGCGTTTGTTTCCCCAAAGGCATGAAGCACGTCACGCGCATCCTAACTTTACCGCGCGCACCAAACGTCTCGGCCCCGCGCGCGGCGAGAACAAAAGTTCCCGCGACCTGCGCGCGTACACTTAAAACTCCGCGCGGAAACTCGGCGTGTGTACACAAGAATGATAATAACGAGGATAATAAAATGGAGGGGAAAACTAGCGTCAGCAGCGAGCAACAACGCGGTAAGGAGCTAAAGAAGCGCTGCGAGAGGGAAGAATTAGAGCTTCGCGGGTTTTGTTTACTCGTGAGGCGCTGATTGCGATCGGATTCCGATTTCGTGCGCGACGCGCGGCGAAGCTCCGTAGGTGAAATACCGTGGCGAGGTATCACACCGGGTTAAATGGACACCCCCTTATTTTTTTCGATTATTCTTACTTTTTTCTGTGTTTTTTTATGTCTATCAGCATTTGATGTAAGACTTTGTAAGTACGCTAAAGCTAGATAATTCAGTTTTAAAAAACATTGACATTTTCCTACTCGTCAATACATTTTTTACTGTAATTGAAACTGAAAACAATCGAAGTAAATTATCAAAGTTGCATAGCATATATTTACTTAGCATTTAATAGAATGCAGATTTTGTTTTAAAAGTTCATTTTTGGAGTTTGGATAAAACCAAAAAAAGTTTTCTCCATGCAAAGTTAAAGAAATAAGTTAAGTTTGTGATTACATGGCCACACTGAAATGGGGCTCAAAAGGCATACACGTATCCAAATAAATCTAAATTTTCTTTATAAATTGCTTGTTATTAAATTCTACGATGATGATAAGTTTTAGATTTGGGTAAGAATCGATTATTTTGTGTACCTTCAACTGACAATGCTTACACTTACAACAGATTATGTATAACATTAAATTGCTGTATTAATGCAACTATATAGTTATATTAGAAATTTGTATTATTGATAATTTGATAATCAGATACCTATCCCCGGCATACTGGGTTTAACGGGCACAATGAACGTCTTTCATGTTTCATTTTCCTTTATAAATATGAAAATTTGCTTCTGTCTTTAACCAAGAGCAATTTGAAGTTGAACAGTTCTTGAACACAAATACATTGCAGCAATTCCATTATTGTACATCAATATTGAAATACAAAGCATTAAACAAAAGCTATGCCCGTCTCTGCCCTGTACATTACCTATATATCTTCGTCGATCTCCTTCTCGACGAAAGTGAGACGAAATTGCGAAATTGCGCCGAAACTTCGATGCGGAGTGCGCGGACGTTTAATTTCGCTCCCTTCGTCGTATATAGCTCCTCTGCAGGCTCCGCTGTGCGGCTGACGCGGAGAAAAAGAAAGTCTGCGCCAAGGCACTCTTGCCCCGCGACGCGGCTTCTGCGACGGATCGAGAAGTTGCGCGCGGTGGATTTATATTCGCGGTGGAGCCGGCTCTCATGAGGTATAAGTGACTTGATTATAGAAAGCACTGGGAAAAAGTCAAAAGTATCCGTTACTGAGAATATTAGGATCGGTACAATCTTTTCGGTCATAACTTTTGCTAACGAAATTTGGATAATGGATTGTCACAGAAGAAATGTATCGTTTGTGCTATTTTCTTATGACTAAACATAAAAAGTTAAGAATTGATTAATATTGCAATATTGAAAAGTTAAATCTGCGTCGCTAGAAATAGGATTGCTATTTAAACACTAGAATTGTCTTATTTTAAAATAGCCAAAAAAGCGTACTATTAGGTATTTATTATACTTTATATCGATGTTAATTCCATTAGTTATCCGCAGGTTATCCCCTGCATAAATTCAGCGAGCCCGTCTATTTCCAAAGTCTGCGCACACACACATATATATCCACGAAAACCTTGCAAGTTTAATGCGCGTCAAAAAAAGTTCCCAAGAAACAGCCAGGTAAAAAAGCTCCTCCCCGCTAAAGAATTCATAATCCCAGCAGAATACATAAATCAGCGCGAGAGAAGAACGCCGAGCGGGCCCTCCGCGAGACTATACACTCTTAACGTCCTCTCCAGAATTAAATAAACCCCGGGCAAATAATAATTCATCGTCCCCCTCGCTATTCCCGGAACCCAACCACCTCTAGTCCCTCTTTTCGAACGATTTACCCAGGCTCCCGCTTTTCCAGGTTGGGTATTTCGGTAGGTCCGCGGGCCGTCGGCGTCGCGCGACCAATTACACAGCCCGATTATCCCCGACTCGACTCCTCGCAATTAATTTAACGCGCGGGGCAAAATGATTTTGCGCGAGAATTAGCCGGGAGAGCGGCTCGTTCGTATGCGTCGCGCGGAATTGGCCCGCCCTCGTCTAATTGCTTCGTGCAGCGAGAGAGCGGGGCACCGGAAGTGCCTCGGTATGACGCGGAGACAATTAGCGATGCGGTTCTCGATTTTGCCGCGGTTCTTGCGCCGGGGCGCGGGGATGTGTGCTGTGTACGCGGCTCGGCGTGCGTCGTTGCTGTGCCGGAGTGGTGTAGGTAGGTGGCCAATCGTGTCGCCGGTGCGGGTTCCTCCAGTGCTTTGACAATGGCGTTCCGAGCGCGCGCGCTGCAGTGTGGAGTGATTTTACGGATAGGAAACATCTGTCGCGGAAAGTACACTGAGAGAAGGATATTGCTGAATATTGCGATATTGATAGCGTGGGATAGTTGTTGATAATGCATTTTATGAAAATGATATATTTTTGCGAGAAATGTTCATGGTTCAGAACAGTAACATATAGTGTTCGTTGGGGAAGAATAACGAACAATTTTTGTGTTACTTTTAGGAACTAAATATATAATAACCCTAAAAGCTAAAAATATTCATATTTTGCTATAAACACTTATTTAAGAATACTTAATACAAAATATATATAGCGTAATGGTTGCCAGATGCGAATAGATACACTAAAACTTTTACAAACAGAAGAACAACCAACTACAATGCACCTTTAGTTCGTATCGCACTGACCGCTGATCGAGCATTGTACGCGAATAAATTGCAGTAACAAACTTCTGTTTGTAACTGAAAGAAGTGACACACAAATTTGATTTGACATATTTGAAGTGTGTTACTTCTACAAATAAATCTACGTTAAAAGTAACAAAAGAATTTCAATAAACGAAAATAAATAACATATTACGAATTCATTTTTAATCGTGTTTAAATGCAATTTGTTAATTTTACGATATTCATATCGTATTTTTTTACGATATGGCATTAATTAAGCTAGAATTCACGTTGAAATAATACATCATCTCTATTATATTTAATCTATTGTGGGCCATAATTAATCTCCATGTCCTGGCCTCCCTAATACTATCTGATTTTGGGCATGGCAAAGAAAAATAAACTATAAAAAGAACCAGAAGCGATCTGTTGTAAATAGGAAATGATTCGGAGTATACCGGAAGTTATTATCTTTTAAATTAATGATAAATTTTATTATTGTCTCTATCAATCTGTGCCATCTATTTTCAATCTTTATCAGTTATATTATTATTATATTTCACGATTTTTTCTACTATCTAAATCAGAAGTGGAGCGTGACTGAATCAAAGGTGACCGGAAGTGAATTAAAAGTGCTTAAAAATAAATCAGATCTAATGATTATTTTTAAATATTCACAAAACTTAATAAAAATAAAATGTTAGCGAACTAGTAACCTACGTATAATAATAACTTAAGGTACTTTCATTTTAAAAAATCCTAAAATACCTATGAACAGCGCGCAAAGCACGGCGAAGCAAGAACGAAATTCGCGTTTCAACCTCGTCCATTTACATAAAAAAAAAGGTAATTTCAATTCCCATCCACCGCTAATCGCGAATCTAAAGGCTCGTAAGAGCAAACAAGCTCTCGCTAAATTTCTTTCCAACGCGCGCTAATGCCGGGTACAAAGAGCGCAAGCAAACCCAGCGAAATAATTCCGTCAACAGCGCAATCTCGTCTCTCCTAATTGACGAGTTGTATTGCGTTAATAGCCCTGCAAAATTCGCGTCGAGCTGCGAAAATCGTTTATCTCTCTGCGCGCAAACACACACACACACGCATACACGCGCGTACTTAAACCGGCCACGACGTATACACGTGTACGTATAAACACACACACACACACATACACAAATAACAACTGCGGCGTCGCGCTCCCTCCAAGACACCATTTAACGCGCGCGCTCGCTCGCTCGCGCGCATTTTCGTCCGCGCGCTAGCAAAGAGCTGACTAATGGCGCGCGCTAATTGCACGGCCGCGCTGCAGGCGACACAGTATATACACAGCGCAGCCGGAGAGTCGGAGAAAAGACAGAGGGGGGAGGGGAGGCTGCGGCATAATGCACGCGCACAAAGTAGAAGAGCAAAGAGCGCGCGTATAAGTGCAGTGCACGGGGTATGGGAGTCAAAAGAAACGGGACGTTCAGCAAAGTGGAGGACAAAACGAACGTTGACTGCCGTTAGTAGCGACTGTATGGGCTTTGCTCTTGTTCCTGCTTTGCTGCGGTGGCACAAAGAGGCCGGAGTGAGGGAGAGCGCGAGTACGGGAGGGATTGACGGGGTGAAGCGATGTTTAGTGGAGGTTTTTTTTATCAAATCGGGTGTAACTTTTTTTACTTGTGTTTTAAGAAAGAATTGTTGTAAAATGGAAATGCTAGATAATACACGTTCTCGATAGGTTGAGGTAGGCTTTTTTATTCTATAATATATTGTAACTTTACATACTAATTAATATTATATATTTTAGATAATAAATAAATAGATATTATTCGGAATATTAAGTTTATTTCTGTCGCTAAAACGTATTTACATAATCTGTATTGTTCTCACAGTAATTATCAACTACGCAAAATTACTATATTAAATTATATCACAAATTAAACGCCGCAGTTACAATATTTACTTATCTTTGTATTTCGTCACGATGCGTTGGCTCTCAACTCGCCGCTCTCTATATCTCTCAGTAGATGTGACCCGGCTCCGACAGACCAGGTAAGAATTGCTTTCTTGCACTCGAGATGATGGTGTCTGATCTCTTCGTCCTCGGATATGTGTAAAACGTGGTTTCCTCGACTTGGCCACCGTCGAGGGCTGATAGCTGCGAGACTTGTTGTTGAGCGTCGGAGAGTCGACGAGCGAGAGATCGAGGTGTCTTGTGCTTAGACACGCCGAGCTCCTTTCGGCCGCATTACATAATATTACCTAGCTCCTCCTGATTGTACTACAACCTTTACCCATAATTCGCGCGCTATTCAAACTATCGAATATTGTACGGTTACAATATCTTTATGAGAGTTTTATGGATGAAAGTCCATACGCTATAAAAAAAAAAGAAACAAATAAAAGATTATAATGTTGATTATCAAGTGATACGAAATATCGAAGCAAAATCTCTCGTGCAAAACAGCTCGAAAAACTTTAGCATTTTTCATTTTAGTAACAATTAAGGTGGCTTCAGCGGTGGGTACCGTATCAAGCGAGGGCCTCATGGGGGTTTTATTTTTATTTTTCATATTATTTTAATTATCTTATTGAAATTTGCTTCGAATGCAATGGGAACTACTTCTGAACGTTTATACCAAACAATTATTATGTTAATACGTAAAATAAGCGCTAATTTGTAAAGTTAGCTCACAGTGCTCATGCGCAGAATCATGTTTTCAAAGTTCATCCTCAATATCTTTTTTATTTGGTCGTTAACACATAAATTTGATCACGTAGAAATTAGGTAAAAACAGTGTCTTTTATATCAGTATTCTATCCAAGTGGTTGAATAAGATACGCTAATTTGTGAAAAACTATCTTATTACTAGCTAAAATACCTCTTAGATTTCTACCAGAACACAGTAATTTTTGTGTCCCCGTGTGCAAACCATTATAGTAAATTTTGCTACTTAATTTTGCTATAGATAATTCCTCTTAGCGCATAAGTTTTCGAAAACTCTCGTCGCCCGATCCTCTTGGCTCGCTATGTCCCGGTCTCTCCTATAAAGTTAAGACACAAGGTACAATAGTAGGCAGTCGTCTGTCGTACAAGGAACGAGAGAATGAGAAGCACGAGGTGAAACGGAAGTAGGAAATGCCGGAGGGGGCGGGGAGTCGAAATTAACGGAAGGGACCAGTGAAGGCGGCGAATAATTTCGTCGCCGAGTTGATTGAAATCGTCGAGGACGAGGTTCCTTAAGACCGAACTCGTTCGGTCTTCGGAATTTCGGATTTCATTAAATGTACTATAATGCGGGGACGCGACGGAACATTCGCGCGCATCTCCGGTGTACCTATGTATTACGGATGCGCTTTCAGGATTGAAACGAAAACTACTTACTGCACATTTCGTTTGATAGAATAATAAGTAAATAGAATTTGAATAGAGTGAATCCGTATAAAGGCTCGGCATTCTATACTACGTGAGCTGAATTTTGCTCAAAAGAGAAGCTTTATACCTTTTAACTTGAACTGCACACGGCTGCTGACCAGAGCTCGGCTTGGCTTAGAATTTAAAATTCGACGGACAAAATGTAGTCGCTTCCCCTCGCTGTAGGTACAGTTAGCCTGCTTACAGAACTTTGCTTATTCAAGCTCGTAAAATATATCTACTTCGCGAAAATTGAATTTCTCCTTTGTAACCTTATACCATGCAGTCGGCTGTACTATAATGCTATTGTAACTATACTCCCACACACTATTCCAATTATTGATTTACAAGATTTCATAAACCTAAGAATTGATGTGAAACTTTACATAAGCATAACGTAAGCAATATACGCATAAATGATAAATGCTTCTATTCTTCAAAATAACATGTACCTAGAAATACCCGTATCTCTCTTTATACTACGGGAGACCGGAGCTAAAGTAACAATCGTTGTTTTCTTATATTCAGTTACTAAAAGAAAAATCTTTTTTACAAAATATTTAAAATAACAATAATTTCTAAAAATATCATTTTGTGGCATTTGCCAAAATTACGGGATTTACAAATGAACGAGGTACCCAAATTTTTGCTTTAGAACATAGTCTAAATATTTAAAATCAAAATAAAATAATTTTAAATCCGCAGTTTTTGTTAAAAGTAATCAATATAAACATATTATTACTGTTTATCAATTGCAACTTTTAAACTGATTTCCAAAGCTCTTGAGTATACCGCTGCAACGTCATGTTCTTCAGTTTTATCTGGTCACCTCCAATACAGTCAATACAATACTGACTGTTTCAATGTCGCAATTTCCATCCAGACTGCCTATATCAGCTAAACCACATTAACTAAGTCAGCTAACGCACATTAAAGAAATTTCAATTGGTTTTTCACGACGCAATGCACGTACACCTTTCCAGAAGAAAAAGCGCCTCAGCCATTCAAACAGTGCAGTCGACGATTCGACTCTCCTCCCCTACTTCCTCTCTGTGCATCCTCATCCTGCAATTCTCTGCAATGCACGCGCTTATATACACCGTCATTCGGCAGTTCTGCTGTTTATTGCTTGCGCGCGGCACTCCGCGGCGCGAAGATCTCTCCTCGCGAGAGAGTCTCTTTTGAGAGAGCGACGACGCGGCACTCGAGTGTTCCTATATGTATAATGCGGAGTATAGAGTATCTCTCAAGAGAGAGAGAGAGAGAGAGAGAGGGAGAAGGATGTACGAAGGATCGAAGGATAAAGCGAAGCGCGACGGCGCTCGCCGTGCAGAAGTGTATATATGCGCAGCTGCGAAGAGATGGAGATTTGGGAGGATTCGACGTGCGGTGCTGCTGCGAGGAGAGGAGGGGAAGGGTTTTAGCAGTAGTTTCGTTTGCTAATTTCGAGGATTTGGGGGGATGTAGCGCGTTATCGCGAGGAGCGCGAGCCTCGAAACTTGCACGTTTATTTGTATCGACCGAGGAATGTTATACGAGGAATTCTAGAAATAATCGGCCGATAAGTGGTCCGAAATGTGAAGAAAAATAAATGACGAGGCACGCCTTTGCAAATCGATTTTTCTCGTTGTATAGGTCCGAAAATATACGGGAAAAATGTCCAACTCACAAAAAAGACCTTGTGACACACTTCTTTTGTATTGTATATCAATTTTTCTTACGGGATTTTAACATGGGAATTGTGGGAATATAACAATCACTTGGCTTCTAAGGGTACAAAAATTGTCGAAGAATTGTTTATTCCCAACTAAACCTTATGGTATTATTAGCCACTTTATTGACCTGATAAACGGGACAAAAGTAGCATATGATTCCCGCAAATACATTTTTTTTATTTCCCACAAATTCTTTCTCTCTTTTTTCAATTTTGAGCTATTTCTTTTTCTTTCCGTGGGTCGGCTCACTCTTGAAATCAATAAAGTGGCTACTGCTAAGTCGGAAATAAAGTTCTATATGCAACACGGGAATAAAGTCGACTATTCCCTTCTTGAATAATGTACTATTTACGTAATTGAATATAAAGAAGAGAAGAAAAGCTGTACTTTGAGACGTGCCACGTGAAAAGGGATTAATTATATCAAAAGTCACGAACGATCAAAGATAGTGAATAAACGCTAAAAACAGTCCAAGATGCATTCAATTACCAGCGCCAAGTTTATGCCATGGTCCACTTCAGCTCCGCACTGCTCGCAAAGGCGCATCTCGCGTCTTTCAGCGCCATGCGCAAATCCCCTCGAAACGCATCCTCTTCTCCAAACTCCCGTGTCTTTCTTCCTTTCTCCACCTCGCGAACGCTCTCAAGACTGCACAAGCAGGACGAAATAAGTTCTCGAATACGCGCGCCACTCGCAAACTATCAGCGCACGGCTCGCGTAACGAGCTTCGCGAGTAAGACGACACGCGCCGCCGCCGCCTCCTTTGCCTTCGTACACACGAGCGCTCGTCTTTCTTACATTCGAGAGCGGCAGTTTTTTTTTTCGATAAATAAGCCGCGAGGAACTTTGACCTACATACTTTGTGCGCGGCGCGCGCATTATTATGTTGTTTGCCGCCGTCGCCGCAGCGAAAAGCGCAGGAGAGAGAGAGACGAGAAGGAGATCGCCTTTGTTGCGCGCACTGCAGCGGCATGGAAATGAGGCAATTTAATTGTTCGTCGTATAAAAAAAGAAGAGGGGGGTGGTGAAACTTTTGAGCTTTAAATTTGCATGCATATAGCGCGGGCAACTCGATTTATGGGCCTTTTTCAATTCGTTGTACGGGGCGTATAATTAAACTTTCCGGATAGATTAAAACGATTGAGAATGAAATTTAATGACTTTTTAATAAGTGTAGAATGTGGTTAAAGAAGATATTAACGTGCTTGTTTGTTAGACATTCGTAATGTACGATTATATGTCGATTTAAGAAACAAACTATGCGTATGATGGTTTGGAAACCAATATAATTTGATTTTTTACACATAAAAAGTATAAATTTTCACTCTTTCAGACCTAAATTAAATCTGGCCATGATATACCTTTTTTTCAAGTGTACTTTGACATTTTATGGTTTAACTTAGAGATCTGAGAGCTAGTAATTTTTTTTTTAATTCATCGTTATCATGCATATCTATGTATATATACATGTTTGAACGTAGAGTAGTGTATACAAACATTCCTAATACTCAGTGTTTCAATAAGGATCAATCAAGTGGAGGTACAAAAACCGATCCTACCCATAATTAATTGTTCTTACATTTTTCGACTATGTCCATTTTACTTTATACGGGGTCCGAAAGCGTTAAGTTTAAAAAACAAATATTACTAAATAATTTTCATCTTATTTTACCAAAAGTACATAACATATCAGGATTTCAATTTCAACCGTCAATATGAGTCAAAGTACTTCTTAATAGATTCGCTGCACTCCTTAGAAAAACGTTATAACGTCAGGCAAGTAGAACAGGTACGCGCAATAGTCAGACATTGTGTATTCATACATACCACAGCTAGGGCTGTTTACAATTTAAATTCCCAACTGAAAATGAAAATCGTAAATAAAACCAGGCCAAACCGAACATGAAGATAAACTATTTTCCTTACACACAGACCCACACACGCTCACACTTACCTTCACGCGTCCTCGGCAAAGTTGTCACAAGTAACTCTACATATACACACACAAATCTATAGCTTCGTCGCAGGCAGGCAGGCAGGCAGGCAAGGAAAATCATAGAAACGTCAGATGGCTTATAAGCCGACATTGCCGGCGTACGCTTCCGCCCCACACACACACACATGCACACACACAAGAAGGTATACCTCCGCAAAGTCGTAGATCCGGGACGAGGTTAGAGAGAGGAAACAGAAGCTCTCCAGTCGCTGTCGCGGCAGTCCTCGCGCTTCGCTGTACGGAAAGTCCCTACTCCTCCTTCTCCTCCCCCTTAATATCCGACACGACTTTATCCGGCGCTCAGGCAGCCAAAGCCGCGCCAGCAGCGGCGAAAACTATGTAGGTATATATGACGCGCGGCCCGCAGCTTCCACGCGGCTAAAAAGCCGTGCGCCAGGGCGCCAGTCCGTTATTACTCGATGAATATTCACGGCCGATTTTGCGGCCAAAAGTTTCTCATACTCGAGCCGTTTACTTTCCATCCCCCCCTCGCATTCTAATTAGGACAAAAAGTTGAGAGAGAGAGAGAGAAAGATAGAGAGTGAGAGAAAGAGAGAGAGAGAAAGAGAGAGAGAGAGAGAGAAAGAAAGAGAGAGAGGATATAGAATTCTCGTTGATGGACAGTGATGTCGCAGAGCAGAGGGTTTTTGGTGGACCACATAGAAAAGGTAGGAATTTCGGATTTTCTTGTAAAATATTTTATCGCTCGTTATACGGTTTTAAATTTATTTTTTTTCTTATCTATTGATCTCTGTGAGTTACATTATCATCTTAATGACTAGAGAAGGATTCAATCTTCCGAAATGGATAGGTATAATGTCTTATTTACATCAGTTACCTTAAATCTAAGCATATTGTGATGTTTAAATCCGGAGCTGAAACAAGCATTGATTACCTATTTATGTCGCTAGAAATATTTATTTTTTTACAACCTTTTAGTTAAGTGCAATTCATGGTAGACATTAAAAATGAGCTGGCTCATTAAAGTGGAATTCGTTTCCGCTAGGAAATGTGATTAATTACATTGAATTAATAATATTTAGTTTAATGTAAAGTATATCTAAGAGAGAAGAATAAATCCTTTTGCATCGGAGTACTTTATTTTATAACTTAATCATATAACTTTATTTTAACTTGATTTTATATATAATGACTTTAATAATAACAAAAAAAATATTTTATATAATGATATAACAAACTTAGAGAAATTCAAAGATCATTATTAATATCTTAACGAATATCAGTTCAAAAACTGGTAAACATTTGCGATGTGCATAAATTCTATCATAATGATGTAACATAAATTCCATCATAATTATGTAACATAAATTCTATCATAATGATGTAGAACATTATAATGACTAAAATTATTCGAAACTCAATAGTAATATAAAAATTAACCTCATTAAACGTCAAACGAAACCGGAAACTTTAATCTTCCTAATTTAAAAATGTCGAATTCGAAAATCCATCTCCGCGACGCCGCCGCGAACTAAAATTCAATTATTCCCAGACCTCATCAATGCGCGAGCATGAACATTCCATTTTGCCTCTCGACCGAAGCAGCGGAGTCAAAGTCCCGCGCACCGCTCAGCCACAAAGCAGAGGCGCAGGAGGCGAAGCGGAGCAGAGCTTTTTTCCTGCTAAATCACGCGCGCACGCGAGCACTTCGCGCCACCTTTCTCTCTTTTTTTCTTCTTCTTCACTTGCCCCTCTGCGAGAGTGCACCTGGCGTTCCCGTTTTCCTTTTTTTTTTCTCTCTCTCTCTCTCTCTCTCTCTGAATCGTCGGAGTGCCGCGACGCAGAGAGTCCCTTTGCGTTTTGACTTTTACGAGGGCTGACGCGCGCGCCCGCGACGAGCTTTTCCAACTGGAAACAAGTGTGTCGCGCGGATACCTGCGAAAGAGAGTCGAGAAATCCGTGAGCCGAGGATTCTGTTTTTTTCTTTTTTTATAGTTTTGCGAGCGGTGACGATTGCAATTGCACTCGGGTGCGTAATTTTTTAATTTTTCATTTTTTAGAGTAAGTTGTGGAGTTTGTGATTTTTCGGAGAGGGAGCTTTGGGGCGATGAACAATGGACATGTTGGAAGCGGGTGTTTTCGAGGCTGCTAGATCAGGATGTTTATACGAAAAATATTTATATATTCCAGTTTACGTATAATTTATATTCGATTTGTATAATTAACGATTACTTGAAAACAAATTTTTGCGAGAGAAATATGAATTTTTATATGCGTTTTTTGCTGTCTATATTGATGCTATTTATATAAAAACGATATTATATATAAATATTCACTCCATTCAATTTATATACATATTGCTATAAAAAATAATTATTTTAAAACTATTTTCAAAAGAGGAAATAGGATTTCCAATCCTGAATACGTATTTTTCAATAATAGATTAAATTATAAATTAATTTTAAATAATGTGCAACGGAATTTTCAATCGTTTTTAGTATAGGAAGGAATGTTATATTTTAATTTTATCTTTTATCAAAACAAAAATGTTGGCACTTTACAGCCTTAAAGCAGACGTGATAAGTACGGCTTTAAATCTTATCAAAATTTTTCTTATTTTGTCCATCGATCACTCACTCAATCAAACATTTCTTAGTTTTGACAATAGCTTTTTTGATCGTATCACACGTCAAATGCAACCACGCATACGCAAAAGATCAAAAACTGCGAGATCCAGACCGTACGCGATTCTCTCCCCAGTATAATTCGCGCTCAAGATAACAAGCCTCTCAAAAGCTCCTTTAAAAAAAACCTTCGCACCCTCTCACACAAGTGCCTCTCCTCTCTCTCTCTCTCTCCCTCTCTTCCGCCTCTCCGCTTCTCCTCCTCCAACAAAGTAAGTCCTTCCGGCTGGCGCTGCAACGGAACTCCGCAATCTCCTCGAGAGCCTCGCGCACACAGCTCCGTATAAATACGCATCAAATTTCGCGCGCCACCACCACCACCGAAGCATTTTTTTTTCTCCACCAGCGTAAAAAAAAAACTTTTTGTGTTAAATAAAAGAATGGACCAAAGAGGAGAGATCGAGTCGAAAGGTGTATATAGGCGAAAGTTCGCGCCGCGGCCCGGTTCTTCGTTCTCTTTTTTTTTTCTTCTCGCCGCGTCTGGTCAAAAGCTGCGAGGGTACGTGTGTATATATATATACACAGCAGGGCGGGAGAGAAGCTTTTTCGCGCTATCCCGCTAACCTCCTTGGGTATTCCAGAGTCGTTTCACCCGTCGGCGCTTCTCCTTTTCTCTCCCCGTCTTCTTATCTGTGTCCTCCTTTTTTCCTCCCCCCCTGCTCCTCTTTTTATCCCCGCGCCATGGACACTCCATTTTATCTATTTTCAACTCCTTCATTGTCGGACGGACGCTCGGCAAATTCAGAGAGCCGGCACAAGAAGGACGGATTTTAGCCTTATCGGGCGGCAGACGCGGCGCCGCCGACTATCAAAGCGGACTGTGCAGCGGCTGCCCCTTGGAGTTTAATCGGGCGATACCGAGGAAGGCACAAACACACACAACAAAAAAAGAATAAAGGGGGCAGAGAGAGAGAGGGTATAGAGAAGCCACGACGGCGAGAGTCTGGCTGTTCTTCTTTTTCTGCTTCTGCTGGGCTTATATAAATTTCCTTTCTGTGTGGAGAGACGCAAAGAGAGAGAAAGAATAGGGAAAAAAGAGCGAAGAACACAAACGGGGGGGGGGAGACTTAAAAGAGCAAAGTCGCGTTTTCCCGGCGGAATTTCTCATTTCCTACGAGGCACTTTTGCTATATTTGTTTGTTTGGCAAGTTCGCTGCTCCCTTGCTCCCTTGGCCTCCTGAATTATGTATGGGCTATATTTTCTTTATGCCCGCGCGCCTTATACCATTCTTCTGCTGGGTGTGTATCTGGCGCGCAAAAAAAAACGCGGGTCCACGGCGGAATTTATTTATATGTAATATAAGATAAGAAAGCTGTCACGCGATTTATGTGCAATGTTTATATATTTTATTTATTTATTTGCTTAGGCGGGTGTGAAAATCTATTCGCATTGTTTGATTATAAGTAAAAATTCTATCGATGGTGGAGCGATAGTTGAGATTATTTTTCTTTAAATTAACATTAAAAGTATTATTATTTACTTTTGAAATAGAACAAAGCTTACATGTACAAACATCGATGTCAGATTTCTTTTTAATTTATATGTGTCAAAGTTTTGAATACACATAGGTGACGAATTATACATAAATTTTGGTCTAAGGATTTTGTCTTATATGAGGAACAAACGTCAGTCTAGACTCATACAGCATTCCAAAATCTTTAATTTCATAAACTCTAATCTTTACTTGAGTATTATCCTGTGGAAAAGGACTTTTTGATTATTTGCAGTTTATCACATGAAAATGTAAATTTTAGAAAGTATAAAAAATGTATGGACCTTTAGAGGGTTCTACAAAGATCATTAAGAAACAATAAAATGTCAGAATATCTTCCAATGACGAGGACAATAATAATGTTGTGTTTTTATTTTGTGTTGCAGAGGCTACAATGGACGAGCAGCGTCGCGCACCAGGAGCTCTGCTACCTGAAGGGCGGCGACAAGGACACGTGCCAGAACTACGTCAGGGTCTTCGGCAGGCTGGGGCCCGATCGCTTCATGACCTGCGGCACCAACGCCTACAAGCCCCTCTGCAAGCACTTTCTCATACAGGTGAGCGCGCGGAATTTCGATTCTGTCCCGTCGCGATATATTACGGAGCTGCCCTAGTGTGAGAGATCTACTAAATCCTATTAATTCCTTTTTCTAAATATGAAAAGATCCTATTTGCGAATAGGATGTATATGCAATTTTTGTATCGGCGAATAGGATTTAATAGATTTCTAACACTAGAGTGACTATCGACTATCAGCCCTCTAATAATTCTCTCTACTTTATTACTTAATTCTATTTTATCCTCTATATAATTTAATTTTATATTACTACGTGGTGATGGCTTAAGTTATATCTGCTATATATGCAGAGAAGCAAAGTCAAATAAAAGTAAGAAGAAGAAGTGAAGTGATATGTTACTGTATAGTTTGCGAAATTTTGGTAATCGTACGTTGCGAGTTTTCGACGAGAAAGTGAGGAGTTATTTTGAATTTCGGAGCATTCGTGGAAACGTGTTCTTTTGCTGATTATCAAAGTTTCAGAATCTGTTGATGTAAATATAGATACGGAGAGATTTTTTAATAAAAATTATATAGATAATCTCGGTAAACATTGTCGTGAATTGTGACAAACCTGGGACATGATGATATTTCCGCACTTCTTTTTACTGATATTTTTACAATAAATCTTTACATTTTATAAATTTTTCAACCGAACTAAAGGTAAAATTTGCCTTATTTGAGAATACTCCCTATTCATGTAACTAGATTTTAGTGTGATGTTCAGTCGAAATTCCCTATACTACGAGGGTAGTTCAATAAGTCTTTAGAATAAAGTATAAAAACAATTTTTTTTGGGTAAATTTTTTTTTATTTTTCAACATAATCTCCTTGGAGCTCTATACACTTGGTCAATCGCTTTTTAAGTTTTTTTAATCCTTCAGAAAAGTGCGTTTTCGGAAGTTCCTCAAAATAAGCACTTACAGAGGCAATGACGTCTTCGTTGTCCGTAAATCTCTGTCCACCGAGCCATTTTTTCAAGTTTGGAAATAAGAAAAAGTCACTGGGGGCTAAATCTGGTGAATACGGTGGGTGTTCGACCAATTCGAATTTTAGTTCTTCAATTTTAGCCATTGAAACGAAGCATGTGTGAACTCGGGCGTTGTCGTGATGAAAGGGAATTTTTTTTCTCGCCAAATGTGGTCGTTTTTTTTTAATTTCTTCTTTCAACTGCTCTAATAATGATGCATAATACTCACCAGTAATTGTTTTACCCTTTTCCAAGTAGTCAATAAGTATAATTCCACGTGCATCCCAAAAAACTGTAGCCATAACCTTACCAGCTGACTTTACGGTCTTTGCCTTCTTTGGAGCTGGTTCGCCTGTGGAAATCCACTGTTTGGATTGTTCCTTTGTCTCAGGAGTGTAGTGGTGTATCCATGTTTCATCCACAGTCACAAATCGACGAAAAAATTCCTCAGGATTCCGACTTATGCGCGCCAAAAGAGCCTCAGAGGCGACCACTCTATTGCGTTTATTCTCAGCTGAGAGCAAACGCGGCACCCATCTTGCCGATAGCTTTTTCATGCCTAATTTTTCATGTAGAATTGAAACAACTGCACCTATAGATATTGTGTGGCCTCAGCTAACTCACGCACTTTTAATCTTCTATCCTTCAACCCCATATCGTGGATTTTATTGATGATTTCGGGAGTAGTTGCTTCTACGGGCCTTCCTGAACGTGGTTCGTCACTTATTGATGTACGACCACGCTTAAATTCATTTACCCAGTTATAAACCGTTGCTAAGGCAGGGGCAGATGTGCCATGAACTGAGTCCAATTCATTTTTTATCTCATATGGAGTTAAACCCTTTAAATGAAAATGTTTAATTACCGCTCTGAACTCGTTTTTTTCCATTTTTCTTAACAAGCAATTTTTTTTTTTTCAATTGGTTATAAAAACACGTAAACTCAGAAGATGTGGACTGTGACTGCACCATATATCTAGTCGGGAGTGGTGCTGACTGAAAACAGATGATTTGGAGCGATTCGCGCGCCATCTGTTGGTCATTCTAAAGACTTATTGAACTACCCTCGTATTTCGAGATCAGAGATACCAGCTCATCGTACACAAATATTAGTGTAAGTTTAATATAAGCGTATATAAATGTACTTATTCCATTGTATTACTATAGTGCATAACTTTATCTATTCCAAATCTTGTTAGTTTTTTCCCAAATATCACATAGGGATACTTTCTGTAAAGCAAGCAAAATGTACCGTTCATTACAGTAAAATTAATTGTAAATATGAGTAAAAAGTAACGGAAAGTCGGGTTGACCGACGTTTACCGTAATTAATATTCATTTTTATCGTGAATTGTACTTCAACTTTTATTAGAAAGTTCTTTTATGATAAAATTATATTGCAATAAGTGACGTTGAATATATGAATAATATAAAACAATTAAAATGTATTATTAAATGAATGTTCTTATTCGAGAAAGCTCTTCAAATATGAAAAATATCCATTAATTCATGCTGTATCTATTAAAATATAAATTCGAAATATTATAATAGAATAATTATAATAAAACGTTAATTTTTGCTAAATTGTTTCTTCGCTAGCCAGTAATGAAATTTAACTCTTATTGGGTATTTCTGGCTTCGTTGAAAGCTTCGAAATGAGCATTCACTTTTAATGAACGTCCGCAGTCTGCTAATTAAATAAAGCATATACACGTCCACACTCAGTTGTCTGCAAAATATCTGAAAATTTCCGACTATCTACGTATTATTTAATCATAAGCGAATTTCAATTCAACTAAATCTCGCTGAGAAATATAAAAATAATAAGTACTAGATATTCTAAGAGATTACTAAATTGTTCAAACATTAAAGGGGTTATGTGAATATTTCTTAATAGTTTATATAAACACCTATTTTTATACATCAGATCGAAATTTTCTCCCCACGACAAATAAGAAAATTTGGATAACGTGTTGAAAAAACATTATTTACTATTTTTTTAACCACAAGTTAAATCCCAAAAATCACAAAAATCCAATTTACTTCAAAATATTTCCGATTTAAAATCATCAAATTGCCATGAAATCATCTGTATTCACCAATTACCTGAATTCCGACGTCGATTTCCCAACATCGTAGCACACACACACACAACCCTCCCTCCCTCGTCCCCCGAAAATTCAATCTAAAAGGCAATATGGACCCATCCGACGGCACTCGCATACGCTCTTCCCTCCTCCATATGCACAAAAGGAAAGGAGCCGGCTGCCAAGAGACAAAAGACCACTCGTGCCCGCGCCGAATCTCCCCCCTCCCCTTCCATCCCACGTGTTTTTGGCAGTGATTTCGCGGCCGCGTCTCGTCCGCTCATTCCGAGCGAGCCAAAAAAAGAACGCATGTATATACGTATAGGGCAGTCCCGTGTCGTTACAGCTGTAATGGAGAGAGAGAGAGAGAGAGATTGATGGAGTATAATAGACAGAGGGC
Organism: Gastracanthus pulcherrimus; assembly: GCA_949152435.1. Lineage (NCBI taxonomy): Eukaryota > Metazoa > Arthropoda > Insecta > Hymenoptera > Pteromalidae > Gastracanthus > Gastracanthus pulcherrimus. The sequence continues at coordinate 1,730,281 of OX424573.1, read as the reverse complement.
GAAGCTTTTTTGCGGATTTTTTTTTGTTGGAAGGGGGAGGGATTTACGGGCGCGACACGGCGGTGGACAATATCTCTCGGGCCGGGCTCTTGGCGTAATGTTTGAGCTCTGCACTGGCGGCCGGGATTTTAGAAGTACGCGACGAGGTGAATTAAAGTTTTACGAGCTGCGGAGGGATTTACGGCGGGCTCGTTCATTGCGCGCGATGGCGTATGAATTAAGCACGCAGATCGCTCGATGTATCGAGCTGGCTCCTGCGTGTGTCGAAAAACAAAATGGACAAATGGAATTGATAGGAATTTTTACAGATCGTAGGCATTGTAGGTAAGTATTATTGATGCGCAAATTTTTAGGGTAAGTCAGCGATCTTAAAGTGTAGAGGAAAATCACGATATTCCATAATTTATTGTAAACTCATATGTCGGTCGAATATTTTTCATGTATATTTTTAGTTAATCGTACAATTTTTTATTAAAAAATGGAAGCTATTAAAATAATCATGAATATTTATTAAATAATTTATTATGTTATAGACATGAAAATGAGTTTTATAATTAAACCAACAACATTTTTATTTTTGATCAAAGCTGTATAAAATGTTCTGTAATTTAGTTTTATTTGCTATTTTAGTACAATCTTTGCATACTTATAATTTTTTCCTGTTAAATAAATTTTTCTTATAAACGATATTTTATGCTCCCTGAATTACACACTGAATTTCTTTTATTCCATTATTCGTTGTAGAAAATAAATTTGTTAAAAATATATAACATATAATTAAATTGGCGCATTTTTCTCTTGGAAAATTAGCTGGAGATTCCTGATGTAAATTCGAAGGTCATGAAATACCGCTTTTATTTAAAATATTTGTTTAATATCGAAAAAAGGTTGGTAATGCATGACTGATCGGTATTTCACAAGTCCTTAGCTTTTTAATCAATATAATAACATTTGCGCATGAATTCAAATACAAATTTTCGGGGTTCTCTGAGACACCTATAATATCTTTCGATCTTTCAGATGCTACCCTCCGAATGACACTAAAAATTAAACACTGTTTTATTTCGAGCACGGTATCTTCGGAAAATCGAACGCCGCAGAATAAAGAATCCCGCAATCTTATTCAATCCTTCTTCTGATACATATTATTCAATTCCACTCCGCGAACGGTGAAATCTCAATTTTTCCACCTTTAAAAATAGAATAGCCCGAGGAATTCATAAAAAGGTCCAGCATAATAAATAGACTGCGCGAGAGCGAGAGCGAGAGAAAAAGGGACAGAGAGAGAGAGAGAGAGAGAGAGAGAGAGAGAGAGAGAGAGAGAGAGAAATGCGCTTGGTGACATGGCGGTCCGGGGCGCAGAATCGCAATAAGCTCCGCTCGGCGAATTGCACTCGAGTGGCTGGCTCTTGGCCTGCGGACTCTCTTCCTCTCTCGATTGGACGGGCTCGAGAGGAGAATCGTAAATGCGTTTCGATGATTCGACACGGATAAAAGGCGCGCTCGCGCCGGATGACGAAAGCGAACGTGCAGCGCGCTTCTTCTCTTCTTCTTCCTTCGACTTTTTTTCTCTCTCTCTCTCTCTTTTTTTTCTTTTTTTTTCGTTGGAGGGCTTTAAATGCCTTTGTACGAGGACTCGTAAGGAATTTTATTGATGAAAAAGGAGGAGGACACGGGGGAAAAGACTCTGCGGAAATTGTCGTCAAGGCGGCGCGGGCTGATGTCGCCGATCGTGTGCAGGATTGCGCGGCCGAGGCGTCTTTTTGCCGCTACCGAGATTTCGATTGTACGAGGTCTTTGTTTTTCTAAGGATAGGGGATATCGTTTACCCAATTGTTTCCACGAGCTACAAAGTATGGCCATTCGCTCGAGGATTAATAAATAGTAAAGTAAATAGTTTATTAAATTCAATCAGTGGAATAATTTAATTAAATTTCAATAAATGTACGCTTTTTCTTTTAGTCTTATTGTTATTTCAGGCGTTAATCTATGACTTTATTTGTAAAATATTGAAGAGCCACTAAAATTAATGTAAAGTTTATCGAGAGTCTCATAATCAATAATCGCTTGGGTTATTATTCAGGTGCGGCCTCTTCAATAATCCGCGTATAAATGGTCATCAATCAATATCAATCAAACGAAGCAAAACGAGATAAAGGAATACATTTTTTTTATCATCATTGTCTATACCTACTTCACGTATAACTCTTTCATTTATGAATATACCGTTCGCGTAATTCACGCTTTTCACATTTTCGCGAGCATGATGTATATATATATATATATTTTTCAATCTCCCGCCGATAAATCTAGCGCGCGAAATTCCATTACAAATCTTCATGAGCTCCCTCCCACCCTCTTGGCACAGCTCAATTAAATCCTGGCAATAAATAAAGCACTGCAGCAACGCGCGTTACCCTCGCATTTTTCTCCATCGCTCATGCATCGCGTCTGCCTCTTTCTCCGCCCCTCGCGCTATATCTCGCAATAACTCGCCAGTCCATCTTCGCCGCGTATATATATATATATATCTATATATATACTCCAAATCCTCGCGAGCCAAGCCCTTCGCACACACGCAAAGAACATCGTAATTATTGTTCATTATCGTTGACAACAACGGGGGCGTGTGTACAAGAAGCTTCTCTCTCTCTCTCTCTCTTGCGCGCGCGCTCTCATCGATCAATTTCCCCGCGTGCAGTGCAGTAAATTTTCTCTCCTCAGTCGGTGGCGCGCAAAATAAGCTTCTCTTCTCCCGCGCGTATATATATCCAAGGGAGAGGAGACTATACACGCGAGGAGGAGAGAGTCCGCCCTCAATTTGAATAAATTTACGAGATTCGTTATCGCCCGCCGAGAGTAAGAGAGAGAGAGAGAGATAGAAGAAGAGAGGGCCGCCCCTGGAATTAATCGGAATTAATTATCTGAGCGCGCAAGAAGCCTGCCCCGCGCTCGCCTTTAGTCTTCATTTCCGGGGGATCGACTTTCTCTCTCTCTCCCTCTTCCTCGTCCTTCATTATTTATCTCTATCTCGCGAGCGAGCGCCCGCCTTTGACTCGATCGTTTTGCGAGGTGCTTTACGGTCGAGCGGCTTATCCGCGCTGCGGCCCGCTGCCGCACGAATCCCGGCGGAAAATTAGATGATAATGCGAAATTTCGCAGATTACACCGCCGCCGCCGCTGCTGCTGTTGCGGCTCTGTACTGGCGTGTTAATCGTTATTCTGGATTTTCGGTTTTTCTCTTCCTTTGCTCGGGGGGAGAATTAAGTTGTTCTCGTTGCGTCGTGATATCTCGATGTGCTTTGAGTTGCGATGAAAGGTATAGACTTGTTGGTTTAAGATTATGGAATTACTGAAATGAAGAATTTAGGATGGGGATGCGAGAGTTCTTAGTTTGCTTAGCTCCTTTTTCTACTTCATCCGTTTGGGGACTGCTTTTCCATCAGAAAGTTTAATTTTTAGATGGACGTTTTTCAGAAAAAGGGCATAAAAATAATATTGTCAAATGATTTGTGACGAAGTATAATTGAAATTCATAAATAAAGTTCAAATTGATGTAAAAAATAACTTTGTATTAATTAAATTATTAATATGTAAGATTATACAGCAAGACGAAGATCGGCAATAAAATACTTTAGATATTAAATTCTGACTGTATTAATCATACTCTTTAATGGAATAGATGCCGTTTGTATTAAGGTGATGTTAAACCCCGTGTTACTGGTAAATACGGGGATCCACTTTTTTCATTGATTTTTAAATTCTAAGAAAATATCTCTCTAAAAAGTTGTTCTTTTTGATTGGAATAACAACTTTCCATAGAGATATTTACTCAAAATTGAGAATGAAATGAGAAAAGTGGATCCTCGTATTTGTCGGTGACAGGTGGCTTTAGCATCACCTTAAGCATGTATTAGTCTCTCACAACTGATTCTTTGGTTAGTTTATTTTTACGTATAATGTAAAATCAATCATCGTTATACATTGAACAAAATGTATGTGTATTCGATATATTAGATTTAAAATAAATATTTATTCAAATCAAATATTATTTTAAACTGAAATACCAACCATCTGAAAAATTTATTTCACAATTATTCGAAAAACAATTTCTTTTTTAATTATAACAAGAAGTTTTTTAATTAGATCAAGTATTAACTGGAGTAAAAATATCTCAAGTAATCCAGTGTTAATTACTCCTTACAAACTATGGCTTCAGATTGTATAGTGCATAAATTTCCTTGCTAAAACGCTCATCTAAGAATCTAAAAAAAGCATTCTCGATTTCACGATGAAAAAGAAACCTCAAACACTCACCCGAGAGCGTGTAAAATATTCACAAGCCCCGTAATAATTCGCTCGCCTCAAATCCCCAATTTCAATTATCCCGACAATCATATCACCATAATATAATGGGCCGAAAATTCATAAGACGGAGGACTTCTGCTGAATAGGTTCTCTCTCTCTCTCTCTCTCTCTCTCTCTCTCTCTCTCTCTCTTGCCACGCGTCAAATCTATAAAATAAATTACCCAAGTAATTCGCTCGCGCAAAGCGACCATTACGTCCTAATGAATAATCCATGAAAATGCGGCGGGCGCTCGCGAAACGCACTGGGGAATCCTCGACGTATTATATGGCGGGCGCGCGCGCGATGCCCCGCGATACGGCACACCGAAATCTCATTTCCCGCAACAAGTAGAGAGAGAGAGAGAGAGAGAGAGAGAGAGAGAGAGAGAGGGGCAAGGCAGACAGACCGACGCGCGCCGCACACGAGCCGTCCGTTACTACTTGTAAGCGGACGTGCTAACCTCTGCTTATATACCGTGGAATAGTAGGCGTTTTTCAATTACGCAAGCGTGCGGCTGGGGCTTTTCTTGTTATTATGCGCGCGGGGAGGATTTATTTTGATGAGAGTTTCACTGAGAGACGTTATACGGAGAAATTTGTTATTTCGGTGTTTGCACGTTGGGGACACACTGGATCTTCTGGAAAAAATGGACACTTTCTATAAGATTTTTGACGGGAAACTCCACGCTAGATTGTGAAGATGCAGTCACTTATGGCATTTGGAGTGAGATTTTTCCTTCCAAAAATTTTAGAGAGTAGATTTAGTTGGTACTTTAGTTACGTTTTCAAAAGTTTGAAAGTCTTTGCAAATAATTAGTAAAAAAGTTTAATGTTGTAACGCGCTGTTCTGAGAAAAGCGCGTAATTACTTCGCATCTAGCTTATGAATGATAATATATTTTTGTGAAATAATACAAAAATTCAGTATGTTGTAAATTATATATTTTGTATTAGACAGAATATGACAGGTATTAAAAATGCATATTAGTGGTATAATCCAACAGTTTATGTTTTAAAATTTCAAAATACAGAGATAAGTAATTCTGGTTCCCTTCTGGTATTCTTAAATTAGCCCATGATGATCTCAGAATCCCATGCTCTATGTTATCAGTAAAGAATTAAAATGCTCCGCGTCGATTCTGAGTAGAACAGATAAACAGGTCCAAACAGACATAAATTTTTATAAAAGTAATAATAACGATTAATAAAATACCATCATTTTATTAAAGAAATTTTTATAGATATTTTTATATACGATTATTTGATCTTCATTGGTTAAACGTTATTTATTGCAAATTTGTATTTTTCTGTCAGTCCAATTTTCAGCGAATTTCACAACTGTCTCTGGAGGGCGGAGGAAGTTCGTTATATAACATGCGCATCAAAGTTCATTAATTAAAAAATTAGCGCACGAAGTATGCTCCATTGCATCGAATAACATATTATTTCAGTGAAAATGTGGTCTAAGAGCGAACACGAAAACGTCATACCTCTCATTATCATTTTATTTCCATTAAAATTCACTCATTCATTTATAATTTTAAAATTGAGTCGGGATGTTCATACCGTATGCCCCGAATGACAAGACACTGCGAATTAACCGTTGCATCTCTTTCACTTTTGCATTAGTTTCAGTGCCAATCTCCGTCAGCACCCTCAAAAATTAACAATCTCGCGCTCGACGCGCATCAAAATCACGCGCTTCTCCTCGCGAAAGTCGCGCATTATTAAGCAACGTTACCCAAAAACATTATTAAAACACTATTCGTCATTCGACGCGGAATAAATCAGCAACAAAGCCTCGAACGCGCCAGCGTCCACCTATAAAACATTTCCGCAGCGCGACCCCGACCACGCTTATACATATACATTTCACAAGTAGAAGCGGAATAACGCTCGCAAGAGACTAAGAAATTTCAGCATCGGTCTCTCCGAATAAGAAAAGCCATCTCTCTCTCTCTCTCTTGCTTCTCCGCGCGCGGAAAAAGGGTATGTGTGCTCGCGCGCGCGCACAAAGGAAAAACTCCTCGCCCGCCCGCGCGACATGATATATAACGAGGACATTAATAAGCGGTAGTGGGAGCTGCCCGGGTGGAAGCGAAACTTTTTCTCGCTTCTTTCCACCCAGCAGAAAGAGAAAGAGAAGGAGAGAGAGGGAGTAGAAATCATAAGGACGAAGAGAAAAGGAAAAGGTAGGCTATAAAGGAACGCGCACACCTGCCCTTCTCCCTAACGACTACAAGGACTGCTGCTCCTGCTGCTCTCTAGTCTCGTAACGAATATATCCCTTTTTCTGCAGTGTGTTTGCCTCGTCCTGGAGGCTTTTCTCGCGCTTGGGCGAAATTGCCTCTCTCGCTCTTTTTCTATCTCTCTCTTTCTCTGTACGTATACACGTGTGCATGCTGCGCTACTAGGTGTGTATATATATATAGTACATGTTGTGCTACGAGGTGTGTATATATATATATATAGCGAAGGTAGACAGACGAGCGAATAAATCACGCGTGGCGCTTCCGACTTGCTCCTCTCTTTTCTCTCTCTCTCTCTCTCTCTCTCTCTCTCTCTCTCTCTCTCTTTTTCTCTGCAGCTGTACACCGGCGCTCTTTACTTTATCTCTTTCACTCTTCGCCTCGTTTTTTCGCCCGCAGAGAGCAAGGCATAAGGACGCGCGCACTTTGCCCGAGCGGCGCGCGCGCGCGCGCGGCTTTTAATGGTGTGTACAGTGGTGCCGGAGCCGAAACGCGCGCTGCCGCCGTGTTGTAAACTCGCGAGAGAGCTGTTCTCGGACTGCAGAGAAAGAAAGAGAGAGACGCCGGCCGTTCTGTGTTTCCTAAGTTGCAGGTCGCGTGCGAGGAGCTTTTGGTTTTCTCGTGTTGCGGAGGTGCGCTACGGCGTTTTAGGCGGCCGGGCGGAGGGAATTTTCCGATGAGAATTGCCGTGAAAGTTACGGGACGGCCAGGATAATAAACCTTTTAGTGTGAAGTGTAGCGATTTTTGTTGTAGGTTCGGGTAAATTTTATCGCGAGTTACGGCAGTTTCACCGTAAGTTACGGCAATTTTAAACGTTTGTAATTTTTATTAGAATGTTCTCTCTGTGCACGTTTATAATGATTCTTTTTAAGAATTCTCTCTGTGTGGTTTTCGGATTGTTACGAGTAGGCTGTACTGGATATTATTGGTTTTTGAGGACGTTCTCCCACGAATCGTTCTCCTTCGGTTACGGATTGATACTTTCAAAATTGGGATGAGTATTGAGTGTATATGGTTGATAACTTTTCCGCTGTATAATTTCAGGACGTATTAGCAACTTCAAAATCAAGAAAAACAGTTCATATATGTTCTTATAGCGGTCGATCTTATAATGATTATTTTTCTAATGACATATTTATACATTTGTACAGTACAAGAATTGTTGAAAAAACAGGCATAGATATTAAAAGTTGAAGAAAATAAATATATAAAGATAATATTAGGTTACCGATAGTTTAAGGAGGTTGTATGCGTAGATACGTCATTAAAAACAAACATTTTTTACTATAATTTAATCTCTCATAATGATATGAAAGTCAATATGTTATAAAATAAGGGGTTTTTGTCAAACTAAAAAAATTTTATTGAACGAAATTCCGTTATTGCAAAAGTAGATATCGTCAAATTTAGACTTTAAAAAAGAAAAAGTTGACAAAACAGTGGAGACTTTTTTATTTGATATTCGATTTTAATTTTGATGGTCTAATTTTTTTCCTTGCAAGATTTAATTGGGACTTACCCATATAAAAATTAAATAACATCGAATAATCTGCAAAGTTACAGTTTATAGTTTATACTTGTGTACGCTCAAATTTACAAAAACACGTGTGTGGAGTTATAAACTAGACGTTGTAACTATGTAGGTTATTCGATATTATTTAATTTTTGTAAGGCCAAGTCCCCCTGAAATATTTCAAGGATCAAAATGATACCATCAAAATTAAAATCGGATAACAAATAAAAAAGTCTCCACTGATTTGTCAACTTTTTCTTTTTTAAAGTCTAAATTTGACGATTTCTTATTTTACAATAACGTAATTTCGATAAAAAGATTTTTTTTAGTTTTACAAAAACCATTTATTTTATAATATATTGACTTTCATGTCACTGTGTGAGATTAAATTGTAGTAAAAAATGTTTGTTCTTATGATATACATCTACGCATACAACCTCCTTAAATGTGTTATTTTATTACACAATAAACATAAAAGAAGTATATATACATACGTGTATTGAAAATGTATTTTAATTCGTTTAACGATATACAAATAAAATAAAGGGATACAAATTGTTACAAATTGTTACAATGTAAATTAAAATTTATAGGAAAAGATAAAATTTACATAAATAAAAGTTGAATAATTAGCACGGAAAGTATTGTACGTATGTATCGGTGTACATGTATTTCTAGAAATTTAATACAAACTTTAACTGCGTTTTACAAATTTCCCCAGGGGTTGCAGGTATAAATTGTTTTTTTTTAAACTTATTTTTGATTTATGCGAGAATACAGGATACTCGGATAAAAGTTAATAAAGTTCAAAATTAATTTATCTTTGACGTTAAAATATCATGCTTGTGAATGCTATACCTTTTCTTGCTCTTTACAAAGCTTCTCAATTAAGCTTTAGTAAAAATCGAAATCAACTCATATCTCAAAAAGCAGCGCAAACTGAAAACGAATAGCACACGCATTATAAGTCAGTCACTTCAAAATGAATGGATAAAATATTTTTCGATGAATAAATGAGCGCACAAATTCATCAAGCGCTATCTTGCGTCAGGCCGTGGCGCGTTCCATCATAAACAACGTATTCACTTCAAACAAATACCAAGAAAAAAACTGACGCACCCAGAATTTAATTTTCTCTTCAAATAATTAAACTCCCATGGGGAAAATTGCGATCACCTTTCGCGTCGAGCGTCCCGTCAAAGCCCCCCCGAAAATAAGTTCAATGATCGCGCGCGTCAGAGCAGGGATCGACGAAACGTCGTTTATTTTTCCGCGTCGATCCATCTAAATTCCTCGACGACAACGACAATTCAATTAGAAGATCGCAGGACGCCCGGCGCTAGTCTCGTGCAAAATTCATTACCTATGGCACCTGACGATCCCGCGTCAGCGGCGGCGTGACGGGAAATCGAAGATGTAGGGGATACCGGGGCGAGATGGAGATACTACATAATTTCGTATGTTCTTACCCTTTTTTCTGTGATCTCTTTAAATTTATAAGTGTTAGATGAACATAAGTTATCCAACAGATTTGAAGAGCACTGCGGAGCAAACAAATTTATTGGAAATAAAGAAACATTGAAATTATCGGTACCTGCCTACTATTTTTACCATGATTAAAACAAAAAATAAACTACGCGAAGTTTAAAAATAAAGGTTTACTTAGAATTCAATCAAAGGGCATTATACATCCTATATTTGAAAAAAATGTAATTTCCGTTGACACAAACAAAGTTTTCTCTATGACTATATAAATCGCTTATCTTTCAATTAGTATAAGATTTGAGCATAAATCTTTCTTTTTCTTTTGAAATGACGATAAAAATGAAGTTATTGGTTTCACTTAAAACGTAATTGTTCGCTTTCGTCTTAATCCAAGTAATTTTTAATAACTATTGAGCTGTACATACGTAAAATTAAACTGCAATCGTCTCGCCCCGCACATCGCTCCTCGTCTCCTACATCCTACATCTACCTACATCTCCCAGTCGGTAGCCCTTTGCGCCATCTCTTTGATCAGAAATAAAGCGAGCGCGTTCGCGCGCTCTCGTGCACCAGCGGCACTTGTTTCTTTGCGTCATACAGCGCGTAGCGCGAGTGTACGGGAGGAGGCTCGCGAATAATTAAAGAGAGACGACTATTTTCCCGGGAAATTCAGCGACCGATTCGAGACACTCGAGAGGGAGCTTTTTTTAATTCGATTCGAAATAGAAGCGACTCACGCGCGTTTACGGGCTAATTTTATTGGCTTGTTCGGAGCTCTGGGAAAAAGTCTCTTTGACGTATATACAGTAACAAAGTGTCGATGCGTAGTAGACGGTGGCGCCACGCGGTTTCTCGTTTTTCTTTTCCGTTGAATGCGTCGAGCTGGGTAGTTAAACGCACAAAGAGAATTCCCTAATAAATTAAAGTGCAAAGAAATTGTCGGTAAAAGTTACGTGTGTGCCGTATGGTAGTTTAGGGAAGTTGCGACATTCAGGCAGTTTTTACTGATGTTGTAATTTAAAGTATCTGTACGTTAAAATTTATAGTGTAGAAATTTATAAAAGTTATATAGCGGAATAGTTTTATTAAAAATTTAATGTGTTAAATATTTCTTAAAAACGTGGATTTTCTTCCGATTGTTTTTTATCATTTATTGTTTCTCTGTCTTCTCCCGAGGTACTCTAGAGAGTTTCAACTAAAAATTTGGGAACATGAGTATTTTTTACAAATCAGGCAAATTTTCTTATATACAGTACGGTTAAAGTTATTATATACATGTATAAATATTTATTTCAGCCTTTTGTTACAGAATGGACTAGGTTTGAAATGAACTTGGTCTGTATGCCACTCTTTCCTACTATGTCCTTAAAATTTCCTTCCTTTTTAATTGTACTTTTAGTTCCTTTGCCTCTTTACCTCCACTATCCTCACCTATATATAAAACTATTAGCAAGTTTTGCCTGGTTAAACGTATTGTAAATATAAGTAAAACCTACCGAGAAATGCGACACATTTCAAATTTAGCACAATATATACGGCAATTTTATCGTGCATTTATCAAAATATTCTTTCTGTGCAGAATTGTAAAACAGGCCGCTTCTAAAGGCTGAATTCAGAATTCAAAAATATCCATTCAGACCAGACAGCTATACGTACGCGAAGCTCAAAGTACACGCAAAAAAGAAACTCGTTCAAACGGGGCTCTCCCAGGTTTGATAACCCGCTCAACTTTGATGAGTCGCGCGAGCGAAAAACCGACCAGACTCTCTCTCTCTCTCTCTCTCTCTCTCTCTCTGCCTCGAGAGAGAGAGAGAGTGGCAAAGTCGACACAGGAATTTTTATCGCCTTCGTTGCGCATACACGGCAGGAAGAGGCCACAGTGTCGCACCCCTCTCCCTCTCTTGCATTAAGAAGTTTAAGCGGGCAAAAGAAGCAGCAGCGACGGCGGCGGTGGCATATGACGAGGAAATACCGATAAAATATCATTCGCTCGCCTCGGGAACTTTATCGGGACTAGACTCCTCCAGCTCGCTCTGTTCAGCATGCACGCGGCGCGTTGCGAGAGAGAGAGAGATAGAAGACGAAGACGAGTGCAGCTCGCAGCGCGAAAAAAGCGAGACGAGAGAAAGTGGCAGGAGGGCGCGGCGGAGATACGGCAAGGAGCGAAAGAATGGTAGCGCGAGTGCAGCTCGCGAGAGATAACGGACATTGACGTGTTTCCCCCCCTCCCTTCCCGCCCGTGTGCCAGCGTTTCTATCGGAAACTCGAAATTTCCCGCCGGCAGCGGAGGAGGGAGAGGAGCGCAAGAGCCTCGGGGAGCTTTTCCTCGTCATTCCAGTCACGTGGCTTAATATAGCCCCCGGTACGCGAGCGACCCGACGGCTTGGCCGATATATCCCAGCTCTCTCATCTCATCTCTCTCTCTCTCGTTCGCTCTCGTGCACATTTCTTTTTCAGTCCTTTTTTTTCGCGCTTCGCTCTTTTTTGTCTGCGACGCTAATTCTGTGCGATTGGCTCATTACGGGAATTGTGGGAATTATTACGAACGGCCCGGGTAGAGGATGTCCGACTATTTTTGCCGATTTTTATGGATAAATTATCAATAATGTCAACGTTTTTTCATATTTTTTTATAGGTGTAAGGTGTTTATCTCATTTAAAATGTATCATGGAATTAATTAATGAGTAAAAATGTTGTGCCTTCTGTTGAAAAACGATCAATTTTTATATTAATTTTTAACAATTTATAGATATTTATTGATAATTTTGTTGCCTATCTTAGCTTTCATCAAAAGTACACATTTAAATGTTAATATTAAAACATATATTAAACTTTTGTATAAAAAAGAATAGATTTCAAAATTAAAGGCAGCGACTTCTCTTAAGTAATTTATAAAACTAGTTTCCATTTTTCTCTGCGAATTTACCGACTATTGGTTGAATATTTTCTTACGTCTCTATCGATGCGACCGCTCAGACTTTCGAAACCTTTATTTCTTACGGAACCTCCCAGAGGACATCCGTAGCCGAGACAACACATTTTTTGCACTTTTTCGTACTTCGAGATGACGGTTGTATCGATGACATTGTACTCTCGTGTGTACCTTCTCGAATTTATTTCTATGGTTCCTTTTTCGAATATACACATGAAAAAATTATGCTATATAAAGGAACTTTTTAAATTTAAATATCCTTGACCTTCTTAAAGAACTTTATAAATTATAACTCACAAATCTATATTTCAAATTTAAGTTTTCACCTTTTAATTATGATGATATGTGTCTAATTTAATGTAAAAAAGCTATTATAGCTCTTGGTTTTTAAAAAAATAGTCATTATAAAAATTTAGTTTTGATATCTAAATGCATGAATAGAAGCTAAAAAAATATCATACTTTCCGGAAACAGTCAAAATTGTCTTTATTTTAAGCTTACAGAACTCGAATTTAATACGGGCTATCAAACGAAACCTCGCACCAAAATTCTAGTTCAAACATGTACTTTCAGCGTAGGAAAAATCCAATGCTAAATCCAGCGAATCCGAAGGTAATTTAATATAAAATTGAAATTCTCGAAAACAAATAGAACAATCTCTATACTTCTTACTTCAATAAACGTGTACCCAGATTTGGAATCTCCCTCAGACATCCGTGTTGCGCCTGAATTGATTTTAGTAAAATATTCAAACCATCGTGTGCTACTGCAGCGCGAGCGGCGCACTTTTCAAAATATAAAATATCCCTCTCCCCCTCCCGCCCCCCTTGTCCGGAAAAGTACCTATTTTATTCTTGCGCTCCGAAATGCTCGCAGAGCACTGCAAAATCGTGTAATATCCACTGAATATTCGATCAAATCTACTTTCAAAGAATAAAGAACGTCTACTTGAACAAAATTAGATACGCGCAGATTTCATCGAATATTCAATGGGATATTTTCTGATTTTCCACCGTCGCGCCTAGAGTTGTCCCGATCCTACGACCTTTTTCCGTACGGCTGCAGTGAAATAAGCGAAATAAGCGCGAATCTTTTTCTCCTCCATCGTGACCCGTGAGATATACACTCCAAATGTATATATATATGTATATGCTTATGGCGCGGCAGTAATAGACGACGCGCTCTTTTTCAGCACAAAGGGAAGGCGCGAAGGGTACTATAAATCGTTTACCGAAAGGAGCGAAGAAAAAGCGTCGGAAGAGGAAGAAGAAGAAGAAGTAGGAATAATCCGCCCCCGCGTTATAACGGCTCCGTGCAGCGCAGCTTTTTATAAAGTTATCGTCACTTATTCCTCTCTCTCTCGCACTCTTTTACCCTTATATACGCATCGTTAACCATCGCGCGTATCATAAAAGCCGCAGTGCGGTCTCTGCGCGTAACGTTCGCGGCCCACGTGTATATACGAGGGCAATTTTCGCCGAGAGACGATGAATCCTCCTTCGCTGTATCCGCTTGAATTATTGCGCTGGATAATCAAACTGCAGCCGGCTGCTGTTGTTGTTATTGCGGAGTGTTTTTTGCGCTCGCGAAACGCGGAATAGACGAGGGAATACTTTCGGAAAATTGTATCGCGTGCGAAGTGCGATGTACAGCTGAATCGACGAGTTTGTTCGTTTCGTGTGTTTTTTGTTTGCTTTTTTTTTAGACTTGCTCTTTGTTGAAGTTACGGGTTATACCGGGTTATACGCTGGAATTTATTGAGGTGGAAGGGGGGAGAGAAAGGACAAAGTTGAGAAACGAATTTTACGACGGTTTGTGACTTATTGCGCCGGTCGAAGAAAAAGTGCGCGCAGTTGTTGAATTATTCGCGAGGTTTTTGTTCGCGAGCCTGCTCGGTAATTTGGGAAAATAGGAAAATTTATTGACCCTGGTATACTATTAGATTTTTAAACTCTTGCCGTTTAAAATTTTATTGTTTTAATAATCCTTTGAAACATACGGGGAAACATGAGATACGTACACTCCGAAATGAGGAATAAGTAATACTTGTTTTAGCTGCTGTATCTTTCGGAATTCCTTCATATGGGGCATTTATCGTTTATGTAAAGTACAATATAATTAAACTCTCTAAAGTTGAAATAGTGAAAACTATGCAACTCTTTTGATTAATAATTTCATTTGCGAATTAGTGAATACACTGTTTCAAAAAGTGAGTGAAATTTGTGCTATATGAAATAGGTCATATTGACTAATTCTTAAGTGAAAATTTCACTAATTGAATCAGCTGCAAACTTTTCACTGTGTAAATAGTAAATTTTCACTAATTCAACTCTAGCAAGAAGACTTCGCCTATACATACTTATTACAGTAAGGGTCAGAAATTAAAAAATTTTAAAGTTTAAGGTAGCTGAGCCAGATACTTTATCTTAAAGTTTAAACATCTTTTTATTTATTTTGATTAAAAATTTTTAATCTACAAAAACGTCCGATTAACAAGATTTCGAAAAGAAATGATACGAATAATGCCAAAGGGTTAATAATAACTTATTCGATTTTATATTAAAATACAAGCAATATAATTGACCCTGATACCAGATTTTACTCAGCAACTGGATTATTTTTATTAATTCTTTTGCTGCAGTTTTCTTTATTTCTTCCGTCTCTGTAAGTTTAATTTTGGAAGCTGTTTGTTTTAAGCTCTTTTTAAGTCTTATACGCGCTTTCGTCGAAACGCCGATCGATACTAAATAGGAATAAATAAGTAGTTTCTATAAAAAGCCATCCTTCAAACACTGCACAAGTGCAACTAGTTGAAAGTCAGAGAGAGCTTTTCCCGATATTTCGAGCGGACTAATGCGTCTATATGAATATTTTACTTGAAGATGAGCGTCGAAGCGAGATCCACTCTAAATGTAATTAGTTTATATTTCTTTTCCTTATTTAGGTGGACCTTGACTGTTTTTAACTAAAATACCTCGTAACACTGTACTTACAAAATTATCTAAATATAGAAAATTATTACAATTGCAGTAATATCAGAAGACGATGTTTGTTAAGCTTGTTTTACATTAAAATTATAGATTTTACAAGTATATATATAGTATTTTACAAGCACATTTCATCAAACTCAACAGCAATTAAAATCCATCTTACCAATTATAACCCAACTTGTACCTCTCTCACACACCCCATAACCTAAAAAAGAACTCTTCATCCATTCGAAAAAGAAAACTTTGTTTCGTTCACGCCAAACACTCTCTCTAACGATTAAATGTTTGAAAACTCCAACAAAAATAAGAAGAAGAAGAAGAAGAAGAAGAAGGAGAAGAATAAGAAGAAAAAGTCACAGCGTCGAAGAAGAAAAAAATAAAAACAACGATCAGAGCGTATAGCAATCGGGCGAGCTTCGAGCTCTCTCGCGCGTCAACTTTTAAGCTTTCCGCGAGTCCTCGGCCCCTCGTAAACAGCTTTATTTTTATATCACCCCGTCAAGTCGCTCGTCCGCGCGTCTTTTCACCCCGCGACTAAGCAGCAGGAAAGAAAAAAAAGGGAAGAAACTTCTTACTGCTCAGCCTCCTCGAAATATCCTCCGTCTCCCGTTCTATCTACATCTCTTTAATTTAACAACAAAAAAGAACGGGGTCACACGCGCGAGGGGCAAAACGAACGAACGAGCCCCTGGCGCAAAAGTACCTCGACGGGGGGGCGCGTATCATCAGCGCGTGTAATAGCTGCGGGGTGTACGACCGCGGGAGAGCCGGTAATTATGGACATCTGTCCGGTGGCTGCGGAGCTGCTGCTCGATTTCAAATTCAAATCCGTGGCATTGTGTAGTCGGCCGCTCGTTTTACATTCGCGGCGCGCAGACCTTCCAAAAACACACACGAGCCCCGCCGCGGCTGGAGGAGATTTTCATACCGGGGTAATCCTCCCCGACCTACTTTTGCGAGCGTCATTTATGGGGCTATTTGGGTGCGTTTTATTTTATTTATTTTACTCGGGATTCGGCTTTCATCCGTATTAATCCCGCGTATGAACATCGCATTGAAAAATTCGCGCGAGTTTTACGGTTTTCATTATAGTATGGGGATGGCAATTTACTTTTGAATTTTTCGGGGGTGTGGATAACTGCAGCTTCAATATTTTAAACGAAATACGTGGCTTTGATGAATTAACTTTTCGTTTTGATTGGGGTTGAAAATTCATTAAAAATATTCCGGCCAATTCGTAAATATTTGAACTCTTTATAATAAACTACCTAAATTGTGTATACTACAAAAATGCATAGTTAAAAAATGTTTTCAAAAAGTAGTTCAATAGTTTATATAAGTTTTTTTTTCCAGCAGAATAGTTCATCAAATTTTGGACAATATTGTGTAACGATTTTATCTTCTCATGCATGTAATGCATAATACATGAATGTGTCAATTCACTGTTAAAATTTCTAGAAGTTTTAGTTAATTATACAAATTATGTACTATAAATAGTGTTAGGTTATATGTATAAGCTGTTAATTAGTGAAAACGTCCATGTCGCCGCATATTCCAAGATAAAATAAAATTTCAGTTTTGACAAACTGAAAATATTATATTTAATTAAAAATTTGTACAAATTTATACTTCTCGAAACAATTAAAACGTATGAAAATTCTAAAATATACAGTATAAATTCGCAGTAATTAATTAAAGTTTCAATTAATTTCCGTTTATACAATCAATTGCAGTATAAATGTATATTCAGTAACGTGCTTGGAAAAGAACTTCAACCCTTAATATTTGAAGACTCAACAATAAATTTTCAACAATGACATTATTATAGTCACTTAAATTTTTCTACGTTGTTCCAAAAGCTGCGCACTCCCCTTCGAACGCCTCATCGACGAGGAGCTTCAAGCTCCAGCAGCAAATCAACTACATCTCTACCCTCCCGATAAGCGAGAAAAAGAGCACAGCTCGAGGTTATCTCGCCGTCTCTCTTCCTCTCTCTCTCTTTAAAACTACAACCACTCCACGTGAACCCACCCACCCACACACTTGCCATTTGAAGCTCCGTCGATAAGTGTAATCCGCGCCTTCCTTTAAAGCCGAGCGCGCGCTTTAAAGTAGTCGTACTAATGCTAATAGTATAAAATGGGGGGGGGGGGGGGGAATTGTAACTTTTATTTGTAACCGTTTCAAAAGAATCATGCATATATTATGTCAGTCCTGTTCTTCAAAAGCCATTATGATTCACTCAAGTTTTTTATTCAACTCCAGTAAAGCTGAATTTCTTTATATAAAAATTTATAAATAATTTTGTATATTCTATTTATAAATAATTTTATATATTTTACCCTTAAAATGTTTTTTATCAAAAGCTCACCGTAATGTGGCTTTCGCCCAAAAGCTAATCCCGAAAGAACTTACTAAATGAGTAAGATTAAAATGTATAAGCTTAACGTATATTATTATTATTGTTATTATATCATAATAATACATTGTGAAAACGAAGTTATATATTATTTTATTATATGTTATGCTAAACTTTATGCCATGACACTCTTCAAATTTTAAATTCCTTTCTTTATTTTTAGTATGAATAGTTAAAAACTACACACTACATTAGGTTTTCATTGAAATCTCTATTATCGTTTTCAAATCATATCCAAATCTGCCATATACCTAGGCATGCTTTATACTTTCTATATCACACGCGTTAAATTCACGAACTTCAAGTCCACCATTATCACCGATTCCGAACCCCAAAACTCACTAAAAATTCGCGTCCCACCAAGCGCAATCCTCGTTCTTTCCCTGCCGCCCAAAATTTCAAAAAACCCTCCACACCACGATTTCTCGAGCATCGCACCACCTTAAAGCGCAACGATCGAAGCTGCCGCTGCGCCGCGTCGTCGCTCGTAAAAGCGGTCTCGGCGGAAAGCGACGACCCGCCGCTCTCTCATCTCGCGCGAGATTTCGCGCCAAACTGTTACACCGTTTCGAGATTCGAGGAGAATCGCGCGACTGTATATAGGCCGTTCGCGAGAGCAACAACAACAACAAGAACAACAACAAGTCCCATTTGGAAGATCCGCCCCGATAACACACAAAGAGAACGCAGCGCGGTAGAATGTTTAGCGAGCGTCTGTAAACTGGTTTTGCTAGTCGTACGTCAAAATACCGCGCGATGATGGTTTTTCGCGTTAATGGCTCGTGCGAACTCGAGCGATTTCGCGACCCCGTTTTAATTAACCCTCGGTTTATACCGAGGGGGCGGGGGGCGAGGATAAGATAGATCTGTGTTTATTCAACGATAATTGAAATTTTTTAACAAATGTTTGTGCGTGTACGAGGGTTTACAGGGTCGCTAATTATGAAGCAGTTGGTCAAATTTTAAGATTTAAAAGTAGGGTTGAATTTGCAAAGTTTTATTTTACCTCTGGATAAGGTGAGGGTTAATGTGTATGCGAGTTAACGGCTAGGGGGGAATTGAGCTTGAAAATCGTAATATATCAATCAAGTTCGGCGCTCTCTCGATGTGTAATAATTCACTGGATTGGAATAAGCGAATGGAGTTTATTTTCAACTGCACGAGTAGTGCACACAGTGCGATTTACCGATTTCGTTAGTGAAAATCACCGAGCAGCCAGTGAACATATTTAGGAAGTGGAAGCCGATGAGGAATAAAACAGTTTAATTCTTTAATGAGACAATGAAATTACTTTATGATCTAAACATAAAAAATCGACTTTGCACTTCCTAAGTAAAGTAATGAGCGACCGAGATAGAATCTTCAGAGAACTGTGAATTGGGTTAATAAAGAAATTTACTGCAAAGTCTCTTTTTCATTTTAAAAATAATAAAAAATTTAGTATATATAAAAGCTGAAAAGCTGAATCTGACGCAGAATATTACCCTAAATCTTAAGTTGTTTCGCTGTAAAAGTTTGCAAAACGTCGATCCCGCGCTCGGGTGTAGAAAAAAGTGCCCCGTAACGCCGATGTAACTTATACGCTTTATTTGAATAATATGCACATATCCACCCAAAGTAATTCAAGAAAAAGCTAGGCTTGTTTTATGTAAAGACCCCGTGCGCCTCGTATATCTAAACACATTTACCAAAAAAAGAAAAAATTGGTCAGCGAAAAGGCTTTCACAAAACTTCGCTAGCTGTTTTGCGCGAAAAAAAAATGCAGGAAAAATCCTGGATTACCACGTCAATGCTAAAAGTATCAATAGTACGAATGTGAAAATGACCATGTCAATTTATTATTCCTCGGTTTACATCGAACTGACACGAATGTCAAACCAGAGATGATCGGCTTAGTAGAATATTCGCAGCGGGAAAACGATATCCGTCTAAAGCTCTTTTTCAAATCCGTCATTATTTTTAAATCGCAGTATAAAATCCAAATGATAGCAGGTGAATCAACAAAATGCGCTCTAATCTCGCAATTGGATAAAGAGACACTGCGCTGTATACTTTCGAGCGCGACTGAACTCGCGCGGCGCTCGTCTCGTAAAAATTTGTTGCTCGTCGCGCGTTACGTGCGCTCGATTCTGCACGAAAAACAGCCGCAGGCATGTGTGTGCGCTTGATAGGTAGGTAGTAGAGAGCCGTATAAGAAGACAATGTTGCATCGATTTTGTGTAGCCGATCGCGATGTCATAATCCAGGTCGCTGAACTACCAAGCGCAACTTAGCTCTATCCCCCCCTCTGTCTCTCTCTCTCTCTCTATATATATATTGCACACCCACACATAGTCGTAAGACAAAGGACTCGTCTTGAATGTATGTGTGTATATAGGATATCGGATCGGATTAATGTGCCATGAAGCGAAAGTCCGTATTAAGGAATCAATTTCAAAATTATTAAGCTTCATTTTATTGGATTCAAAATTGATATTGGTACTTTAACCACTACAGCAGTTTATAAAGGTAAAATAGTTTATCTGCTAACATTTGTTTGTAAAAGTAATAAGAATGTTCAATCAAATTTGATTGTTAGTTTTCTATATTTTACATTTTTGTGTATAAAAATTCAACAAATATTTATAGTTTGGAAACCATCAAAAAATATTTTCTTTATTAAAGTAACATACAATTGTGTGTTATTCATCTTTAACAAACAATTTACGCTAATTTGAATTGACATATTTGAAGTTTGTTATTTTTATAATCAATAAAATATTGCATATTCGTTATTGACCGTGTACCGTGCGCAAGAGTTATTTTTCTGTTCATCTCGCTCTTCATTTTTATTTCAGGAAATTGTATGCATCTGGAAGCGCGCGTGTGATCATTCGAAATAAAAATTTCACAAGCTCGCCGAGGTCGTTCTTTATTATTTATCTTCTCTTTTTTTATCAAGTGGGTATTTCGTCAGACTGCTTAAGACTTCGATCGTAATAAATACGCTAGCGTGTTTTTCGGTATTTTGTTTGGGAAGTTTTATTTAGTCCCGTAAAAAGAGAGACAAGCTGCAAATTGTAAAAGAAAAGTAATTTGATTATCCGACCTTTGCATCGTAATTGGCGGGAAAAAAAACCTTAAAAATAGGTGATTAAACTGTTGATTCAACTATTAATTCAACTGACAAATGAAAACATTTTTGCAGCTACCATTGTCCAACGGTCTTTTTGAAATATTTTTTCATTCATCATACCAAACATTTTTAAAAGAGCACGCGTCCCATTCAAGAATCGCACTAAAATCATTAAAAGAAAATCTCGTCTCTTTTTTGCTCTATATCCACCCTTTTGAAGTTTCCATCGCAACGCAGTTATACATAATCCAGTCGAAAGGAAAAATTTCTCTCTCTCTGTCATTGGTGAATAAAAAAGCATCAAACGTACGATCTGACGGATTTTCCGCGCGACGGCGGCTCGAAATGGCGGATTTACGATGGCGCTACACTCGCGCGCAAAGGGAACAATCGTTCGTAATGAGTTTGGCCCGAGGCTCGCGCGCGATTGTGTTCGCCTGCCCACTCGATATTATATGGTCCGGTCCTTTTTTTTTTTATTCGTTGTTCTCGATGGTAAAAAAAATATAGAAGAAAGAGAGCGAATCAGGGCCGGTGGTTTTGTGCCCGCGGGCTAATGTAGTCGTGCGTATTGTGCGCGCAGTATGCGTATGTATTTTCCGCGAGATTCGACGTTGGACAGTAGCTGCGTCGCGTAAATCGTGCGGTTTGAGCGCATACAGACAGCGGTTCGAGAGAATTTCGATGGGGTATAAATGTTTATAAGGGTATCGCGTGAAAATTGAATTTTCAGGGGGGAGAGGGGGCGTATCGGGTTTAGCCGAGTGATTGTTTTGGTTCTATTTTTTTTTTTCATTTATTTCGGTCAACGCGCGCGTATGCTCGACGAGATGGATTTCACGATTTAATTGCGATATTCGTTGTGGATGTGGGTAGATGGCTGCGAATAATTTAATTATTGCCGAAATTCGTATATGTTTTATAGGGGGTTGTGAAATATTGACCCGATTTCGGCTTCACCGGCTTTATCACTTTTTCAATAATTGTTTTTCGGGATTAAGCAAATCTTTCGGAAAGAACGCTACTTTTTGCCCTCGGAATTCACACTAGAAATTTCCGGTTAATTTTTCAAGAGATTTCTTTATTAATTAGGTGTACATTTTTCCACAAATGTTTTGCAAAAAAACTTGCCTTTAAAAGAACGTGTGAAATACCGATCCTATCCTTATACCTTATCAACTTGTCACTTTAATCATTTTTGCTCTGTAATAGATACCATGAGCTCTAAAGAAAAAAAATTATAAAAATTAAAAGCCGGTATATAATTTTAATGAAAACTTTTAGAAATAAAAATTAAAGACAAAAACAAAATTTTGAAAAAACGTACTAAAAAGTATGAATAATCGATAAAAACCTTTTCGAAGTCGGCGCCGAATTTCCCCAAGTTACGGTGGTTATGGTCTGACTTTAGAGGTATTATAAGTATATGTGTTTAGACCCAATCCAGTATAAGTTCTCATATCCATAAGGTCTCAAATCATATTCATAAGTAAGATACTATAAGTCAGTTTGAAATTCAGCGCCGACTTTAAAAAGGTTTTTATCGATTATTCATACTTTTTATTGATTATTTCATACTTTTTAGTGCGTTTTGTTCAAAGTCGGTTTTTTCTTTTTTTTTTAATTTTATACTTTTTAGTTGTACTGGCCAAATTTCATTTTATTTATTCAAATTCTTTTACAAATTTTTTTACATAATTAATTATTAAATTCATCCATTCTATATGCTTATTAAAGAAGAAGAAAGTGTTTACTGCTTTGCTTCGTCCATGACTGTTTAAATCCCAGTTATTTAATGTTAAGAATCTTAAAAACGAATTCCAAGCATTAATACATACCTTGAACACAAAATTGAATTTAGAAGCCTATTTCTTGAGTAAACAAAACTTCTTGGTGTATACTTATCGGCGAGTAAAATAGGTCCGACACATCCCCTTAACCCATTTCTTCCCAAGCGGCCATTTTATAGTCAATTGGTTTTTTACCTAAAAAATTGTCGAAAAAAAAAAATAATAACCAATAGCACTTTCCTGAAGTAAAATTGTCCGCTCTTTCCGATTCTGCAGTCAGAATTTCGAAATTTCCGTTGGAAATTTTCAAAATTGCGGTTTTAGGCAAAAACCAACGGACTATAAAATGGCCGCTTGGGAAGAAATGGGTTGAAGCACGAAACACCGGTGTCCAACGAATACACACGCATCGCACCATCGCAGCTCAGGCCTCAAAGGAAAACCTACCTTAAGATCCGCTACACACACACACACATGCGCATCCCTCGAACTCTCGATTCGATCGTGCTCTCCTGCATCGCGCGCATCCCGAGCATCTGAAGCCCTCTCCCCCGTAGCTCCTCTAGATCTCCCATACTCGGCGAGCCCCCGAGAATTCCCGGATCGCTCGCGCAGCCCATTGTCTGCATATATATATATATATATATATATATATACCTACCGTACTTTCGGACCGATCGGAATTGGCATTTGTGCCTGGCTGCGGCGGCGGTGCGTGCATACGATCTCTCTCTCTATCCGGTGCGACCGTAATAGTCGGGGGGGTCGAAAGCGAACGTTCGGTGCGAGGGTGTAATTGCGGGCGCGACGCGCGGGTGTACATTCCGGGTGATGGACACGGTACTCGCCGCTGGCTCTAGTGACGCGACGAGTCTCGACGCGCGGCGCCTGTTATAACGGATGAAGACACGAGGATGCAGAGCGTCACGGAGCGGACTGACGCTTGATGCTTGCTTGCTCATACTTGCTTTGCTTGCTTGCGGCTGGCTATATGGGTATGTATAGGCGTGCTCGGGTGTGCCGGTGGCTGGTGGATGAGCGAGGATGCGGAGAAGTATAGCTATAGGGAGATATCTGCAGTTGTGAGATGGTATAGGTGTTATAACTATGTAGGAGAGTGGGTGGCAGAGGTTTGGAAAACGATATTTGCTGAAACTTTGAGAGGTGTTCTGTGACATTGAAAAATGAAGTGTAGTGCGCCATTAGTATTTTCTAATAGACCTTTATTCCCGAGATGTGAATCAATTAATCTCAATTGTAAAAAATTACCCAAACGTAAGTAAAGATAGACCAAAAGAGCTTTAATTTCAGCTTTGCCTCGTACAAAAATATTAATCTGGGCCAAAGTTATTGACTGGCAAGAAAGCGATGAAAAATACACGATAAATCACTGTATTTGAGATTTGAGGTGCTTCTTTCGTCACTATCTTCGAAAGTTAATAACTTGTCCGTATTAATATTTTTGTTCAAAGTAAAACGAATCTGAAATTATAGCTCTTTTCGATTATCTTTATTTACGCTTCGGTAATTTTTTGTGGCGTTAGATCTTGCACAGCTATGCTCAGAAGTAGAGGCACCATTTTTTACTAAAATAACGCACAATTGAGATCAATTGGTTGATATCTCTAGAATAAGGGTCCACTGAAAAAAACTAAGAGTACTACAATTCATTTTTAGGTGTCAGAAAATATCTCTCAAAGTAGGAAATATCGATTTTCAAACTTCTCACACTCCTAGTAAATCATTCTATTTTGTATCGAATTTTTACGGGTGTACGGGATGGAGATTATATATACATATTGTTATTGTTATTGTTTATTTTAGGTCAAAATTTCAGTAAACTTACGAGCTGCAATTTTTTTACGTAGTTCCGAAAATGCGGATATAAAGTAAATTTGCGGGAATTAAAGTATAAGAAGGAATAATATGTTACATTTTTCCTGCTTTTCAGGTCAATAAAGTGGCCTTTACAGTTAAGTCGTGAATAAATTCGTTTTATGCAAAAGTGAGTCATAGTTCTATGGTTCTAAGGTCGCGAGATGAATATGGATTTTATTTGTGTAAGACTAAAACATATGTAAACAACAACATAGTCGATAATTATTAACTTTCGGATAAAAATCGGCAATGAAACTTACAACGCGTTCTACACAATATAGGGAAATATGAATTTTCGTAGCGCAGTGAATTCAGTACGAAGCGCAATTTTCTCTTACGTCTTGTTTGTCTTGTAAAAAGCGGATACACAGAAGAGCGAGTGAGAGATACCACGCGACGTAAAAGCAGGGGAAACGTTTATTGCTACAAAGTCGCGCGGGTCGTGTTTCTTGTCCCGCGCGTCGTTGGAAAAGTAAGAGTTAATGGCTTGTGTACTTTCATTTCTGGATGTCATTTTGGATACATCCTGCGAGAGGGCATCAAGTGTTTGCAGGGATTATGACTACAACGTCGTACGAACTTTTACGACGACTTTTTGCTTTGCACAGTGAAAACTTATCTGCTGTCTTGATACAGATAATTCTTTTCCTTTCAGTTTCTTCGACCGAAAACTATTTACTTTCCAAGTTTTGGCTCTTGACTCGATTACTTTGATTTCTTATTGATGCAATATAACAAACATGTTTATCCGGAATTTGCGCTCATAAAGCTACAAACAGCTCAACAAATCTTAACCTGATCCTACGTGTAACTTTGTATAAAAAAGGAATTTTTTGAGTTGCTCATTACGAATCTGAAGAATTCACAATGAGTATATTTTAAATTATTTTCACGTGAGATCAGCAACTTCTAGAACCCCTGTACACGGATCTTCACGAAAATATTTTACATAATTTTGTAACAATTACATTTCTACACTCAATACATCCTTAACAATGAACACTCGAGTGCTATCCAACATCCAAAGTAAAAAGTCACGTACACGACGAAGCAGTACCTCCTTCCATCTGCAGCCTCTCCGATCGTCCTCGCACAAAGCGCAAAATTTCGAGTCCCTCTCTCTCCGCACCCAATCCTGCCAATTATATACGCGCTCCCCCTCCCTCTCATTAAAGTCATTACACGCGAACGAGTCTACCGTGTAACAGCAGTTTACACCACACCGACGCCGTATACCGCAGCGCCAGTCCGTACAAACGAGGCGGTCTATACTCGGCCTCGCTCTCTCCCGAATACATACATATATATACACAGCAGCCACGTGCGCGAAATATACAGCGCGCGCTCGTATACGTATATACGTGAACATATACAGCCGCCGCCGCTGCAGCAGGATATATTCTTCGGCCCGTGCCAGCCAACCAGCCAGCCATGCCGGGGCCTAGATTATATACATATATACGCGGCAATATCGCGGTCGCCCGCCCGAAGCAGCTCGCGAGCCGCGCTGCCGGCCGGGGAGACGAGACACCAGACACACTCGCGCGGCCGTTTGGAGCGAAGCCAGAGCGAGGCGAAGCTGCTGCTGCTGTGCCAGGACGCTGCTAGCCGGTTGGCATGCATGTGTGTGTGCGGCTGCGGGGGGTGGATAGAGGTATAGATAGCGACTCGTCGGCGTATATTGCACTCGGCAAAGAGCGAGGGAGATAGGATAGAGAGAGAGAGAGAGAGAGAGAGAGAGAGAGAGAGAGAGAGAGAGAGAGAGAGAGAGAGTGAGGTGCAGTCAAAGGATTTCACCGAGGAATGAATCCTTTCGCGAAGAATGGAATGCTGCCGTGGCAGTGGGTGAGGGGAGGAGGTAGAGAGATAGAGAGAGAGAGAGTTGGATAGATAGGTGGGGTGTGCAGGGGTTGGTTAGGCTCTTGGAAAAATTGGCACATCCGCGGTGATGGGGATTGGATAGGTCGTGATGGCTGTGGGGGAGCGGGATGGTATTTCCGATCGGATGTTGAATAAATAACTAGATTCAAAGTTCTATATGTACGACTAGACTTAGAATTTTAATATTGTTGTACAAATAATGGTTGCAATTTGTGTAATATAAATGGGATAATGTGGATTTGGGGTTTCTTTGAATTTTGACCATCATTTTATATGTAATATAGTGTATTTTTGAGTTTCATTAACAATAGAGCTAATCGGGTAATCCTTAACCGAACAAAAACTTGGGCGTTCAGAGTACATGTAGTTTGATATCAATTCGAATGTGAATTAGTTTCTCGTTGTTTTTGATAATAAGTAACTTTGTAGTAATAGTATTCTATAAGACTTACCGAATAAATATTGAAGTTCGAAGAATTTAATACCATCAAACCTGTATAATTTAGTTTAATTAGGTGAATTTCATCAAGTTAGAGTTTAATTTTTAAGTAGTGTTTCAACAATTCATATACATCTAATTCTTTATAATCTTCCCAATATATAGCGCAATGAATACGATTGTTATTTATGATCTTTTTTCAAGTACTATAAACACGTACAGCATTTGAAAAAAAATACCTAAGTACAAGAGTACTTAAGTATCGTCGGACAAGTTCCAAGTACTTTAGAAAGTACTTAAGTACTTTTTACCCCGAGTAGGAGGCAAAGTGAGCCCAAATGAATTTTTATATTATATTCAAAATCAAAAGTGGTTCTATTTAATTTAAGAGGATAAAACTTTTAGGTATCATTCATGAAAGTCCAAAGTATAGTTTGAAACTAATTGCAATGTCTTCAATTCATACATGTTCTTTATTTCGATCTACAAACTTTTGTAGGCTGTCTGTGCGCCGGTCTCCTCTACTTGTACTTTTTTTTAAGTAATAAGTACTAATTTGCCCAACACTGCCGGGTACCTATAGATAAAGTTGGATAATTTTATACCTTGAAACTTTTAATTCCTAATAATATTTTTGTTAGTTGTTAATCATAATTAGTATTATTGCAAATGACTTTTGAAAAGCAGGTTAGATATTGATACACCTCTTCTTTATACTCATAAAAAAGGGTGAAAAATTCAGAGTTATTAGTAGACTCCCAGAGATTTTGAATTTTTAAAAAATTCTTTTTTAATTATTCGTAATGCTATTTCAATTTATATTAAACGTAAAATTCAAAGAAAGCAAATTTATCGAAACTCTTACGAAAGCAATTTGAAAGAAAAACGTCACATTTCCTTTGTATTATTGCGTTACATTATCTTTTGTACCGATGCCAGTATAACCTTTCTCATGCCCAAACCACAACAATAGAATATTCCCCTCCAAACGGTTCACCTCCATCGCTCAAAGAAAAAATAAAAGACAGTAAAGCACACATTGGCCCTTACGATACACGCTTCTATCGAAAGCTAAATCTAATAATCGCAAGGAACTTTATAAATTTACATCGCGGTCGATGTTATCGCATTTGCTTCGAACCCTCTTTCTCGATCGCACGTGTGTGTGTACTGCACACATACACACACAAGTGCATTCGCCTCGCTCATGAAATCCGAACGTTTTACGACTTCGTGGCGCTTTTCAATTTCGCCAAAAGGAATATGCTCGCCCGGGCCGAAAATACTCCAGTAAGAGAGAGAGAGAGAGAGAGAGAGGTGGTAAAAACATTTTTTGGCGACTGTGTGTAGGTCTGAGCACGTATTACCTTTCCTCTTTTTGTCCCCGCTTCTTTTGGCCCGGCCGCGCGCGTGCACACGTGTAATTTCGCAGCGCATACGTAGACGTAAGTACAGCGTATGTACGTACACGTTTTATCGAGCCTGGAGTTTTTGCGAAAGGGGGAAAAAAAGGACGTTCTCGCTAGTTCGCGTCGTTCGCAAAAATTGAATGAAGATTACGCTGTACTTCCTTCCACGCCGGGGAATGTAATAAATTTGTTTATTTTTCTCTGTAACGCGTACACGCGGTGGCTTTTTTTATTTTACCCGCGGTTAACGAAGTTCTCGCTCGAGAGAGAAAAATTTCTACACATCTTCGTACTTTCAACGAAAAGTGTCATTCGCCGCGTACTCAATGTACCCATTCAAAAATAAATATAGATTAGCTAGAAATAAAATTCATCTCCATATTTATATTTAACTACAATTCGTTTCTTTTTTATGTTACAGGTGAGTCAAAAGCATTATCACACCGGGAAATCCCCTTCGTCACACGTAAGTCTACTCCGACTTTCAACGCTCGCTTTTGCGTTCGCTTCGCGATTCTCCCTCGAAGCGACGCTGAAAGCAGATCGTTCTATATAACAGTACGCTTCCCCTCAATCGAGCCCAATATCCCAAGAGCTATTATTTACGATCGTGCGCGCTGCTACGGGGAGAGCGCAACTCGAGCGCCGAAGACAGACAACTGCCGACACACGCCGAGACGAGAAACTCTTCTGACAGAGAAAGAAAGAGAGAAAGAAATATGTACTAGTATCGAACGTGTATAGGCTCCATTCGGCCGCGGGATTCTATGCTAATAAACGTTATGCTGCGCTTTCTCCCAGACTCGCACGACAACTGCGACCGTGAGGGTTCGTTCAAAGTGGGATAGGACTGGTTGGATCTAGGCCTGACTAGACTTAGACTAGTCAAACCTGACTCTGCGAGATACGATTTTTGGCATCATAAGCTGCAATGACGATGTGGTTCGGTAACTTATTTTAAAGTTAAATGTTACGTTTTTTAATGAGGAGTTAAGTAAAAAGTGGACTATTTATTTATTTTAGGCATCTCATCATTAAAACTCAATTTTATGTTGAACGTTATACGAGAATTTCAGCTTCGCGAAATGAATAAAGAATTTTCTTTCAGTTTAAATAGAATAAAAAGATTAAGTATACACGCATGAACGAACATACATTTTTGATTATATTGTACAAAAAGTTAAACCTCTTTGCATTCGTAATTAGAGCAATTTACACGCATGTTCAATATTAGCAGAAGAAAGGTTTGCTACTCTAAGGTAACTACCTAAATTAAAAAAGCATGCATTTTAATTAATTATAATTAACTATAGTAATTCATAAATATATTGATAATGAAGAAAATCAGGTTATTTAGATGTATTACGTAAATACTATTATGTATATGAATACAAATATTACTGCGTTTACACATATGATACGTTTATAAGGAGAGTATCAAACCCTCGAGTCACGGATTTTAACGAGGCTTTGAGACATGTCTTTCAGTATAGGTACCAAGAAATAACGACTTTTACTAGTAATAAAGTCTAACGTGGTCCCAATCTTGAAATATAGCTTTTTATCTGTATCTCAAAATTGGGTCCGCGATAGTCACTATTACTAGTCAAAGTCATAATTTCCAAACACCAGAAGACATATCCCAAAGCCTCATAAAAACCTGTGATCCGAAGGTATAACACTCTCCTTGTTAGAAGCTTATTATGCCAACAACACATACTCTATCGACTCGTGTATTATTAGCTCTAATTGAATCTGGTTAGGTCTACAGTGTTCTCAATAATTGACAAGCAAATATATTTAACAGCTATTTATCAACACCAAACAACTGCACCATGTATGAACAACGACAACAGCACGAAGAATATATAATCTGATCGCTGATTAAATTTATCAAAACACATTTCCAAGGATACACCTTTACACCTTTACAAATACACCACAAACGTTTAGACCCAAGCAGTGCCGTCCCCGTATCTCACTATATGAACGCCCCCTAAACACATACGTATACAGTCGCATCGAGGCATTTTCGATCCGCGAGCACATTGCACAATAAACGCGCGACTCTCGCGCACATGCATATCTCGCTGAAATCGAAGCCGGAAAAGGGGGGAAGGCGGGCAGGGAGGGAGGGAGGTAACGAAAGCGGAGGGCACGTGCACAAAGCGAACTCCGTGCATAGAGAGAGAGAGAGGAGGGCGTTTAACATGCACTTACACGCTGTATTACGGTACAATGATGTATTACTCGCGCGGGAATGTGTAACGTAACCCCACCGTTGCAGCCGCGTGATTTATCGTCGGTCCGCCGCCGCTGCTGCTGCCTGCTATATAGGTTCCGTGCCTCTCTTTTCGCCTCGCTTTCGGCTTGTCGTCGAGTGTACCTACAGCGCTCGTTCATGTGTATAGTCGCGGCGTATATAGTACCGAGCGCGGCTGCCAGGGTCTGCAGTTTATGCGCGCTGCTTTTTTGTTCATACCATGGTTTTATGCTTTTGCGAGAGATATTTGGCCTTGAGGAGAGAGAGAGAGAAAGTTGGGAGCTTGAGAGTTCATTTTTCAGATTTTGATGATTTTTTGTTGTCGACAGGTAGCTTTATTTAACAGTTTCTTATCGTTCTTTCACACTGATAGAAACGATTTTTAATAATAAATAAGTGAGACAGTTATTAACAGTCAAGACGCAGTTCTTAATGCATTTGTTCATTTCTTATAATGTGACGACTTAAAAGTTAGGAATTCGGGCTTAATAGTAAAATTTTCTTGTAAATAAAATACCTATAAATACTTATACGAGTAGAATAAACTCTAAATACACGGACTCTTGAATATATAAGTAATTCTTTTTCACAGTGTAATCCAGTTCTATCTACCCTGCAACATTTAGGTTAGCTGAAAAAGAAATATTATGACGTCAAAGTCTTGTGACACACGTTTGTAATCATTATGTAATAATACATTTTTTTATTAAACAGTACCTTTTCATAACTCTGTTGATTAACTGGGTGATTTTAAAGAATGTTGCGGAGTTTACGTAATTATCATGGTGCGCTTTATGTGAGGAAATACAAGGTATTTCAATTGTTAATTAAAAATAAAAAATATTACAGCTTTTCATATGAAAGAATATAGTTCATTTTGCTATCTCAAAGAGAAGCTTTATACAATGAAAATTTTCAGACCAGATATTTTGTTTCGATATTTTAGTTTTGTGGCAACTACGACGCTTACATTTAGCATTAGGATACTTTTTAATTCATTTTGTTCATATTGTAAAAATAAAATATGGACTGCATAAAATAACACAAATGGATTATTAATTAGTCGGATGCAAAAAGACAACATTTTTAAAAATCACCCAATTAATTGGAAAGTTTACATGGGAATATATCGGCGCCTCTGACGAAGTCTATCATATTTCAATTTTCAACATAATGGTCTGGTTTTCATGAGACAAAAATATGATATTAAAAAAAGTGCTTCATTAAAGTACAAAAATAAAACATCGATAAAGTAAACATGTTACCATCATTTTTAACGATTCAAACATAATATTTTTTATGGTAACATAGAACAAAATTGAGTTTCTTTTTAGAACACTGAAATGCGATAGTTGCGTATGAAGCGTCGATAGCAATTTTGTAAAACATAATTTTCTCGGATATTGTCGACGCATCTTAACTTCCATGATATATATATATATATATATATATATATATATATATATATATATACATATATATATATATATATATATATATATATATATATATATATATATATATATATATATATATATATATATATATATATATATCCAAACATACATACATATAAACATATTCCAGAGAAAAATAATATGAATATAAAAAATCAAACTAAACATACTTGGTATGTAATTTTATTTAATAAAATTTTAAAAGTAAAATTAATTTCCACTTTTGTGAAAATGTTTTTTATCGCTAATGTTTAAATTCTGACTAAAAAATATGTGACCTGTATGCAGATGTTCGCATTTTATGTGCTTTTCAAACTCGTACTGTTTTACAACATCAGAATTCCGTTTTTAGAATTCGTAATCCAGCGATTGAAAAGCAGCCTGAAATAAATGTATTCTTGCAATTTAAATGCAGTGTAACTTGATGAGCTAAATCATTAAAACGTCTCCCTTTTTGAAATTTAATTTTACGAAATTTAATCTTAAATACAAAATATATTTAAGTATATCGATATTTACTATGTTGGTCTTGCCATGCTTGACCTGTTCTACTTAAAGTGTCCAAATACCCTTTAACGAACTTAAACCACGTTTCTAGCTCAGAAGGATCAATGTTAGTCTCGAAAACCATGCTTAGTGACTCGTATCTCGTACATTTAGAGAAAGAGAGCGAGAGAGAGAGAGAGAGGTTTAAAAAGGCGCTTTTGTTTTATATCGAATTTTTGCCTCGCAATCCAACGTTATACGCGATCCGATTTTCTAGGTATCAAGTTGTCCAAAACAATAAAATAGGAGCGCTCTCTCTCTTTTTTTTCTATTGTACAATTGCGAGTAACGAAGCGGCTTTGTTACGCAGCGAAAAATCGGAAAATCCACCAAAGTCACCGAAGGACAAAGAGGCAGTCATCTGCCTGCGTATTTTTAGAACTTGCTATCTAGATTTTTACATGCCTCGGCAATCAACGTTTTATTTACACGCGGAATAAAAACAGTCGTGCGATCCCGTAGGATTTTCTGTATTAGATTACCGGATGATTATTTTTATTTTAAATATTATAGACGTTCATGAACAAGTATCCAAAGAAAATTGAATTCAAATTAAGAAAATAATTCACCGGTTGTATTTAAGAAATTTACGGGATAAACGCGCTAATGCATATTTTGTAACTTTCCTGGAGATAAAGCCGAGTTATCGCATCCAGAGTACACATCATTTACAACCTCTCAAATTAAAGCTAAATAGTACAGCTTTAATTTGGGAGATTACAGAAGTTTGCACTGTTTGCAGAACATTTATGGTTGTAGTCTAACAAACTATCAAATTCAAACGTGCGAAAATAAATTAGTGCACAGGACGATTAATATATCATTATTATTACAACCAAAGAAACAAAACTAAAGTATTTCTTAACTTACCTTATTGATACCCAAAAAAAAACTTCTAGTCAGCTTGTTTAATACGTTGGTATTACAATAAAATTCTTTTCAAATACGAAAGTCTGACTATATATGAAAATCTACACTTACATATTTACGCTTCATAATCATAAATATTTCATTTAAATGCCCTCTTTCTTCGCCGAAATACTTGCCCACGCCCGATTCCATGTACTCCATCCACTCGTCCTCTTACAGTAACAAACTACACGCAATCCTTCTTCACCAAAGACACAACGCGCACGAGTCGCGCACTATACTCGCGCACCAACGAAAACGCTTTCGGCTCGCGTCCGGCTTTGCGGGCGCCGGCGCTAATGGAATAAAGTGGTTTGATGCCTCGCCGCGCGACGAGTTTCCGCGTTTTTCGCTCGGCTTCTTCGTTCTTTTCTTCTTCTTGCTCCTCTCCTCGCGGACTTGGAGCGCGTAAGTTGGACGATCGACGATGGAGACACTAGCGCGGAGGAGGTCGAAAGTTCCGCCGGGTGAGTGCCTTTTTTCGCGGCGCGCGTGTAGGGCGTTTGTCGGGGGGTGGCTTTTGCTTTTTTTGTTTGCCTTTCGAGGAGGAGCGGTTGACATATCGAGGCAATTAAAGACTTTGGAGTCGGTGCGGTTTTCCGTTGGACTGATTTTTTGGTGAGGCTTCGGGTCGCTGGTTATGTGTGTAAAGTCAGATTTTGAAAAGTCAAAATGATCTTGAAAACCTATTTGCCTTAGTTTTTCAATTTTTGTTTATTTATAATATACACTTAATATATTATTAGTTTTAATTTTCGTTATGTTCCACCTTACCATACGAAACTCACTAGGGGAAAACTATTAAACTATCGCCGTTGATAAAAAAACTCGAAAACAATATTATGGCTCGAAGACTCAAGTTGGTACGTGAAGTTTTACAGTATGGAAGTATCAAATTTTGTAAAATTGCTTTTCTCAATCTTCTTTGTACGAAAATAATAAATACACCTGTAAACCTTCAAAACAGACAGCCGCATCTTTCAAAATGCACACGAATGAAAGAACCTCAAGGAAGTGCCGAGCGCGCGATGATAATCGCGTCAAGTGCACTTTGAAGAACCAGCGAAAAAAGTAGAGAAAAGAGACGCGCGCTCGAGGCTGCTCCAAGTCAGTCGATGTCACAACGCTGCTCTCCGCGGGTCAGCGATAATGATTTACGCTCGCCGCGCATTCGCACACACCCACGCGTGGCACACGCATAGACACGTTCATCCCCTTGACACCGAGTCGCCGAGATAAAAGCCGCGGGTGGATAACGAAACCGCGCGACACGCGCGCTGGCGAAAATGAGGCGTCGGAGCACACGCGGCGACCAAAAACACGAAGTCGAGCTTTTACGCGTGCGCCCGAGGTCGCGTCATTTTTTGCGCTCTGCCCCGTGCGCGTCTTTCGCTTTGTGGGTTCTCTACTTGCGTGTTTATCTATTTTTTTTTTCAATTGTTTAAAGTGTCTCGGAGCTTGACTGGAAGTAATTCGGGGAACGCGATATATAGATTTTTTTTCCGAACGGCGAAGAAGCTATCGAGAGCCTGAGTCGGTTGGAATTTCTCCGGGAGGGAGCAATCGATGGCGGTGTTTTTTTTTTTAAGTCGTTGGCCGCGCGCGCGCTGACTTTGATATCGAAGGAGCGGCTCTCTTTTGGCTCTTGGAATTTTCCGGGAAAACAAGGTTCGCCCGGGGAGCCGACTTTGTGAGAGCGATCTCTGTTTCTCCCTCTTTTGAGTCGAAACGTGTATTGCGTCCAGTGTAAGAGGGTACACGTGCGTGTTTGTTATGCCGCGCGCTGCCTTCTCCGCCTTGATTGTTGAACCGCGAAAGCAGAGGACGCCGTTATTAAATGTGTATTTGTTTTACTTTGTGCGATGCGCGTACTGAAAGAGAATTTTTCGAGACTTGGGTAAATATATATTGCTTTTAGTGGTGCTGACAAAAAATTTATCTCATAGTAGTAAATATTTATTTAATGTGAGAAAGGCATTCTTTGATAATTTAATTTAAAGAACATACGTATCTACTTTATCCGAGTAAATAATTTTATTAGTATTATTGAAAAATATATGCACTTTTGTTCAGTGTACAAAATCTTAAAAAGGTAGTCTTTTCTAGCGATGGCAGTTTGATAAATTATTTATAATACATGTATTTATCTGTCGTAAAATTAACATACATTATTTGTTAAAAAATGAATGACAGACATAAAAAAAATATGTTTAAATTGTTTTGAAGCTAATGTTCGTTCACTATTTATACACAAAAATGCAAAAGGAGAAACTAACGAACAAATATGGTTGGTGAGATTTGAAGTTTATTACTTTTAAAATAAATTTTATATATTTTAACAAACAAATAAGAACATTTTACAATGAATTCATTTTTAATCTTGAATATTTGATCGGACAGTATTTATATTTACATACTATAATAATGCAACATTTGCGCAGGTGGGTATTTTTATAACGTATCGAATAAAAAGCCAACGAACGTATTAAAATTGCTCGAAATGTTACATACGTGTAATAAAATTGCGTTAATATTGTTACTTTTTCGATAATTGACTAGCGCAGTGTCCGTAAAAATATATTTTGAAATAAAATTAGCCCTGAAAGGATGCTCGCTGCTGGCAATAGCGATAATTTTTGCTTTATATTTCGCCACGGATTCGTGTTACGCCCGAATTTCGTGAAATCGAAAATCCACTCTCTTATATTTATTTGTTGCTTGTATGCGCGGTATACACATCGGTATTATCAGTTTTACGCGCAGTGCTCGATATGTACTCGTAATGTGAATATAAATGTAAAACGAACCAGCGCGATTTCGAGTTGCAAACGTTAATATCAACCAATTAACGTTTAATACAATACGTGCTAAATTTATTAAATATTTTTATATCATAAAAATTCACTGCACAACATTCTACTTTTAGTATATCGCTAATTTTTTCCTGGTTAAAACAATTTCAATGTTGAGGTTAAATAAAACGATTTGCAGACGTATTATTAGCCATTTCGTACCGATTTTCGTAAAAATAACTTTCTTCTAGAATTAAAATTATTTTATAAATAGTCCGTTTTCTACTATTAGGATTATCATTATTATTATGAAAAATCACGGTAATCACGAGACATCCTGATTTCTCTTCAACGTAATACGGACGAAAATACAAAATTTATTTTCTGATCGACATTCGCGTAGATAATAAAGAGCCCAAACAGATGTATATTTCATTTTGTATATTAAAAGAAAACTCAATTTACGACAGTTTATAGCTTTTCAAAGGCCCTTTACGGTACCTCACATCATTTTCAACCTTTGTCCACATATCTTCTCCAATCTTGAAAACATCATAAAAAATCCAAAATTCTACAAAAGAAAATACCACACCACCATCCACTTAAAAAAGTACACTCTCAACCGACAACCTTTGCAATCCCACCCTCATCCATCTCCAAACCCCGATACAAAGCACACCTTCCCATCGACGAAAAAGAGAAAACTACCCTACGTACACTCCGCAAGTACCCATGAGCAACAAAAGTCACAAAACGGCCCAATCTCGCTGGAAGCCCCGCGCGCTTATCTCCCGGCAACCACTGAACCCTTATCATCACCTTACAAGCTCCCGGCAGTTCTCTACACGGCCGAGCATGTCCCCGGCCGTTACTGCTCGATCTTCACGGGAATCTCCCGGAGTCTTTCTCCCCCTCGCACAGCGCGCGACCGCCCATTTACATAGGCAGAGAGAGAGGGAGAGACGCGATATCAGAGGAGAGAAGGGGGTGGCCTGTCTGCCGCCTCGGGGCTCGGCCGTGTTTCCGCAATTACTTCCGGCGGAAGGCGAGCGACGGGGCTGCATCGTAATATCGCGCCACCCGCAGCTAGCTCTGGTCAGCGCCGTGCGTGTATGTGTGTAGCAGGGATTCGGATGTCAACCCCATCCTCGTCTCGTCTAGGGTCTTTCTCACGGCCACCCGGGGCTTTGGATTTTGAATGGCTGTGTGCGTGGCGTATCGACGTTTATATTTGTTTGCTCGCTTGCTGTTGGCGTCTTTGGTTAGATTGGCGCTGTGGACAGGCGCTTACGGATGAGTCGTGACTTTTTTTTAATGACTTTTTTATAATACACTGTAAGAAACCTAAGTAACATTGCTTATCACTTACAAGGGAAGATGAAACTTTGGGGATCGATTTTTGGTACCTCAAAATGAAGCCCGATGCCCGTAGCTTTATCAAATGGGCTCTTGAATATGAGATAGAGATTAAAACATTAGTATTGCTCATAGAGGCAATGCAAACAATACAATATATATCGATATAGTATCAACGTTAATGAAATACGCTATATCTGCTGTACAAAGGCTCATTTGATAAAACAATCAGGCATTGGACTTCATTTAAAAAAAATAGTTTCATTAAAATCCGTTATTTGGACTCCGTGTACTCCCCTTGTTAGTTAAATTGCGTATAGAGGTACGTAGTTCAATGACGAACGATTACGTTACAAACTGTAATGTTATAATATTTTAGTCGCGAATAATTTACAACAAATGCAGTGAATTCGCTACATCTGGCGTGGGTCAGATTATAAGCTGCGTCAGTATTAGTAAAGTATTTAAGCTGAATGCAGTAAAATGATAAAGTTCATTTTTCATAGCAATTTTGCGATCGCCCTAGTAATGCACTTGAAATCAAAACAATGTCAACAATCAAGATATTTTCAGCTTTATATAAACAGTTTTTCTTAAAGTAAATGCATCAAATAATATATAAACTGTTTCAAGTATCAACGGACTCTATTTTTCAGATAATTATGTTACACTATTTTTAAACCTAACCTCAAAAACTTGTTCGATTGACAAGTAGTATTTTTTACTGATTTTACAAGCAGAATTGTAAATTCGCTTCGTTGAACGTAGGTCGATTTATAACCTCCGCTGAACGTAGCGGTATTACAAAAAAATGTTTACAGTGTACGTTTGCTCAACTATTAAGTTAGCAGTTTTGACATGCGGATAACTGAGCGTTTCTTAAATTATAGTTAGTTATAGTACACCATCGCTGACAGTATGGTAAATACATTCTTCTCTCAGTGCAATCAAGACGAGAATAGAGGTATTAATTTCGATTAATTTTGCTTTGAATCTGTTTTAAATAGACATAAAACGTCTTAAAAACTGTATAAAGGGGGAATTTGCTGTATTTTAATATATTCAACCCAAAACAAATAGACTTTCACGAACTGGTATATTTTGCTGCACTGCTGAAATAAGGTCTTTATATTCTACATTGCGCGTGCGTTTCGTTGTAAATTAATTTTACATGTATTCCATGCATTTTCATGTGACATGGAAACTCACTTTTACATTACTTATAAATGGCTAAAATGTTTTTCATTTGGATTCTACATATTGATGGTGAATTTATAATTGATTGTTTTTTTTTCGGAATTGTCATACAGTATTTGTCCGGAATTGGGTAAAAAAAAATTATGATCGGCATTTGATAAATAGGTAGAGAATCTAAGCCGAGACATAGATCAATTCGAATTTTTGAAAATTATTAAGATTTATATAAGCTACAACTTTCAAGTTCCTTTGTATGGCGTCACTGTAATACAACATCGAAGGAATATCATGACGTCACAACCATTCCAAAACGCTGTATCTTCTTTAATTTTCGAAAAATCTGAAAAATTTCAACAATTTACAAAGAAAGTGACATGGGATCTATCAAAATACGGTATTAGATAAAATACGTTTCTTACCAAATTCTCTTGATTCCTTGAACTTCCTTGGTAGAAACTTTAGCTAGTTCCTAGCTAGTCCATAGCCATATTTGTAAGATCTCGCCAGCTTTTTACCAAGTTTCTGACAAGAAACGTTGCTTAACCAACCTAGTCCTTCCCGTATTTCAGCTTGAAATATTAGCTAAATAAATCTGGCTAACAATTAGCCAACCAACCAGTCGGACTCGTTAATTTTCTACTAGGGCTTATTTTCCTGCAATTTACCTGGAGTTTTAACAAATATATATTACGTTAATTGTTGGCTCTAGCAGCACAATTATTATAGACGATATGCATAAAATAACATTATGATTTTAGTGCAGAAAAGTAAAGTAGATGTTTTAGTTTTTAACTGAGTATTTATAATATTCATTACCAGTTGAATATGCGACCTAGTATGTCTAAAATCATAAGATCTTTCATTACGTATGACTGCATTACTTTCTAATTAAAATAATTTGTTCACGTGATCGGAACAATAGTCAGAACTTGTACCAATACTTAGAAATGAAGAATACCCTGATGGTTTTTACTACTGCCCGCGAAACTGATAGTATATCACAGCTCGAGGTTTATCACTGCCCGAATTATCACTGCCCGAGGTTCGACTGTAGGTCAAACGTTCATGAAATACCTTTTAAATACATTTCAGTTCAAAAGGTTAGATTATCGAATAATGAACTCGGTGACTAAATAGTTAAGCATTACTTTGAGCATTAGTTTAATAATATTTACATGAAAAGGAGAAAATTATTAACTTATCACTCGATCGATAAAATTCATAATTGATTAATTATATTATAATAGTACTGAAATCTCAAATGTACACTGGCATGATATTCTGTACATCTATCAAATCATTTCAACCAATATAATCCATGTAGAGCAACGTAACCTATAACCTATATAATTAATATATATCTACTATATTTCCTATTCCTGTATTTACCTCCTATTTTATTTTCATCAAACGATTAAACGATCTGTTGCGTATACTGTCAAGGCAGCACATGCTTACACAATCAATGCCAAAAACCGTTTTCTTTTTTTCTTCAATGAAAACAATATTAATGCAATTTGTAAGCGAAAAACTGTCCACTTTTTTTCCATGTGAATTGTAAAGCCAATTGAACCTTAACGAGCTATTTCAGCAATTCCAAAGCTGCACAATGCAAATTTGAACACCTTTGAAGTACAAAAGATCCGAAATTTCGGAACAAAAGCACGACATCGCACTGGCATTTAAAATTAAAGCACACCAACGTCCAGCCAGCGCAAGCCCGTGCGCGCTGTACAACCTCCCGAGTAAGTGGTCTCGGGCCTCGTGTATACTCTAGCGGTCCGCGTCGTCCTTTGCATACGGTATATACGCACGCGCTGTCCGTGCGGCCCCGGGAGCAAATATCGAGAGGCTAGCAGAGTGCAGCCTTCCTCCCTTTCTCTCTCTCTCGCTCGCTCTCGCTCGGTTTTCCGTGCACATACACACACGCGCGACCGACGCGAGCGAAATGAGAAATGCTGCTGCTGCTGCTGCTGCTGCTGCTCTTTGACGAAGATTCGCCTAGCATCAGTTTCTCGAGTAGAATTGCCAGAGAGGAGTTCTCTGCCAGCGAGTAATTTGTTTGTGCTTGGTTTTCTTTTATTTCGTATTCGAATAGTTTGTGCTAAAATAATTATGTTGTATTTCTTTTTAATTTATTCAGTTTAACTTGAAAATTGAAGTAAATACGGTTATTTGAAATTCGCGTGACGTCCCGATGGTGTACTATATGTATCGAAAATTTGGAAACTTTAAGCGGCTGTATAACTTTCAAGTTTTTCATTTTTACGACGAAAGAAAAAATACGATCTAATGATGTATAGCTAGTCTACATAATTCGCGTGTAAAATCAACTTTTTATTTTTATGATTGGGACGGCCCTATTCTGCGCATACAATGTAGGTGAGAAGTGCACGGGTCTGGATAGTTTTTGTACAGGGGAAATTCGATGGAGACTGATATAGTTTTGCCCGCGGATGTGGTTAGAAATGCTTGGTTGTAGCTAATTTCATCCACTGCGGATTATTCATACAATCTATACATTGGATTATTATTTATATAGTGGTTCGTCCATGTGATATATAAATAATCCATCCCCTCTGGGCAGCGGATGAAATTAGCTTCAACCAAGCGTATTTATTTGGCCACCTCCGCGGGGAGAAGCACTGCCCAGCCCTGTCTAAACGTCGAATTTCCACCTCTAAGAACTGTCGAATATTATACGGCTGCACGTTCTGAGTTTTCGTAACGCTAACTTTGTATTTCGGTTGAAAACACGCTCCGCTGGGAGTCATGATAAATGATGCGTCGACGAGGGGATTTCGAAATTCGCAGCAAAAATGTCGATTTCGATTTCGATTCACGAAGAATTTTCGGGAAAATGAATTAAATGAAATCTTTGATATATATATATATATAAATGTGAGAGTGACCCAGTATGCGCGCTGTGAAGCCATTTTGTATTCGGATGCATAATAACGGGATGACCGCTATATTTATTGCCTCGCTGCGGCATAAATCAGTAATGATTAATTAGCGGGTAATTACTCATGCGGCGCGCGGTGAATATTTAATTTTAAGGGTAATTATGTCATCGGCTCGGCAAGTGTAATTTAATCAATTGCGACGTGCAAAATTGAATCTAATAATTGATGACGGCCACGTTTCCGCCGGGAAATTTATGCGCGCGCCCGTGCGCTCACGAAAAATGTATTATTATTTACAGCGAAGCAACGTGCCTATAATGCGTACATCGTCACAAATCATATTACGTTCTCTAACCACGTCAGTCTCTAATTTTCTTTTCGCGCCTTCTATCCAATTCTCGTAACATCTAAAAAGAAAGAAAAAACACTCTCCAGAGCGGAAATTCAGAGCATCACAGCGACCCGTGTAAAAAAAGTAGTCTGGCAATAGTCTGGCTCAATAAGTCTCGCGAAAGTCTTGCAGAAGTCCGGCAGAAGTCTGGCTTTGGCCACTATGCCAGACTTTAGACAAAATGTGCAAAACAAAAGCATCGCGTCATGTCAAATTGCCAGTAACCTAAATTTTTGTCTCTTGTTTACAAATATTCATATTTTAAACAAGATTGCAATATGTAAAAAAAATTTTCTCCTATTTTATCGAAAAGTACGTATTTTCACTATTCCAGTCGATACTAATAATTAATGTACTACTCTAATTATTTACTTGTGAAAAATGAGTTTTCTCGACATAATTCCAAAAAAAGTCTGGCACAGTGGCCTAAGCCAGACTTCTACCAGACTTTTGCAAGACTTTCGCCAGACTTGTTAAGCCAGATTAATCCCAGACTAGTGTCAGACTAATTTTTTTACACGGGGAGCCATTAGGTATATATGCTCACCGATAACCGAGCCACTCGAACGCTTTGCGCGGCTCGCGTCAAACATAGGAATGACCGCAATTATCGTCGCCGTCAATATGACAGTGGTCGAAGCGACATCGGCCATGGTGCCGATGGAAAAGTTCACTCGACCGCGGGGACAACATTGTTTCCCCTCGTCGTCATCGTCGCTCGACACAGCGCGAACGAGATAAAAGCGCGGCAGGAAAAAGGCAGTGCGAGCATAGGCTCCATTTTCCGCGCGAGTGCTGCTGCTGCTGCCGTTGTGACAATAAAAGTGCCGGCGCGATTTAGCGCGGGATGTGAGCGCAGGACGACGAGGGCAGTTAGTCCGCTGCTGACGCACATTTCGCGTTTTCGGATGTATTGGATATAGGGAAGCTTGATAGGTAAGAAAACGTATTCAGATTTCGTTATTTATGAGTTTAAGAACAAGTTCAAACACTTATCCTTTGAATTTCGTGATGTATTATGATTGATATAACAAAATCTTGGGCTTTTGTATTGAAATGAAAAATGTTGTCTTAACCACAATGATCCCCATCAGCAATAAAATAAATTAATGAATTAAAATATAAGAATCTGCTTTATACTATAACAATGTTGAAATAGTGCTATCATTAATGTTTTATTACATTAATTTAAGATTATAATAAATAAAATATTATTATTAATAAATTATTATTTATTATTAATTTTTTGCATCATTTTTTGCTCGCTCATGTGAGAAAACATTCATCAACAGCGGACTATATGAAATTAATATTTTTTATACCTTACAAAAGAAATCATGCTTTCAAACTTTTCAATGTATCCATTTTTATTTGTCCCCTGACATTTCATAGTTTTTTAAATTAATTTTGGAATGACCGTGTGTTTGTAAATGAAGAAAATGCAAAATAAGCTTATATATAATATAAGCTTATATATAAAACTTTTTTGCGTTTTGCCCATTTAGAAAAAACACGCTGACTCCAAAATTAATTTAAAATATTATGAATGTCAGTGGATGAATAAAAATTAATAAATTGAAAAGTTTGAAAGCTTGATTTCTTTTGTAAGGTATACAAAATATTAATTTTATATAGTCCGGCTGTTGATGAATATTTTCTACGGTCCCGCTGCTGAAATTGAAAAACTGCCAACGTTCCATAGAGCCACGCTGAATCTTCTCTAAAATAAAATGAAAACGAAAATGTTTGAATTATTTATGAAATCAGTATAGAAACAGTTGAGCTTTTTTGCGCTGGATTGTGGGTAGAGTTGAGAATGTAATAGGGAGTGCATTCACATGAGCGACATGCGCGCGCTGCATGTGTTTTGTCAATTCGGATTATAAACATTCTTCTTTGATTAGTTTCCTTTTAAATAGAATTTCGGAATATGCAAATACCGTAATTATCTCTATAATATCACTAAGAAAAGAATAGTATTCTAGTTAAGATTCTAATTAATATTTCATAAGTAAATATTCAGTTTATTGAAGTAAAATATCGGTGGTATGTTAATAGCTACAATATGAATGTAGAATAATAATTGTGTAACTATGTTAACAATATATTACTATATTGTATATCGCTATATATATATATATATATATATATATATATATATATATATATATATATATATATATATATATATATATATATATATATATATAAATAAACCAATGATGGAAACTTGGAATTTCGTATAGAAAAGAGTTCAATATGTGCAAGTTGTCAGTTGCAGCAAACGACATTTATACGTTCTTTTAAGTTCTTCTACCAAAGCGGAGCATATGTCAGATTTCCTTGCAATACTACTCGTATATCTTTCT
Source organism: Gastracanthus pulcherrimus (assembly GCA_949152435.1). Classification (NCBI taxonomy): domain Eukaryota; kingdom Metazoa; phylum Arthropoda; class Insecta; order Hymenoptera; family Pteromalidae; genus Gastracanthus; species Gastracanthus pulcherrimus. Next base: position 1,685,647 of record OX424573.1, on the reverse strand, counting down.
ACACTTCAGAGAGTTCAAAGAAAAGACAGCCCTGTTTTCTTCTACCTCACTTCCTTTTTAACCTCAAAAAACAAGTAAATAAATAAATGCAATTTCCAGTCTCAAAGAAACCCTGCTAAAAACAGATTTCATATCACTCGCCATTCATCGATAACAATTGTATACTCTTAGGACCTCCGGATAAGTTATCGCATCTTATAACGAATCCGAACATTATCAGTTATCGTAAGAACCTATTGAAAAACCCTTGTATTTCTCGAGTACACACACACACACAAGCACGCAATTTTCATTAATGCTCCCTCGCATTACCTCCGCTATCGGAAAAATCGCAACTGTTTCACTCGGCAAACGCGCTCGCGAGAGAACACCATAGCGACTCTTTATTTTCAGCCTCGCTCTTTCTCTCTCTCTTCCTCCATCTCCCATATATAACTATATTCGCCGCATGCAGCCGACCGGAACTATGCGCCGCCGCCGTAGAAAGAGGGGAAGATATATATACACGTCTCGCTGCACACAAGTTGCGGCGCGTGCGATTTCATTTTCCGGCAGTCAAAGCTCGAATGACATATACGCCGCTGCTGGCTTGGCGCCGCGCGAGGATCGTTTTCATCTCTAACTCCTCGCGAAAAAGCGCCGATCAGCTTTATTTTTATACCGACACTCGCGCGCCGCGGCTCTTTATTTTCTATCTGCGCGCGCTTTCGAGAGCGACGTGCTGGGATATATAGCTTGGATGGGGGATGGAGAGAAAAAAAGAGCGTCGTTTCTTTTTAGCGACGCTGTAAAGTTCCGAATCATACGCGTTCTTTTTTTTTTCTGCCTTTTTTTTCATTTCGGGTTTGACGTCGCAATTATTGATGAATTGATGGATTTTATTATAGGGAGGTAGGAGAAAGGGAATCGACTTTTCACTGCGGCGTCTTTTATTTCAGATGAATATGAGGGGATCGGGCGGTCAGACTTTGTAAAAATTCTACTTTTTTTGGAAATCTGGCTTAAAGAACTGAATGTAATTATTTTATTATTTATACTTCCGTATAATGTATACATTAATATCTACTATAAAGCAGTATAACAAAATGTTTTGGGTACCCTCGAAAATTTTTTTAAATGAAAATAATATGATTTCGAAAGAAACCTTTTAGTCGATGCAACTTCACTTATCTAATCCGAGTACATCGTACGTAATCAAATGGTTCATGGTGCACTCGAAGAAACTACGCGTTACTCTGGCAATAAACACGGTTTCAAAGAAATGTTAAAAAAACAATTCGAAAATCCGACTGCTTGGTCCTCTCAACCTTTTCGTTAATAATACCATACACTCTGCTCTTGGATTCACATAACCATACCTCCACTGCATTGCACTATATCCTCGCGAAAGAGAAAACCTAATACCGCGCGGAGCAGTGCAATTTTTTTGTTCACTCTCCGCGAAATCCACGCAATTTATTTCGCGCGCGCGCAAAAAAGGAAGAAGCGGCTTCGTCGAAAATGCAGGCTGCGTGGTCATTTGCATAATTGAAAATTTTCCCATGGCATAATAGCACCGGTGCGTCCCGTGTAGCTATTTCTACGTAGCCCTTGTCCCTTGTATATATATCCTCCAAAAAGACGTGGAAGACAACGAGAGACAGAGAGAGAGAGAGAGAGAGAGTCTGGCACACAATGGAACGGCGCTCGCCATATTTGCAGTATATAATGCCCGCGTCGCGCCGTCGATGGGCGATGCTAACACTGAGAAAACAATATCACAACGTGTGTATGTGTTGTAAGGGTTACGGTGTATATCCGTAAAGCTTACGTTATGAAGTATTGTAAAATAATAAGGTCGTAGTTCAATGTTCATTGCAAATTTACGTGAAATTGCAAAATAGTTTCTGTTGAGAAATTTTTTTAATTAAGTTATATTTATATGATATGTGTCGAAGTTTCTTACAAAGACTATAGTATCGTTAAGAGAGAATAAAACAATGAAAGTTCCTTACTGCACGAATTGGGATTGATTAATACACTATCTAGTAACAGTAAAAGCAGTTTAGTTAAAATTTTTATTGTATCAAATAAACTAGACAGCATAGTAACGGTTATTATGTTCTATTTCTCCATGCAGATTTTATTTTTCAACAAAACTGAATATTTTTTATGATGTAGAAAACTGATATATATGAATAATAAAAAAAGCTCCAATAAAATATAAAAATAAATCATATCGATAAAGTGAACAAATTGCCCTGCGTTTTAAGTATGGGGCTCTAAAGCGGCTAAATTCAACATAGAGGGCCGCACCAGTATTGCTGGAGGTTTTTTGGCGCTAAATTAAAATCTACAAAATTATATTTTAGTATATTACATGTTTTGCATGCTACTGAAAATTCGAAAAAATAACTGAAATATTTTTATACAACACGCGAGAATTAATTTAATACAAAAATTTTACAGAAAATAATTATGTTACGCAACGTACGCAAACAAATTATTACGTTTGAAAAATAACTTTTAAATACACTTTCATATGAAATAAAAATTATTATTGTTTTATTTTACCATCTATCTACCATCTATCTGTGTACTATTATAATACTTTATATTTTACTTAAATTTTCTATATAACAGGTAAAACATTTAATGCTAGAATATATTTTTTTAGATTTAAATTTCGCAACAAATAATCTCTAATGAAGTGGGGCTGCCATCTATACTAAATGTAGTCACTTCAAAACCCCATTCAAACGCAATATTTTTCATATAGCAACAAAATTGTGTAATTAATTCGCATACGAAGCATCGATAAACGACAATTTCTACGTTCATCAACGACCATCAACTCTCTCTCTCTCTCTCTCTCTCTCTCTCTCTCGCTCTCTCTCTCTCTCTCTCTCTCTCTCTCGGGTGGAGATAAATGTGTCGAAAGATAATTTTGCAGACGGATAATAATGCCGAATTTAATTTACCGAAGGGTAAATTTGCCGAAAGGTGAAATTTACCAATGGGTAAAGTAATCGATTAACAAAAGTGCCGAAAAAAAAGTTCCAATGGGTATACATGCCAATGGATAAAAATGCCGAAAGTTGAAAATGCCGAAATCTTGAATGACAATGGATAAAAACTAAAACTATCGAATGTTAAAAAGAAACGACCTAGCAACAATTAAGACATTATTATAATACAAGCGCATATTCTAATGAAAGCACTTTTTTGTCCAAATTTTTGTTTTCGGCATTTTTAACTTTCGGCACATTCATCCATAGGTACTGATTTTTTCGGCAATTTCAACCGTTCGGTAAATTTATCCTTCTGCAAATGTATATTTCGATATATTTATCCTCACTCCTCTCTCTCTCTCTCCCATCACCCCTACAAAAAACACAAAACTTAAAATCGAAAATTGGCATCGCGATCTCAAATTCGCGCCGAGCCACCGCCTCGTGATTGTTTAGCGCATCTACTCCTACCTATACGACGAGTATACACGCAGCGGCGTCGGCGCGGTTGCGCTCCTGATTTATCACCCCCCCCCACCACCACACGCGCGAGAACTTCCTATTACTTCTGGCTGTATGCACGCGGGCATGGATGTATGTGCAGCATATACATACGATGCACACAGCGCACGCAGCAGCTATAGTTGTAACGCGGTGGCAGCGAAAAGGGAAGCGGGGAACGGCACAACTTTTCTAATTAATGGTAATTAGTTCGCCAAGTTTGAGGCCCGAGATAACGAATAACTCGGTGGGCGCGCGCGTTCGTGTATATATGTAAATAGCGGTGTTTAATATCGACTTGACGCGCGGGGTGGGGGGCGGGCTTCTTTTAGCGCGCTGCGGCGAGATAATGGAGAGGGGCGATTCTGTTCTTTTTTTCTCTTTCTTTCTCTGCGTGTGCATGCAGTTTTGCCGCGAGCTGCAGGTTTTTTATTGGTCGGGGAAGACACAGAGCTTTGGAGATGGTGTAAACGCGAGCTTGTTACTTTGGACGGTAGCCAGGTGATGCGGGGGGAGGAAGGAACTTTGCCTCGTGTTCTTCGCGCTCTTTTGCGTATATGGAACGATGATCGTGCAACGTTTTGCTTGTGCTAGGCTTTTTTTAAGATGTCGACGGTGGTGGTGGTGTACTTCGGTGTTTTACATATTGTAGGAGAGCTGTGGCGCTCGCGCGCGATTTCTTTCTTTTTCATTTTTTCTTTTCTTTATCTGCGAATGCTAATAGTAGAATTATTCTTTTGTAATGTTTCAATTGCACGAACGTATAATTTCTTCGCTTTGTGTTTAGAAAACTACGAGTATAAATGTATGACATTGATTGTCCTAGAAATATATTTCTCGTTTGATCGTAGGAAAGAAAATATATAAAGCAATGTTTGTGGCAGTATATAATAAACAACTTTTAAGAATTGTGTCTTTTGGATCTTCAATTAGCTTCTGATGATTGTTATTGATAGAATATTCAGTCGAAGCTGCGGAAATAGGAAAGATTATAAAATTTTAAGAGTATATAAATTGAAATTTATTTGAGAAAGCATCGTATCAGTGCAGTTGGCAGCGTTTTATCAAGATGTCAGTTGTAGTATACTTTGGTTTCTTATATTATAGGAGAGCTTCAGTACGCCAGTTTCTTTTCTTCTTTATCTTTAATTATTATGATCGTAATACGACGAGTTTCCCTTTAAATAATTTAGTCGCGCATCTTAAAAAATACGTAAGAATATTCACTAACCACTCTTATTTTACTTCTGTATGTATTACTTTATCTTGACTTGCTATTTCTCATTTCCTTGAACAGCCAGATCGAATTCTACAAAAGTAGCGTTTCAATTGGGAGATGGTCTTTGTTCGGCGAGGCCTGTAGCTTCGCTAAAATGCGCCAAAGACAGCATAACATAATGTAGCGAGAGAAAATCAGAACATTCTTAATCAGCGATTCCAGCAATTTTCTCCAGGAGTTGATTAGATATAATTTAATTCTGGATTTTAATTTACTCTTTTATTTCCGATAAAATAAATTGAATCTTAATTATGACACTGTCAAGATTATGGAAAGTAGAAGATTCAGGAAGTTTCATCGTCGAATCTGCGAAACGCCTAATTAAGTTGTCCGTCGGATCCCGGACTTTATCTACTTACCAACTTGAATCTCGATTCTATTCTCGATAATAGCATTGTTTTAAAAACTAAAGGTAGAGACTTCGTTAAAGATTGCGTTATCTTAAAAATTAGAGTAGTGTGATAGACCCTTAAAAATAATTCATCTTTTTCAGAGTTAAATACTAACTTTTCTCAGAAACTCTCATCTAGCGTCATCATAGCTCATACATATTCATTCTACATTTTAGTCGCTCTCCATCTCTCACTCTCTCTTTCTCTCTCTCTCAAAACCCAAATACTCAATTCAGCGTTAAACCCGACCATAATTTCACGAATAAAAATCCACTATATTTCAACTGCGAAATCTGCGACTCGGATAAATTTTAAAAAGCAATGTGAATTTCGCATTTAGCGCGCGCTCGAAAACATTGTTTCAGCGACCGTTCGCCAAAAAAATGCGACAAAAAAACCCTCCACTCTCTCCCTCTCTTTATTATACCATCGTAAAAATTCGCTTTTTATACGCCTCCCATAAAGCGGGTCAAAATTCGATCGACTCTTTACGACTCATACTTAAAAAAGACATACGGATATAGGGTTCTCAAAAAATCACGTCGAAAGGACCCTCCCTCCATTCCTTCTTCTTCTTTACGGGGGTAAGACTGGGTTAAATCTTGAAATTGTACATACTTTATTGAGACCTCACTAGAATGTTTCTTATAAAACTTTATGAATTTTTAGAAATTTAATAAGCAACTCGTAATTATCCTCGTAATTCCTCTGAATCACGAAAATCTAAATGTTAACAGCGACGTTCACATAACACGCTTTTTTGTAGCCAATTCTTAACGAATCAATCTATACCGTTCATAGTACGTTTATTATACATGTGGGGAAAGTCTATAAAAAAATGTTAGAGCACCTCTGGAACTACATTTTTCTTGTTTAGTCATTGATATAACAATTACCGAGACAATTACTCAGCGTCTAAAGGTGCAAAAAAAATTTGTACAAAAGAAGGTTAAAGTAGAACTAAAAAGTTTTAATTTAAAACGCGCTGCGCAAAAGCATTTTAACAATTTGAAAAGTTTTGAACGATCAAAGCTAGTAAATAAACAAGAAAGAATAATAAAACAAAATGAAAAATCCCGAAAAATAGTGATAAATGTTCTCTGAAAATTCAGATCGATTCGCTACAAATGAACACCAACCAAGCATGACTATTGAACGTCGCTGTTAAAACTTAAATTTTCGTAATTCAGAGAAACTTATGAGATGTCTCAATACGATAATCACCCTATCTATTACATTTTCCCTAAAAAAAAACGAGTCCCTATATAGTTTAAATTAAAACATTCTAGGCCTTGAACATATACGTTCATCTTTCAAATCCCAACAGTCTCGACCCCTTGCCCTTAAGATCCCCATCGACAGGAGATAGCGCCTCACGCAGATCCTATACTCGCGTGCACATTGTTTTCTCGCAGGTAAATAAAGACGAATGAAAAGCTACGGCTGAGCAGAGAAGCGTAAGATCATACACGAATCCACCATAAATAGCGGTGCTCGACCTGGGCAAGGCGCGCGGAATTCAATATGAATTTACGAAGGGAAACGGAATATTTCATCTCTGCCGGCTACTCTCTCTCTCTCTCTCTCTCTCTCTCGCTCGCCCTTTGTCCCTCCTTGTTTTCCTTTTACCCATTCTTCCTCGCCGTGCCTTCGATATATTTCACACCTCCTTTCCACTCCTCCACACAATCGCTTCCTCTCGACCTTTCTCGCGTATACGCGCGTGTTACGCAACCAGCAGCTCTTCATTTCTCGAAAAGCAAATTTCGTATTCATTGCCGCCTTCCTTCGCTCAATCTCTCTCTTTCTCTCTCTCTCTCTCTCTCTCTCTCGCTCTTTCTCTCTCTCTCTCTCTCGCTCTTTTTCTCTCTCTCTCACTCTCTCTCTCGCTCTTTTTCTCTCTCTCTCATTCTCTCTCTCCCTCTCGTTCCTATTGCGCTTTCTACTTCCTTTCTCTTCCTTTTCTTCCTCGCGAGAAAGAGAGAGAGAGAGAGAGGAGAGAGAGAGAAAGAGAGAGAGAGAGAAAGAGAAGCTCCTTGGAGCAGCGGCAGTTGAATTTTACGGGGCTTTATCGCCCGTAGAGCTGTATATATACGCGCATCGATGCACACACGAGTATATACATACACGCGTCGCAGTCGGGAAATTCGCTGCACGGGATGCTCGAGGAGGAGGAGGAGGAGGAGGAGGAGGACGGAGCTGGAGGCGAGAAGGCTTGGAATTGTTTGGATTATGGGATTATGGCTGCAGCTGAAATAAATAATAGAGCCGTATGCAGAGCGTATAAAGTGAAGCGGCGTATAACGCGAAAATTGTCTTGTGCGTCGAATTGGATCGCGCGGGTATAAATGTATGCGCTGGATGCGTAAGATCTTTCTTAGGGTTTAAGCGAGGCGCTCTGTATTTATACGTTCGCGAGAAGCGAAGTAGACTCTTCGCGCGAGATTAGAGAGCGATGCGAGAAATACGAGTTATGGGAAAAATACAATTGACTTGCGTTTTAAGGTGATGACTACTGAAGGCACTTATTATGCGGTTTTAAACATTTTACGTAAATTGTAAATTTGACGGCCCTTACGAAGTGTATTACACGTTTTAAATTTCCAAGGTATAATGAAGCGCACATTGTACTTTGATGCGCCGAATGTATATAGCATTATTTATTCCTATCCGTATAGTGAGATCGAACACTTTAAAATGAGTGGCAGCCAAAACTAAAACCTTTTTCTACGTATATACATAATGAAAAACTAATAGTAAACTCTCGAAGACTAGGTCAGATATCCAGGGTTCAATTTCGAAAATTTTATAAATCGTTGTTAGAGCTCTAAATGTTATTTGCAGATCAAATAAAAATAAAATTTACTCAAAAACAAACAAAAAAATCAAGTATTGCAAAAAAAATACTGCTTTTCTTGTTTGCTTTTTATAAATAAAAAAAATGTTAAAATAGAAATGCGTGCAATATCCTGAAACAGCCAACATTATATATCAATCGTCAAAGCAAGCCATAAGTGCACCCGCACCTTCCACTAAACTATCCGCCGACAGTAGAAAAGAAATGCACACAATGCCCAAGCCGAATACAGAGAAAAGAAGAATCGCGCGAATCTTGGACTCGTCGATAGAAAATCTCTTTCTCCCTCACGGCCTGCGCGCGCTGTGTTCGACAGCGAGATTGCGCTCCCCCCTCTTCCTTCCGTCTAATGTATGAGCTTTCTCGCGAAAAATTTATGGGATTATAACTCGGTGCAGCAGCGGTAGCGGCGCCAAGGAGCATACATCATAACGCGCCGCGCGGAAGCGGACGACGCCGCGTTCAATAACGCAATCGAGCGCGAACGCGCCGCATTTAATTTTCCATTCTGTCTGCGGGAGGCTTTTCAAGGCGAGAGAGAGAGGCAGATGCGTAATCGATTTTCGGACGGGAATTAGCGAGGTGAATTTAGGAGCGGAATTCTCGGTTGAGATTACGTCTTGGGTTTATTTTGGAAGTAAAGTATTTTTGGGACATTTTTTGTATAGCACAGCGGTGAGAATTTTTTGAAAATTATTATGTTTCATAAATAAATAGAGATTCAATAATATTCTATTTCTGAAAGTTATTATTTCAGCTATTGTTTGAATAACGAATTGTTTGTATTTGATATCAATTAATTATTACAGTTAATACAAATAGCTCGTTCTATCCTTCAAATTAAATCGACGGTACCCTGGTAAAAATCTAAGCTGGTTTCTAGCTAGATATTAGCTAGATTTACTAAATGTACTTTAATTCTAGTTAAGGGAAGCACTCTATGTAAAAGTTTAAACTTTTTATGTGTAGTAGATACATATTTGAAAACATAGAAAAAATTTTTTTGAGGTTTTTTGAAAGCATGTATGTAGATATATTGGAGACGTTTACAATGGCTTCGGCATCAGAGGTGTGAAACGGTGGGACATATAGCATCCACTTTTATTTGATGATAGTATGCAGCGACTGAATCTATTTTTATAAAACTAAATTATAAAATTTGCCAAATGATGGAACTTTGAAAAAAAGTTACATTTTTACGAAAAAGATATCGCTTAGGTGGCTACCTGGTGATTTTTTCGAAAAATTTAGAAATTTTTTTAATGTTATAAAAGTCGATTCAACTCTTCCTTTACAAGTAGAAACAGCAATGTAATTATATTCTACATTTTAAACTAAAAAATTTCATAGTTTAGTCAAAGCTATTTATTGCAATTACACGTTATTTTTCCTAATTTCGTTTAAAGGCTGTGGAAATTAAATAAAAGAAAGTCATTTTTTCCTTTTTAAGTTAAAAATGATCTATACCGTCTTTTAAAAGCTTTTTATTTATTTTTATAAATATAATAAAGTTTGGTAAAATTGTATTAACGTATTACAAAATAAAGCAACAATTTTCTTTATTTTTAATCAATTGCTGCTTTCTCATTATTTAAGTTTTCAATCTTCAAAATTTTGTTAACGCATACCAAAATAATCAATCTTGATGAAACTTTTAGAGTACGTTCTTTGAAACATTCTCAACATTAGTTAGCTGAAATATTTTGTAGATATTCATGACAAAGTTCATGTTAAATGATTCTATTAACAAATTTGCAATGTTTTTAACAATTTTTAAAGAACAAATATTTATTAATTTTTAAAATCACATAGTCGAGTAAAAATTGGTGGTTTCAACTAACTTATTTTTCTATTACTGTCAAAAACACTGTCAAATTTTTTGGTTCATAAATGTCATTGTGGTGTACGCCAACAACTTTTACCGTACAGCCTAATTTGACTTAAAATAAACCTATTATTCTCAATAACTTCAATATTGTGTGATAAAATTTTATAAAAATGTGTGTATTAATTAATAATATCATTATAAACATGCCGTATAAATATTATTTTGTTAGCCGTAAAGCTACGAAAGATTTATTTTTCACCGGAGAGCCCCCTTAATTATGTCATAAGAATCAAAGAACTTGTTCATTTTATAGGTTCCATCGGTGAAGAATGTGATAAAGTATATGTGCGTGTCATTTCACCACGATTGACCGCATATTTTTCAAGTTATCTGCCCCACCATTTTGATAAATGTAGTTTTGAGAACGCGTTTAAAGTTACGGCCCTGTTCGGCGCGCATGGGAGCGCGCATGTCTAAACTAGACTGTAGACACTTTTAGAGAGCTAGTTACAATTTGCAACTTTAAAAACATATTTGCCACATTAAAATTTATCGATTTCCGCAAAGAAAAAAAAAACGATTTTTTGAGCCATTTACATAGAGTGCTCCCCTTAAGGGATTAGCTAGAAATCAGTTAAAAACGTCATGCCTTTTAGCTACTTTCTAGCTAGAATGTTCTTAATATTTCTTAATAGTTGATTTGAAATTGATAAAATAAGTAATTTGTATATTAATTAAAAATGGAAATAATAACAGTTTCATAAAAATCGAAATAATAGGCAATTCTAATCTATCATACTACATCGAATATTTTACTAAATTGAAGTTCAAAATGTACCTAAAGTGTCAAGTAGTATTGGAGACTAAGTTATGATTGATTAATTTTTTAAAGGAAATAATTGGTTATCAAATACTTTTAGTATTACTTATGCGTATATTTATATGCTCGTAAGTTTTTATTTTTGCGTCATACTATATTAAATATTCAATAATAATGCAGGTACATTAATAACCCTACTGCACATCGAGTCGAGTATACTCATCCAAAATATTCATCAATTTTGTATAATATTTTGTATCGCTAATACAAAACCTTTCGATAAATGATCGATTTTGACCACTCAAACGAAAGCTAGATAGTACATCTTCAATCTAAGATATTACAGATAATTGTAGCGCATATGGATGCAGGTTAACATTCAATTAAATTCAAATAAATTACTGCGCAGGAGGTTTAAAAGCTTACAAATTGTAGAAACAAAATATAAGTATAAAGCATACTCTTAACGAGATTTTAGCCAGACATTATCTATAATTTGGCTTATTTGTTGCTTATTAATCTGGCTAATAATTAATAAACTAACTAGACATTCTACCAGTATAAAGTTATAATTATTCCTCGTAAATTGATAATTAGCGCCAAAATTCCAAGCTGTATTATCTGTTTCTAGCCACCAACCTCTTGAAACTATAATGAATCATCATCATTATCGTACGTCAGAATTTCCCAGTAATTCCAATTAGCCTACAACAACAACACTACCACTCCATAGAGATATACATCCACGAGCGCCGCGTACACTGAGAGAAGAAGATAGTAACGATTACTATACACGTATAGTAAATTGAGAACGATGAGTCGAGTTGGTAAGCAGTACTATACAAATTGGAACTCAGTACTCAAATAGTTAGTAATCAATATACAGAATCCTTAATTTGTACAGTACTTATTACCAACTCGACTAATCGTTCCCAATTTATTATAGATGCACAGTAATCGTTACTATCTTTTTCTCTCCGTGTAAAACCAAAATCGATTCACTCATTTCAAAAAAGCCTTCCTCCCATGCTCTCTCACCTCCAACAAAAGCAACGAACACAAGAACGCGAGATTACCAATTTCCAGACTCGTGCAGCGAAATACACTGCGCGCATACGCGACAACAACAATGCGCAAAAAATAAACGGCAAACGGGCAACGAGTCGAGTTCATCTCCAAAAAAAATGACACGCAGCTTGCGCGCTAATCCGCAGAGAGAAATGAAAGCTCAGGGACGATTGCGTATATGGCTGTCCGTTGTATACCAGGCGAGTGTATGTGATTGTGTATAGTCAAGGGCCACGGTAGATGACCATTTGTGCGTTGCGTCGGTATGTGCGCGATCGCTCTTCTGGAGTTCAACCTACGCATTTACAGGGTGAGCAAAAAGTATGGAGAAATATTCTGTTTATAGTGGGTAGAGGGTTCTGTTAATGGAAATGGAAAAGAAGATTTCGAGACTATGAACTATATATAGTCACTGAGTAGGATCATACAGCAACGCACCCAAGACTTTTTATATTAGTCTTAAATATTTTATTTGCTTTGAGGATCTTAAGAAAAAGCATTTGGGTGGAAGGAAGCATTCCCATTTACCGTTTGCAGAGAAAAAGCTTACCTTTGAGATATACCATCCGGCTTTCCATACTTTGCTCTCACCGCGTATATCCACGGGGTATGTTTGTACAACGTGCACACAGGATTTTTATTTTTATTTTTTTATATCTGTACCGTGGATGCGCACACGTCGTTGGTTTTTGATTGTTGCTGCTGTTGTTTTGACCGTTCATTATTTTGTAGATCTTCCGCGTACGTTACTTTTTCACATCGTTAGTGATAGGCACGCAGCGCGCATGGTTGTACGGAAAAATCGGCTGCGCTGCTCTATGAGCTTTTAGTGTTACTGTGTTTTTGTTATTATTGTATAAAAATATAAAATTTGCAGCTTTAACCAGCTTAAAGTGAAACATGCACATTGTTTCTACAATTACCTATTATTAATGCTTAATTATAATTGCAGTAGAAAACAATTAATATAAGAGGATGATAATTTAAAAGTCTATATTAATTAATATTTTAAGTATGATGCAAAATTTAACAAAATTTTGACCAAGGTGAGATGTTAGTGTAGTATGCTAAGTCTCAGGTGCAACGTATTTCGTGTTTATATCCAAACGGACCAACATAGGCTCAATTTTAACTATTTCGTATTTTATAGTATTTTAAAGGTTTTTGTACTTATTATATTTCATTTCATTATTATCTAAATTAACATTTTCATTCATTCTTGTAAAAGAAAATTAGAAAAATGTCTTGAAAATATTTCACTTTATTCTCTAAATTAAATTACCATGGGATCAGTCAAATAATAAAAGCAGGCGTTCTGCAGAAACAGAAAAATAAAATAACAAAAAATAAAGAATACATGGACCGACATAAAAACTCCCGTGTATAGTTCAGTACTACTCAATTTAACAAGTTTATATAACTGGCGTAAAATTTGATTGCTACTCGATAAACCTCCATTACGCGGGCATATTAAAACATTAAAACAACACGATGTAGCCTCACGCGCAGACAAATTCGCGCCGTTAAAGCTTTCATTGCCAGCTTAAAACTCTTGCAGCGACAGGTCGCGCTCGCTCGCATTATCGAAAGTAAGCTCATCGACACAATAATAAACCTCTCGCCCTGCGCTTGATCCACGGGTAAGTCAACCCGCGATAAACTGGCTTTACACATAATTTAGCATAAATATTAATGAGTCCGCTGAGACGACGTCTTCGCTGCTACAACGACGAAACCAAACACGGGGGTAGCTCAAGCGCAGACTCACTTTATCCGCCGATGAAAATTTATACAAAGAGATGTAGAAAAATTAAACAATGTAATAAGATTTTTAATTTACGAGATGGATCAACCTCAAAATGTTCCAAGAAGTCCTTTTCGGCAATTTTAAATTTGGTTTCTATACTTCGAAATTCTATAGTGCCGTTTCTGGATAAAATTGCTGTCGGCCAGTATGAAACGGCCTGTATTTCTCCGAAAAATTCAATTTATAAGATTCAATACGCCGATGCAAACGTACAATATTGCGATCAATATAGATGTACATAAACTACACATCCCAATACGTAACGAACAAACGCCGATAAGCGCAAGTCGTGATTTCGGTTCATCACTACGGCCGCGAGACTTTGCAACGACGATTAGCCTGGCCGTATGGCGCTAAAACATTATCAGGTCGCGGCGTATTTCCGCTGTCCGCCGGGCCGTCAATCAAATTGCCGCGCGATTATGTATATCTTTTCATTCGGCTCACGCGCGCGGGAGTGATTATAACGCCTCGGAACTGTCAGCTCCCTCGTTATTTTTTTCTTTTTTCGTTGGCTAGCTGCTTTGCTTCTATTAATTTTATATCGTTATTGCGTGGGGGCATTTGCTCCGAATTCGCGAGCTATTTTCCCGAAATATACGAACAAATTTCGCGTTCTCTTTGTGAGAATTCAAGAGAAGTTAATTGTTGTAAAAATGACGGCAAACGTGCGTTATCCCGACTTCAAAGAATGAATTGCCCTGGTGAGCGGTGAGAATTGCCAGAATTCACGTGAAATTTATCCTACTTTTGTAGGGTAAAAATTATGCCCGACTAACGCTCATTTTTATCGATCATCGAAGTATTTTTTCCGTAAAGTCAGTGCATATATATGTGAATGGAGAGAATTTTCTGATAAAAATGACCGTGAAGGCACGGAATGAATTACCGATGTACTTACACCTGTGACGAAAAGCTCCCAGCTCTCTTTCTCAAATAATACATATTACAGGACATATTACAAATATTCTCTGAGTAGGCATCACCCGCAACAAATAAACAATTTTATTCTAACAATTTGTTCACATGTGATGAAACTGATGTTGCCGATGTATAACCTGTTCAAACCACATTCACTCAAAACATTTCCAACCGTTCCATATTGTCGCGGGAGCACATTTGCGCGAAACATTTCGGATCGTTACCTTTTCTCGCAGGACTTCCGCGACAACAACGGAATACGCTCGTACAAAAGGCAGCTTATACGAGAAAGAGAACAAAACGAATTCCGCGCGCAGAGTGGGCTTTGTCGGGCCGAAATGCTTCGTTATCTATCGCCATTTGCTCTCCGCGCGTCCAAATGGGCGGTCGCTTTTTTTCGAGTGGAAGTCAGATTGTTTCGAAGCGACTTCGACGAGTTGCGCGAACGTAGGTAGGCAAATTCAAAAAGCTGCGTTGTGTAGTTGGAAGCGTTTATTTACTCGAGCGGCAGCGTGGAATTGCAATACTTGAGGATCGCTTGTTGATAAGTGCTGTTAACTTTTAGCATTTCGATGAATTTCACTCTTTGTTTATATCGAGAACATTCGTTTAATCAAAGTATTAAATAAATACATTCAATTGTGAATATGCATATGTTTGCCCAAATTCGTAAAACGAAATTTATTTCAACACCTACACAACGCTAATTATGGATGTACATCAAAATTCAAAATGCTATTTCAAACATACTTATATTTGTGAAGCATGTTCGTACGGTAATATAGTTAATTTTGTCGGTCGTGTGTTCACGTAGGTACGGCTTTACGTAATGCTCACTGTTATACAAATACGCCGAAATGTTTTGCCCTATCGTCGTTGCTGCAGTTGCGTTTATATTTATACAGCGCACCACATCCATATAACACCGCGGATTACAAATTGAATAAACCGAAGTGCTGCATCAAGTAATTTGAATCGCGCGAAAGCTGGGGATCCAACAACATAAACCTCCTCGCATCGCGCTCTGATCAAACGTTATTTGTCAAATGAAATCATTCCGATATTTATACAAATGAAATATGAAATCGTTATGTTTGCTAACCTATATTTTATAAGAAGAATTGATATGATAGTGAAAGGTTGAAGAATCTATAACTTTGGTTAATTAATGCTTCTCAAGAAAATATGTACTAAAATTGGGGTTGTTTATTTACAAATTTGAGGTCAGCATTGCAAAATTAACTTGTTCGAACAATTTCCGATCATTGCAAAATTGCTCGTTTTGTAAATTTCTACTCTAGAGTCGTGTTGTACGTGTAAAGTGACTAAAGTAATAGCAGTATATACTGTGATCGACCAATTTGTCATATGGTACATGCATTATTATTAATTATTTATTATTCTAAATGGACATATTAAATAGAAATACTAGCGATACTATGAACCACTTAAATCATATAATATATAATAACTCTTTTAACCACAAAAAGACTAAAACAATTTCAACCTCTAATATACAAAAATAGATTTTTATTAGATTATCATCTAAGCGTGTTTGGAAAATGGATCGCTTTGATGCACGATCCTAAATTTCTCCTTTCATAATGTATAATGCATGCGCAGCCAAGAGCTAGGGTTCGCACGAGAGAGGGAAAGAGAGAGAGAGTGAGAGTCGCGTTATATGTTTACGTCGGAAAAATTGAATGTCTACATAGTCCTTTGGCGTGCAAAAATAATGAACGAGCCGGGCGGAGGGATGGGAGATGCTTTTTACTAAATTGCCGTCGATGCATAAATATAGCGGCTTTTATCGCGCGTCGCGCGCGCTAGCGTCGGAGTGACGCGGTTAAAGTGGTTTATCATATTTTTTGTTTTCTTTTGAGCGTCAAAGTCAAACCTTATAACGAAATTCCGAATATTGCGGTGAAATGTAGATGCTTTGTTTATGCATAATTCGTGATTTTAGCTGTCATCATTTTTTATATAACATCAATATGAAATGTAAATTTTTTAAAAATGATATGTTCTCTTTTTTTAGTTTGCTATATTTTTTTAACGGAACATGTCCTTTTACGTATGTTTTATAATTATACTTTTTACTCCAACGACTATTATTTTAGTTTATTTTTATTTTAAATTCTCTGAAAACCCATTTTAAATATTTCTTTGAGCAGTAGTAAAAAAACGTATTTGATAATAACAGAAATGTTATTTATTTCAGATGAGAATGGCTTTCTTACATTTACTGAATATTTTCTTTTTTAAAGTACATAATTTTGTAACAACTATGGAAGAAATCTTTACTTTTATCCCAGAATTATTTCTTTAGTTTAAAAAAAGAGCCACTCCTAACGTAATTCTACCTAAATAATCCGAAAGGAGAATATCAAAATAGATACGTCATTGATATAACCATTCATACACGAAAGATTAAAAAGAGTACTATAACGCTGCGACGTGCGGCGCGTGTTTCGTTTCGTGAATTTGTATTTGATCAATATATCGACACTGTGCACTACAGTGTAGAGTTCGCTGTACTCGCGATTAATTAAATTTCGCCTCTGTACCCGTGCGCGTAAATTGGAAGTAATAGACGAAATTGACTCGGATTCGCTGGTTTGTATACACATACGAGGCGGGGGGAGGGGGCAGCGTGTACTAATCCGCGGTGTATTCCTATGTTTGACAAAACACTCGTTTGGCCGCTGCGAGTAAGTGATTCTGCAAATTTGGAAAAAATGCCCTTCTGGAGAATATATATGAAATTGTATTAGCTGTGAAAATAATAAAAAGTTTCGTGAAAATAGAGCGGGCTAACGAAGCTTTTTGATTGAAAAAAGTTTGAATATTTATTTTGGATTTTGTTCAGTGGTGTATATTATTTTGATAAAGCAAAATTCATTTTTTTTTATTTGAAGTGAGCCAATACTGTTGAAACTAGAAAACTACAATTTATTTTTGGTTTACGATATCTATTTGAATAAAGAACATAAGCCAACAGATCATAAATTTCGAATTTTAAAAATAAATTGAAATCTAAATAAGTTATATCTTAAAGAAGTTCCTTTGAAGGACGTCACAATATGAATTTGAATTAAGTTGTTTTTGCAGTCAGCTACGCATTCGTATTCTACGGCCCTCAATTTAGTAGAAATACGATGTCAAACAAGTTTTTTAGAAGATTTGTAGATGAGTTAAATGAGTTTTCAAATAATCCTCTTCGCAGGCGCGTTTATGCCTATATAGTGCCGGAGAGCGGGAGGAAGCGCGTTTTGTTCCCCAAAACTTAAGTCGAATTAAGTTGCTATTACACCCAACGCCTCACATAACATTAATGCTACTGCTATATAAATTGTGAAAATTCGAAAAGTTCACAAAGAAAGTAGCATATAATGTATCGAATAAAGTCTTAAAATATTTCATGCAAAGACGTAAGTCTTCTTTACGAGTTTATTATCTTTTGAGTAAATCTAAATTTTCTTCTAACCAAGATGTTTATTAATAATTTGTAATAATCATTTACGCATATTCAACCTTCTTTACCATGTATGCATGTTTATTTGATATCTATTGTTCAGTTTCAATATGGAATTACACAATTACAAACAATGTTATTGTAAGTATTATAGGATATTATTAATTAGCAGCAGAGCTACCAACCTACATTCAAATAAGAAACATTTTACTTCTAAAACATACAGCGTTAAATGGCATTTCTTCCAAAATACAGCGCCTTCTTTCAATTAATTTCCATAACGGAGCGTTAACCAAACGCTCCTCCGAAACAGGACGCTTTGCAATCCAAGCCGTCGACATTTAATATTCTCTTTACCACACTGCCGCAGCAGCGCGCACCCGCCTATCAATTACAATCCAGTCAACGGGACGCGAGACACGCTCTTCTTCTAACCTCCACCGTCGGAGACTCCACGCGCTAATGCACTTTTTCCATCAACCTGAATACACGCGCACACGCACGCACACCGACGTCGTACTGCACGATCACGCACAAAGGGCATAAACCTCCCAGCTGAAGCGTCTTTTCTCGCGGATCGCTACGGCAATGGAGCGCGCACCGGTACAGATATACAAGCATGCATGTACATCTGCATCGCGCAGTGACACGTGCGCGCGTAAAGGAAATATCGCCGCGTAGTCGCGAGATAGGGAGAAAGAGAGTCAGCCGCTGGATAAAGGAATTGGGACCGCACGGCACTGCGTCTGTCTGTCTGTCTGTCATGATTCCGGGCACTGCACAGCCGGAGGCTGGATCACGTAGCTACTGTTGCTGCTCCCGGGGATCATTTTGCGGAGTGGTGTATATATATATTCAAGACGTCTCTTCCGCTGTCGTCGCGTGCTCTCGCGTTTTTCTTCATCTGCGCGCGGGCTTTGGCCTCTTTCGTCGTCCCTCCCGCACGCTCGGTAAATTTTCCGCTTTCAACCCGCGGTGTGGAGTAGCGCGTGTGGAGGCGCGGTTCTTCGCCGTTTGTCTTTACGGCGCGTGTCGCTCGTTCTTTGTCCCTCTTTCCATCCTGCTTTCTTGGTTGTTTTAGCTCTCTTTTCTTTGCCAGCGAGCGCAATCCTCTTTTCCGCGCTTTGGCTTCGCGAGATGGCGCTTCAAAGGCCTGTCGCGGGGTTGACTGGGACGTGGCTTCGTTGTGTACACGCGTAGTCGCGAGATGTGAGTACTCATGTGAGTTCTGTCGTATGTCGCGGGCACACGCTGTGGAAGTGGTTACGGCTCTGCGAGGATTTGTAAAAGTGACTCGTGGGAACCGTTACAGATTTCTGATGTATTTGTCCGCGTGCAGAAAGGTTTGCGCTTGGAGAGTTATATAAGCTTTGTTTGACGGAAGTTTGGCTCAAACTGTCGGACTCGATTATCTTCTTAAGAGATGACTTTATTTTCGACGAATGAATGGCGGAAGGGTGCCGAAATGGTTCAAATCGGTTGATATTTGTGAGGAATGCCAAGAGGAAATGTAATCTTCAAGTATTTTGTTTATTTAGCGAAAATAAAGGGCACTCTGGTCGAATTGATAGGGAAATCGTAAATTAGAGTAAAATTCGACGTCTTGAAATGTTTTCCAAGCTGCATGTCCTACTGATCTTTGATTAAATATAAATTCGACCAAAGCGAGGTCCTTC
Source organism: Gastracanthus pulcherrimus (assembly GCA_949152435.1). Classification (NCBI taxonomy): domain Eukaryota; kingdom Metazoa; phylum Arthropoda; class Insecta; order Hymenoptera; family Pteromalidae; genus Gastracanthus; species Gastracanthus pulcherrimus. The sequence goes on along the minus strand of OX424573.1, from coordinate 1,666,033 downwards.
ATTTTGAATAAATAAAGGGAGTACGCAAGAAATTGTAAAAATACTTTTCATTCCTCGCAAATTTTGCCCGACTTGGACCGTTATGGCACCTTTGCGTGCTTTATCTATAAAAAATAAAATGATCTATACCTATAAGTAGAATTGATTTTGATACGTAGCTCTTGCAAAAAACGCAACTTCCGACTGATCGATTCGGGTTGGTAACGCAGAACCAGAGCAGTACGTACACCCACTACCGGCAGACGGAGGTTAGTTCATCGACTTCTTGGCCGTGCGCGCAGACACGGCTCGGAAATACAAATATAGTGAGAGCGCGCGCCGAGGCCGGAATGAGAATGAGAGAGAAGTTCAAGGAATAAAGAGCAAGAGAAGCCGAAGGAGGTGCACGAAGTGCATGCGCTAGACAGCAAGAGAGAGAGAAAGAAAGTCAGAGAATAGAGGTAGAAACCGAGAATGCTCTTGTCTCTCGCGGTAATAAAAAAATAAACGAGCTGGGAGCAGCAGCAGCAGCAGTCGAAGAAAGGGGGCAAAGGGATTTTATCTAAAAATAAAGAAGAGCAAGAGAGAGAGAGAGAGAGAGAGAGAGTAAAGGGGATGGTGGTGAATTGTCTAACGAGCGATAAAGACAGTAAGAGAAAGAGCGAGGAGTGGCTTTCCGGCGGAGCAGCGTATATATACCTACTGTACGAACGAAAGGGGGGGAAGGGGTGAGGGAAGGAAGTGGCGACTGTACCGACAGTTTGAATAAGTGGCTCTACGGGGAGACGGTACCCTCCTCCTCCCCCCTCTCTGCTCCCTTCTTTTTCTTACTCCTCTGTCCTTTATCTATATCGTGCTCGCTCGCTCTGCTTCCTTCCTTCCTTCCTTCCTTCCTCCTCGCCGAAACAAAACGTCTTTTCTGCCCCCGCCGCCGCCGCCAAGTCATTCTTTTGTGCGGCGCGCGCGCGCGCACACAGTGTCACTCCTTACGTCTGTGTGTACACGGGCACGAATTGCTCTGTGCGACTCGTGATTCGCTGCTCGTATTCGTTGGCCGTCTGTGCGAGGGACTCGTCGCGTTAATTATTGGGGATTCCGCGGCGACGGGGCTGTTTAAGACTGCTAATTAATTGCGAAGTAGGAGATGAACTAATTCCCGGCTATCTGTGTACACTGAGGATGGGTATGCATTACGGGTGGTGAGTGGGATCGCCGCGCGTTTTTTGCAGCGGCGAGGGAGATTTGTGAGGGTGACGACGTTTTTTCTCACACCTGCTTCGTCACTGTATCCGAATTTATGACGAGGGCTGATGATGCGAGCCGCTGGTACTTTTTCAATTTGATGCAGCTTCTTGTATTGTTCTTTTTAGGTGGCTTAGGGTGTGATGTAATTTTTAATTAAGTTTAAGATGTTGTTTATATTAGTTTTTTTGGGAAGAGTCGCCCACTTTTGTTTATGAAATCTTTCATTATTGGACTAGATTAATTAGACTTAGCAAGCTCACGTTGCTTGAAAGCTCGATTGAAATTAAACAGTTATATAGTAATTACAATTGCTGCAATTATAGCTATTATGAATACAGTAATTAGGGTAGAACGGGGTCATATACTGATACTTAATGAAACATTGTTATAATTAGAAGAATATTAACATTTCTTCGCCTTTTATATGCTTAAGAATAAGTTCAAACCTTTATCTTTTAAATTTTAATAGTTTTAACTGATAGAAATACACAGACCACGTATTTTTTTATCAAAATATAAAAAATCGTTTTTTCAACGTTAATCGTACAAGGTGGGTCACTTCTGATCAATTAGCCAAAACGTAAAATAAAGATAAATTTCCCTTAAATTTATATTTCTAATGCTCGTAATGTTAGATATTAATGTGCAAGACACTATTTTGCACTAGTAAAGTCAAAAAATGTAAATACACACTGATCGAAGTGACCCCATTTCACTACACAATTTCATAATTCATTTAAAAAAAAAAGAAACATCATTAAGCAAATAAAGAATTTTGAATTTGAAAGTTTAAATGCTATATTTTTCTTGTCTCGCACATAAAACCTCCAATAATTAAATTAAATAATTGTAAAAATGGTTTTAACACAAAATTTTCTTGTAAGAAAATTATCTAAACCCTATCGATGTGAATATCTTTATAGAAATCTATTATATGTTTGGTTTTTAACATTTATTAAGTTGAAAGATGCATTCTAAAGAATATAGAAATATTTTCACCATTCAATAAACTGAATATTTTTCATAATTAAGTGATCCGTTTAGCCCCGTTCTCCCCTATAATTTAATATAGTACACAGTCGTAAGTGTTATTCACTTTGTGACACAATCGCCTACTTTACTAAACTTTTGTTTAATCAAATTTTAATCACATCTAAACATGTTTTATTGCCTGCTTATAATGAGAATGACCCTTACTATGAACAATTTTGGAATATTTGTTAGGTATTAACACTATATATTCTTTGTTATAATTAGTTTAGTTATAACGAGTAAATTTTAGTAGTTCATTGAATCTCATAACCAGATATTCTTTTTTATGAATATATAATATACGCACTTATAAAAATTTATTTATTGTTTATCTTGTTGTTTTATCAGTTTCCAAAATTAATAGCAAGCGTCGTCTATTTTGTATCAAATATAAGAAGACTGTTCATTTTGTATACTTACAACTTATACAAGTCTGAGATTTTGTAATAAACTCGAGAATAAACTTATTTCATTATGAAGTGGAAACACCTAACCAGTGTTACTGTGTCTAATTACTTGAGAAGTCCCAAAGGGTGTCCCAAAGGATCTTCCCCTGTTTCACATAAGTCATTGCCCAATATCGTGAAGACCTTTTTAAAGTTAAATGAAATGATTTTTATACTATAGTAACTACCTACTTTAGTGTACTAATGTAATGTAATAAACATGACGATAACCAATAGTGATCGATATCTGTGATATAACGGTCTATGAAAATTATAGACAAATGAGTTATTGTCGACTGATGTATGTACATAAACTTGTTTTCCTTTTCTTGATTAGCACAAAATAAATATCTTATCTTATCTTATTTTACTTTTTACCGATTTTTGTCCAAATGGCTTGTTTTTATAGTCTAAAAGGCATTTCATATAAATAGTCTGATTCTTATTTCTACTAGTAGCCTCTCAGAAATACATTACATCCTCATTTTAAACGACGATAAAAAATTACAACCATACATACCTCCCACAAACTCATAAATTAATATATGCAATTGAGAAAAAGTCCTTAAAATCACTCGAATTAAAATCCACTCCAATCCGTTCAAGAATGAAAATAGACCATTACCCGGGGGTATATCACCATGACAGTCCGCACAAGCAATACTTCCGGGCAGGAACTGGCTAATCAGCTTTAATTAGCAACGAGTGTATCATTGCGACGAATTAACTCAAGCTGAATGAGAAAGAGAGAAAGAGAGAGAGAGAGAGAGAGTGCTGCTGCTCGCAGCACAAGAGCCCAGGCAATAAATAACGAACTGCGTCAATTTGTGTGTTTCAGAACGGCCAATACGTGAGCGAGAACGACAACGACGGCCTCGGCCTCTGTCCCTACGACCCACAGCACAACAGCACCGCCGTTTTCGCCGGTAAGTCTCGCTTTTTCTTTCATTCTTCACCTGGTGTAGAATATTGTCTAGTCTTATCTAGATTCTTGGGTGAGCTGGAGGATCAGATTGTGCTCAGGGAACCTGAAAAAGTAGATAATTTTCTACAGGGTTATTTTATTTTTTCCTCTATTTTTTCATCCGCGATCGATTGGTTATATAGTACCTATAAGATGTAGATTCTCGATGACGATCGAGTGCTGCCCCCCGTAGAAAAGGTAAATCTGAATTTCGAGGGCGTTCACTGCCAGAAATTGTTGTAACAATTTATTTAGGAAAAATTTTACTTTTATTCTTATAAGTGACCATAAAATTGTATTATTCAAGAAAAGTGAATAAGAAATTTATATGTAACTTACAAAAAACAAAAATTATGTAGTTCTCAAGATTCTTAATAATTTTTTGTTTAATTCAACATACATTATTCTTTTATTTTTTGTTCTCAATCTCTCTTTGTACTCAATCCTTTACGAACTTTGAATAGATAAATATTAAATTAATTAGAAATAAATTATAAATTATTAATAATTTTGACAAAAAGATACATTTTTTATAAGCTCAATATATATATTTTATCCAACTGCGCAGAGTACGAGAGTAATGCTCTGCACACATATAGATAATTAATTAATAATAATAAAAAAATAACATGACATAATACAATAAAACGTGTGATCTTCAGACTTTCCAGCAACTTTTACTGATTGAGATTGAGATTTAACGAAAAATCCAATAAATAAATTTAGTGACACTTGGTATGTGATGACACGTAAAATCTAATACGACAAACGATATACGTCAGGTTTTCAAAACGCAATTCATGTCACAGTTCACGTCAATAATTTCATATTTTACATAACTTCTTCCTTAGACCTCGATGTTGCTGTCATTTAAAAAAAATAAAATTCGGTTTATTAGATCGCTTAAACAATTTTATTCTCATTTCTCGGACAAATCACCCTGAAACACCTATACGTATATATATATACGTGCGGCGCTCGATGGGCCACGAAAGCCTATCATGTGACCCCGGATTTATACTGTCCGCGCCGTCTGGTTTATTTAAGCAGCGGAGGGAAAGGCTCGTACATCCGACCTTCTTCGTCCAATACCCTTGTATAATCTGGAGGCTCTTCTTCCTTTGGGCCTCGGCGCTTTTACGACGCGCCCGGAACGGAAGGCGAATTCCGAATGGAATTATTCGTTCGAATGCCAAATTTCTTTTTTACGCTCTCGGCCGACACTTATGGATCGCGCGCGGGGCTGTATTTTATTCGGGATTTCCCGGGTACTTTCCGTTCCTTTATACGTGCAAAATTAAACGCGACGCTGGCTTTTACGACGCTGTAACGGAAAAAAATGTCGAATTTTACGTTTACATCGGATGTAGTCTGTGGAGCGTGCGGAGCAGGAATTCGTGAATACGTAGTGTTCGTAATTATACAAATTTAGCGCAATATTTTAGAAACAGAGCGGAGTTGACTCAATACAGGTGTATTATATACTGCATTCGTGTTCATGTGTATTTTTGGTAAAGGAATTTTCGTAATTTCAAAATTAGTCAGCGTTACGAGGCGTACAAAAAAGATGCTTGAAATAATTGCACTCCTGCCGCTGCGTATCCGCTCTGTCACAAACAGAAATTCCTTTATGACTGTGCTGCCGTGTGAAAAGCCATTTGTAAAAAGGGGTTCATTAAATTTGTATTGAGAAATACGTGAAACTGTACTGCTGTATTACATAATCCATGATAAATAATTTTACATTCATTTTCAAAAAGTTTTTGCTCAGCAAAACGACGAGAGCAACTTTTTCCATCAAGTCAATTCGGATTATATATTATATGAAAGAATTCAAGCTAAATTGCACATATTATGTTTTATGAAAGCGTTTATCACTGCATTGTTTTATGCTGTTGTAATTTAAAAAACAAAAGTCCAGTAAGAAAACAATGACTTACAGTTAATTACATTTGTCAAAAAAAGATACGTTTCAATAAAATCTTTTTATATCGTATTGTCTACATTCTCAACAATTAAAAAGATCGACCTAATTAACTAATTCATGGTCCAGAATCTCGAGAAGCTCCGGGTACTTGCTTCTTTGCACAAAACTCTTTCGCTTTCTCACTCCCCCATAATCCGTCGATAATGGGGTATAATCTAATCTTTCAACCCCCGTACCAAACCTCAAAAGCACTCAGTCCAACTCGTCCACGCGTATCCTCGATGCTTCAACCTCAGCTTATACGCGCATCATCACACGCGCGCGGCCCGCCGCTGCAAACCAGCGCACCGCGAAATGGCGAATCCGCGGCGGAAGGACCACACACTCGCGCGCGCAAGGGATAAATTAAATATTGAACGTCGGCTTATTGGAAAATCCCACGCGGGCGTGAATATTTCAGCGCGCCGCTTTAGTCGATCGTTTAAGCGCTCTAACGCAATGACTGGTGTGCACCGGCGGATTTCCGCGGGACTTCGCCCGCTCCCCAACCCCTTCCCCCGTGTGTGAAAAGCGCATTTATCGGCCCGAGGAATTAAGAGATAAGCCGCGCCGCGGCAGTCGCGTCATTGGCGGACGCGAAACGCAGACGCGCGCTCGGCGTGCTTAATCTGATGATCGTTGCACGTTATTGCGGGAATTAGCTCTCGCGTTCCGGGCCAGCGGTGCGGATACTTTTGTGCGCTGTTTATATGGCGAAGGTAAAGTGAATGCGATTGTTGGGAGGAATGATGGAGAATCTCCATTGGAGATGGGTTGTGTTTTTATTTGTATGAAGCGGAGGGGGTCTTGGGGTATGAGGGACGTGTGGTAAAAAAATAGAGTCATACAGGGGATTTTGTAAATGAAGCAGGGAAAAATGTTATACCAAAGCGATAAGAACGATTACGATTAATTGACCAAATTATTTCATCAAAGAAATAATGTAAAAAGAAAAATTATGCATCTGGGTTTTTTAAATTAATAAAATGCATTTCTAGACTTTTAAGCTTTTTTATGTGAGTATACTACTCTTTATATAAATCAAAGAATATAAACGTAGGCACATTAAAAAATCATAATACGTGAATGTTACGTGCAGAAAATTAATATTCGCTGTAATTGGTAGGAATAAAAATGAAGTATTTACGTAGGAAAAATACCTGTAAAAGAATAATGTAGTTTTAATATAGCTACACAAAGTACTCAGTTGATATGGCAACATTTTCTTTATAAACAAAATTTATTAACATATTTAGTATGAAACGCGAGCGACCCGTTGCCCGCTGTAATAGTATAGTTGATTTTACCGACATTCGAAAAACAGAATTTAATGCAGGATTTTTCAAAAAAATAATACTACTGATGTTTTAATGTCACGAAAAGCGTAGTACTAGTGATATGAGGAAATGTTTCAGCTTCTCGTATTTCGCTCTGAAAAAGTTCATTTATATATCGATAACTTTTAAAAGGAAATTTAATACCATATACCAAGAAATTTGTTAAAACTCTATTAGAAAGATGAAAAGCTGCATAGCAATGCGCGAGTATGGAATACATGCTTTCTGAGAATTTTCGTATTTTAAAGAGGAAATAACACTCGAACAGTAAATGTATTCATGCAAATCTTGGAAAAACATCATTTATGTTAAAATTGTTATTATACCTAATGAATAATCTCTTGCACCGTTTCTACGAAGACGACCCTTTTTTTAAAGAATAAAAACTAACGCCACCGATATAAAAACACCACTCATACTAAAGGGAATATGCGGTTAAAGTAAAAGATATTTATACAAGGATGATAATTAAAAAAGTTTGATTAAAAGGTCCATTAGCAATGAATAAAATCGTTATAATGATTAAAGAGGTTTATAATCTGGTTGAAAACCCTAAATTTTGTAATTGCTTTAAATTCGTTTTACTTACTATTGTCAACAACGCAGACCTTTTCAAAAAAAGGTCGAAAAGAAGCGTTGAAAAAATGCAAAAGTGGCGTTGAAAAGATAGCACTAATTTATACGCGGTGGGATAAACGCTTTTTAAAAAATATCGATTAAGGTAAGGTAAGTGTTAGTATAGTATGCAAAGCCTGAGTTGCAACGCATTCAGAAGTATCTGTTGCGTACATTTCGAAACGTGCAGATTAACGCAGTGGAATTGGGTTAGTGAGAGGTTAGGGAAATAACTATATAGAGCACTTTTCGGAAAACAATAGCAATTATATAATCAAGTACTGGTTAACAAAAACAATTTATAGTACAACTACATAGTGAATATGCGTGTATATTTATTTCTCGACAATCCCCCGGCTCTGACTCGAGAAAGCGAGAGAATTGCAAATCTCCGAAATGTGTATGAATGTTTGTTGTGTTTGTGTACGTATGTATAAGGAGTATAAATAAAGATAGATAGAGAGATAGATAGATATTCTATTTTTGTTCACACAAAAAAAAATAATAATATCTACTCGTATCACATCAAAACTAAAATTATTTACAATATTTACTTATATTCATTCATGCGTTTAAAAATCTCACATCCATACAACCATTATAACTACGTTTAATTGCACATCATAGCTTAAGTATAAGTTAAGACATAACAACAATTTGGTCAATTTTTAAAAGTCATCACACAGGTACAATCACTCATCCATGCATACATTATAAATACACTCATACTTGTACATAAAAACTTAACTATAAATAAATTAGGACGTTACAATAATTAGTCAAGAGTTGCGTAGTGTTTTTTGACCGCCGCCTTAAACGCTTTCAAGGATGGTAAAGTGCGTATCTCAAAAGGGAGTGAATTGCACAATTGCGCACCTTGCACTTATAAAAATATTCGTCCTATTTCGGTACGCATATGTGTAACTGAGACTTCTTTTGCGTCGTCCCTTACAAAGAAATAAGGAGTATAAATGTGTGAATGATAGCTATAGGAAAAACTGTATATGCAAATTTGTGCGGAAAATACAACAGCCCGAGCAGTATCTATTCTATTAAAAGTATGAAAATGACATTTTTCAAATTTTTCTATATTGATCAACTTGTATAAAAACGAGCTTCGCAAAATACATTCTCTTTCTGCATCGAGACCAACGCCACGCTCGCTCTTCCCGATTCAGCCCAACGCGCACACACACACACATCCCATGCACGTGTCTCCCCGCAATATCAAATTTTCCTTTCGTCACGTACAGTGTATATACGTCTAGGCCGATACACACACACACACACGCACGCACAACGTCGATGCGCGCAACGGTAATTAGCCAGCTGGCGAGAGAAAAAGTTCGGTCCGCCGCATGTTTGCGCAAAAGTTCCGCAGAGCTCTATATCTCTCCGCGCGTCTCGTCCCGGCATTTTCCAATATCGTCCCGTAGCGGGGGAAGAGCCGAAGTTTCTCCGCATGCAGAATCATCCGCTGCTGCCGCCGGACACGCGCTTGGAATGCTAAAACGTATCCTCTTCCGTCTCTCTCTCTGCGTATATATACACACGCACACGTAGTCACGCTGTTTTCTCTCCCTATTCCGCTTCTTTTTTTTCCTTTCGTTTGCTCGCTGTTTACTATTTTCCGGCACCCTTATATATATGTGTGTATATATACGCGGGACGCACTTTTAGCTCGCCGGCATGAGTTTTCCTCGCGAAAGTTTCGCCGAATCAATTTCTGCCGCCGACTATGCTCTAGGGATTCTGTGTGTGTGTGTGTGTGTGCTCCTGTGTGTTTTATTTTTGCACGACGAGGCATTTGTGCAAATTTTATTTGAAACAAATGAAACGATACGCGCGTGCATGCCGGGAGCGGAGTACGTATAGCATTTGGACGATGCGGGACTATTGTTGCGCGCGCGGTTGGACGGATAATGCGCTTTCATATGGATTCCGCGAAAAGCAGCTTTTTGCGCGAAAGTTTAGAGGGCAGAGGGGGGGGGGGGGGGGGTAACATGCCCTCCGAGCAGTACTGAGAACTTCGCGGACAGTTTTTGTACGTTTTTGTTCCGGCCGAGTTTGAATGGTGAGCGTGGCCTTCTTCGGGCTCTATTTTTTTTCCGTAAAGTTTGTCACTGTGAAATTAACAGTGGCGTAATTTTAATTTCAGATTAAAGCGTCGCGTGTTTCTGGAAAAAAAAGAAAATTATTTACTCGCTTTCGTCGGATGAAATATATTTTAGTAAAGTAAAATAAATATTACTTGAGTACTAAAATAGATGTGTATATTATTTGTAGAATTATTGACTCTACCAGTTTGTAAATTCAAATATTAGGTTTCAAATCAAGAGGAATAAAAAGTAATTTTTAGACTTTCTCTGAATAAGTAACAGAAGCTGCAATAGTAAATTATATTTTATGCAAAATATTAGCTTTGTACATCAATAAGTAATTCTTATATAGATATGTATTTTACGAATATACATAAACCATTATTTCTTATTATTAATAATTAAAATGATGTATTTACAGTTTTAAATCATACGGGAAGACGCCGAGCACGTTACGTCTTCTAGTTCAAACTATTACTGGGCGCATCATTAAAACTCAAATAGCGTGTTAACACGTGTATTACAGCAGCGACAGATCCGAGACCGCAATGACGCGCCCTTTTTACGCGATTAATTTTTATACACGATTGAAATATTTATGCACGAAGCAGCGACAGACACCGTAGGACTCATTGTTGTTACGCTGGCGCTGAGAACAAAAAAAAAGAGACCACGATTCCACGCGTCATTCTAAATAATTGAAAGCGCCTCTGTTCCTGCCGTCTAATTGCTTTAATAATGCACGGGAACGAATTCCGGGCTTTCAATCCGACCGTCAAAAAGCCGATCGACGGGCCCCGGACTTATTTGTCAACGTCACCGCTACGGAACACCCTTTTTAAATCTTTTTTTACAGTTAAGAGTAGTATTTAATAAAAGACCATTGAATGTAAATTTGCGCATTTGAAATTTTAATAGCTTCGGCGCTTGATCCTCTTGATGATCTTCTGGAGCCTTTGTGTTATTAATTCATGCACACGTGTGTCTTGATATAATGTTTTCGATATTAGTTTTAGATAGGACAGTTATAATTTATTAACATGTTCTATAATAAGTTTGCAAACCAATTGGGAAAATCTCTTGAATCTTTTATGATGTTCATCGCAAATTTTCTTGTATAAATAATGTAAAATTCGATATTTTAGTATCTTATATTGATAAGGAGTGTCCAAGCTCCGGGTCATGGGTCTGAATAAAACTCAGGGAGTCGTTTTTTTATACCAAATACTTAAAAAGAAAATAAACGGTTATTCATCCTAATGCTTCTCGTTCTTTTAGATATTCATCTGTCTTAATACATTTAATGTGTATCTATACACTGAACAAACTATATCGTAACGTGTGCAATATATATCGAAAAATATCACATCGTTAAAATTTACGCGTCGATATCGTAAATATTCAGCGTTAGATTGATCAATATCGTATAGTAAAATTAGCAATCTAAAATTTTAATCTTATGTAGATTCGAAATATATTTTACAAGTAGCTTAATTTCTTCCAGTATGCAAAATATTCTATTGGTACATCCCATGCTGATATTATTACAACATTTGATTAAAAGAAATTCATTATTTTATCTGCTTTATTTGCACCCAGAGTTTTATTAAAAACCGTGACCCGAAGTTCGGACGCTCTCTTTCTAAAAACACATAATAAAAAACTAAAAACTCATACTTTCTGATTTTTATTGCATTTCCAAATAAAAAAGTAACTGGAAAACACAGTCATACCGGGCGCCCTAGCTAATAAATAAAACACGCACTCCACGTTAACATAGTCTTTACTCAAGCATACAGCTCAGAACTTTAACAGACAATAATATTAAATTAAAAGAGCCCCAAATGTCCACAGAGAAAGTACATCACGCGATCCGTCAAAACGCACCATTATATACACAAAAACTGCTTCTCGCCACCCAGTCAACCTGCCCCACTAAACAATGAACCCACGGTAAATTCAACCTCCTCTCTCGCCGAAAATAACCTCCCCGACCAACCCGCACCTCTTACACACCCAGCATGACTATAATACCAGGCCGGGGAACAAGCTCGGGCCGATAGACGCAAGACGTGTGTGTGCACTTGCCCCGGCGTCGTATATATACATAACGGCGCGGATTTACGGCCCGGGCCACGACGAAGGTGCTCGAAGTGTATACACACGTATATATATACATATACGGAGAGCCTGCCGCGCGTCGCATAATGTGCACTAGGTAGGGTACGCCGCGTAATGTATGTGCGCGCGCGGTGCTTTTCCCTCTCGGGCCGTTTCTTCTTCTTCTTCTTGCGCGAGCGCGAGGGCGAAAACGAGATCGTAAATAATGGAAAACAGCGCCCCGGACGTTGCATTTCGATTGCGCAGGGGAGGAGGGGGAGGGCTCGCCTGCATGCGATATACGCGTCAAATGCATTGCGAGGAGGTGCGAGATGTAAATAGCTGCGACGTGTTCGATGGGGAGGTGGGAGGAGCCTGGGTGAAAATAACGATAGCGGTCGGAAAATTAGGAACTTATAGGTTTATTAATATCGATGAAGTTTAAGGTGAAAGAAGTATAATAAAGATATGTGCCTTAGTTGCTTTACATTGTTTCAGGAAAAATGCATTCAAAGGTTTCGTAACGTTTCATAATACATGATTGTTATACATGTTTTAATTAGAGTTTATTAATTAATGAACAGTTAGTAAAACATTTAAACATTTTTATAAGTGCATTTATTCTCGCATTGACTTGAAACGTCGTTTTTTCCCGAGAACGTCTCACTTATTGAAAATCGTTGTTCAAAATGACTTTATAATTTAACAATACGAATAGTTTCCTGGAAAAAGCGAGATTCTCATAATAAGTCACCGTCTAGTATCTGTATTATTCGCAATTTACTCTATAGAATTGAATTCGAGTTATTCTGCATGGAAACATTCAAGAGTCTCGTTATAAAAGATCCTCCTCGAAAAGGTATCAAATATAAAAAGTGCCTCACAATACTGCGTACATTATTAAAACTCTTTATTGGGGCGGAATGCGCATAAAAAAATCGCTTCTTAAACGGCTTTTCAATCCGACATACCGTACAATATGAGTATGCACATAATATAAATTGCAATACCCCGATACAACGAGGATGCATGCAACGAGGTATGCGACCCAAGGAAGGACGAAACGCACAAAAAACTTCTTCGATCCTCACTTACATGTATCCTCCTCTTCCGTCACCTCCTTCTCAGAGATTCGTTCCTCCCCCGTAACCCTTCCTCTTGTAGCGCGCTTCCAGCTTGTCTCGTCGTTATATTAAACGCGCGAGCCTGACTGGCGTTTTTCTGTTTGTTCTCCTCCGACAATGCGCTTGGAGCCCCCCGACTCCTTGATTTTTCATCCGTTGTGTTATTGTGCCGTCGCGAGGACGACGACGACGATGACGACGTCGATGCGCGCGCGCCCCGAGGAATTTCCCATTCGTCGCTTTTAATGAGGCGCGTGAGAGAGGCGCGAGCGCTTTGTTATAGGGACGTTTTTTGCTGCCTGCCGCGCTTCGAGTGCGAGAAATTACGTTATCGGGGCTCACGGTGTGTGTACGTGTGTGTGTGTGTGTGTGTGTGTGTGTGTGTGCGTGTGTGTGTGTGTGTGTGTGTGTGTGTGTGTAGTGCAAGTGGGGCTGTTGAAAGGTTTCGTTTAAAATGGTTTTCGAAAAATTCCGTGCGATGGGAATTTATTGCGAGAGCGTGAACTGCTTTGCACTGCAAAATGGAAGTGTTGTGAAGTAGCCTTATTGTCGTTTGGTCGCGCGTTGTGCATGTATTTTTCTCGGATGTAGATGTATTTCTCGATAGTGTAAGGTAACACGTGAAAGTGTGGAAAATTGGCGACAAAGCGAGTGTGTTAGAATAATACGTTCATACAGGATATTAGTACCGGTAGTTGATCATTTTCTTTATCACGATGTTTATAAAGAAAATAATACACCTACGATAATATAAATATGGAACTGCGTAGTAGAACAAGTTTTTACTTTATTATATTGTCAACTTTCAATTGAAAAATATCAACGTTTATAACCTCGAAATGTAAAAATACATGTGTTTGACCCGTAGGTAGTCGACTACTGAGGTCCTTAACCTACTCGTATAACGAATTCTCACGTTTAGAGCGGGTAACTTTACTAATTTAAATTTGCAGTGTATGTACATCAAATTATTAGGTACACAGAAAAGTAGATTAAAAGGCTTTTATTATCCAGGCTACGTCACATGTCAATAAACTTTTCATTAAAAATAAAAACAGTAGAAAATGAGAGCGTGAAAAGTTCCCAACCGCTGAAGTTGACTGCAGGTGACGTGCGACTATGTTCAGCTATGAAAATAACTCAAAAACTTACAGGTCTTGTCACATGATCCATTTATTTCTTAAATTATTCCTTAACTAACTATTCAAGTAATTGATTGAGTAATTACTTAAGAATTATCTAAAAAATTAAGTAATAACTTAAGTAATTACTTAAATTATTACTTAAAATTTTAATTTTATTTTCTACTCTCTTGAACTGGCTGTGGTGTCGCCATTTTGTATTATAATCAGGCAGAAAAAAATATTTTGTTGCACTTAAATACATGTATATAATAAAGACGTGTAACTTAATTTTGTGGTAACTTCTTTCTCTTTCCAGAAATAATTCCCAGAATGTCACTTATTTTTAGCCGATTGTAGTAGTATTACACTGTACCTACCTTAAGGCGATGCTAAAGCCACCTGTCACCGACAAATACGAGGAACCACTTTTCTCATTTAATTTTCAATTTTGAGCAAATATCTTTATGAAACGTTATTGTCCTAATCAAAAACAACAACTTTTCAGAGAGATATTTTCTCAAAATTGAGAATTCAATCAAATAAGTGGTTCTCCTTATTTGACGGTGACAGGGGGTTTAGCATCACCTTAAGGGCATTCACTGGCTAACCGATTTATGATATATTTGCTTTAAATTTTGACAGAATGTTATTAATAGTATTATCTATGCACCCGCAGAACTATAAGAATCGTGCCGGTACCAAAATGGAAATATTCAATATCAAAGTTACGAGTCTTAACACGTAAGGTGTAGGTTAAGCATGTCTTAAAAAGACATTTTAATTTGTAGCCGCAGAAATGAATTCTATATTTCCCTGAAAAACTAATATGTTGTAAATAATTACTACCTATATTACATAAAACAAAAAAATCTATAATTAACGGTCCCCTTTCAAAGATATGGTAAGGTTAACATTGTTGCCTGTGTTATTAGTACATCTATATTGTGGTTCAGTCTGTAGAAAAGTTTATACTGCACTTTAGTTTTCTACCTTATTTCAAAACTTTTGGGTTACTTTTAATATTTTAACATTTTAATTTATGCATTGAAGACATGAGGTTATAAGTAATGTCCTTTAATGATGATTTGAAATATAAATGAACTTGTTAACCTTATTATCACCGGTGAACTACCTTAAGTAGTAATTTATTGACTAAAAATACTTTAAATTTGGCTAACTATTGAAATAAAGTATTTAGACTATCACAAACTATTTTTATGGTTCATTGTTAACAAAGTTTCATGTTAAGTAATTATTTAAGTTGTTACTTAAAATTTTAAGCAATTACTTAAGCAATTACTCCAGCAATTACTTGAGTAGTTATTTAAGGAATAACTTAAGAAATAAATGAAACATGAGACAAGACCTTTAAGTGTTTTAGTTATTTTCATAGCTGAATAGTAACACGTCACCTGCAGTCAACTTTAACGGTTGGAAACTTTTCACGCTCCCAGAAAACGTCGCATGTCCATGTGTACACCATACCCAAACCTGCAAAACTGAAATAATCGGGATCTTTTTTCCGTCCCGGGCATAACATCGTGCTCGTGAAAACGGTTCCCCACTTGTTTTATTTTCATTATCTCGCACGCGTTCGTTCGACGGCATATTTATCCTAGCGCTATTTGAAATTCGATTTTTCCTCGGTAGCCCGTCGCGCGCACATACACACATGCACAGTAAAAAAGATTACTTTATTTAAGAAAAAAATTCTTAAAATAAGATGTAACAAATTTAAGAATTTATCTTTTTTTCTTATTTAGACATGCTGAAAAGTTTCTTATTTTAAGAAACTTATTTTCTTAATTTAAGAAATTTCGTCGCATTGTTTACATTCACAAAATGTGAGGTTAGGTTTTCACCTTTATTGGTTCCTTACAGATTCTACAAAATTTCAAGTGCTAAAAACTGTGTAAAAATGATCTATACTTTGAATACCATTTATTTTCTTATTTCAAAAATATCGTATGGTGTTTGTCTCGCTTAGCTCTACATACCTTGCTGGAGTCAAGAGTTTTGCGAATTTTGTGGCGACCACGAGATCGCGCGAAATAAATAAATTTTATTTCTTAATATAAGTAACATCCACGTTTCTTACTTTCTTATTTTAAGTAATTTATTTTACTTAAAATAAGTAATGTATTCTTATTTTAACTACAGATTTCTTAAAATAAGTAAAATACGCAATTTTGTAACTTATTTTTAAAACGAAAAAATGTTAAGATGCAACAAAAATAAGAATTCCTTTTTACTGTGTGCACATACACACAAAATCCCTGCGAGCATTTTTCCGCGCGCAAGCCCAATGATATAACCCATGGTTATTTGTTCTTCGGTAAAATTCAATTTCACCCTGTTCCCACGGACGAGGACGACGACGACTATTTTTTTCCGTTCGTCCCGCTCGCTCGCACACCCAGTTTAATTTTTTTTTGCTCTTCTGTTTGCAGACGGCCAGCTGTACGCGGCCACGTTCTCGGACTCGTCGGGCGGCGAGCCGCTTATTCACCGAGAGAAAATTCGTACCGAGCGCTCGGACCTGAATCAACTGAACGGTAAGGAACGGCGACAGGAGCGCCAGTGATTTGTATATATTCCTTGAATTCTCGCGGAATCGATATTTCACGAGTTATTATTGTATGCTTTTTTGTAAGCTTGATGCCAGAGGTTAATGGATGGAGCATATTTTACTGGACATTTTAAATTAAGATGATATATTATCTTACAAAGTACATTGTACATATATCTGGTTAAGGTGATGCTAAAGTCACCTACTGCCGACAAATATGAGGATTCACATTTCTTATTTCATTTTCAATTTTGTGTAAATATTATATCTTTATGTCTATAGAAAGCTGTTGTCCCAATCAAAAACAACAACTTTCCAGATAGGTATTTTATCAAAATTGAAAATTGAATGAAAGAAGTGGTACCCCCTATTGCCAATGCCGATAACGGAGGGATTTAACATCATCTTAAATATTATTGTTCGAGCTAAATTTATAATATCATTTTAAATGAATATATGTAGTATTTATTTACGATCGTATATATATATACGTTATAGTAGAGATCGAGCTGCAAAAATGTTATTAAAGTAATTTAAAAGTTGAATTTTTAAAAATGTATTATTAAAATATAATGTATTACTCTGTAACAAAGAAAACTCACATTGTAATTAAGTAACTCTATATGTAATCGTGTGACATGAATAACTTTTATGTGACCGTGATGCTTAAATTTTTTAGTACGTTTATCGATAGGATTTTTACATGCATATAAGCTTCAATTCCACGTACAAGTAACGTTATATTTAAAATATGCTCCAAATTATGAACAATTTATGCGAAAAAATCGCTTAGGCACGAACTATTTTCTAAATTTGAATCAGCGTCCCTCACTAATCGTGTACCGTTAATTGTTCATCCTGTATCAAAACATACAATTATTCCGTAAACAAGCACACAAGCGCACAAAATTCCCCAACATCGCTGATTCAAACTCCGAGAACACCTCAAGCCCCTCAATATTCCCGATCCACGCTGGTTCACTTTACAAAACGCTCGCGCGCACTGTACGTTATATCCCAAATTTTTCACGCCAACAAGTACCAAACTCGGTGACAATGTATTCTCCGCAGTCCTCCTGCACCGCGCGACGTTAATTCTCGCAACCGTGTCCACCGTCCACGCGAATGTCCCCCCTAAAAAATAAAAAAAAAACAACGATCCCCTCCAGCTTGGTGCGATACTCCGGAATCCCGCGCTGCAGTAACCGCGGGCCGCAGTTTCGGCCGCAGATAGCGCGGCGGGCGGCAATAATTGCAGCGCGTACGTGCTGCGCGATCGCTCGCATCATTCGCATGGTCTAACGGCAATGCGATTCTTATCGCGAGCGCGAGAGCGCGTTGGCTGAAAATTCCCCCGATAACTGTCGCGCGCAGTTCCGATATATGTATAGGGGTTTAGGATTTCGGTCGGTCGGTGGGATCGAGGTTCGCTGCAGGAAGGGTTGCGGTGGCGGTCGGTGGGCGGGGGTGCGGGGTTCGATTGAGAGGGGCTTATGCGCGGGAGGTTCCTTTTTTTGTTAAGCGATGCATTCGAAGTAATAGGGATTGGTGGATTAACGCGGAATTGCTGCGTTTGAAGCTTTATCAAGTGCGAATTGGAATATTTTTTTTTGTGATTTGATGGATTAATGAATTTTTATTTTCAATGTTTAGGTCCGAATTTCGTCAGTTCCTTCACCTACGGTGACTACGTATACTTCTTTTATCGTGAAACTGCTGTGGAGTACATGAATTGTGGAAAGGTAAGTTCAATTCCGAAGAGCCGTTTGTAAATGTGCACTTTAGTCGGTTGTAATCTTTGTTAACAAATTTTACGATTTGATTACATTATACATACTTCGACTTTTTACTTAAACTCGAAAGTACTTGAGGTAAAACTGATACTAATTTTTTATGAACAATCGATTTCTTTCTATTGAATAAAAATAATGTTTGCACCTTCGTTAACCAATATACGATATTTTTTCAACTTAAAAAAATTTGTTTTTTAAAAAATGATTGATTTATATCACAATGCAAAAGTAAATTATTGTTTCTTTTTATTAAAATATTTACTATCTTGACATATATGTTTATAATATTCAAATAAGTCCTCGCGTAAAATATTTTGATGAATTCATTTGCAAGTTAAATGATTCATTATTGGTAAAAAATTAGAATCCTCTTTTGCGTTTTATGCATATAAATATAATAAGCATTTTTTAACATTTTTTTTAACTTTCGGCGGAGTATATTTTAATATTGGTGTAAGTGGATTATAAATTATTTTAAATTTTAACTTTCCTTTATTATATCTTAATAATTACTTTACAATTTGTATAATCTCGTTCGATGAAAGGCTTAACGCTACACTGAGAAAACTATATCGTAAAATATTACGATATCGATATCGTAAACTGTTCCTAATAAATTGTTTTTTCAAGTTAATGTAAATTTGCATTACGTATTGAAATATGACTTTCTCCAAATTTTTAATTTTACAATTTTTAATATCGTAAATTTTACGATATATATCGCGTCAGTTGCGATTTAGTTTTCTCAGTGTAGCAGCATGCAGCAATAATATACTTCAGCTACACAAAAACGCGACAAAAAATTTTGACTTCCATAAAATTGAGAAAAGTTACAAAAACCAGTATACCGTTCCCTTATTCGCAAAAACTTAAGATTTCTACACTTCTCATTCAAAATACGAGACTATAAAGCACGTACACCCTTGATCTCGACTTACACCACCGAAACAGCACACCGCACATCGCGCATTCTTCTAATCGAAATCGCCTCTCGAGCGGTCATCGCGAGCCAAAACTAAACCTGCACATGCACTAAAACGCAAAATGCGACGACTATCCACACACACACACACACGCGCGCATGCACCGTAAGCTACATGAGGTCCGCCTCTGGATTTTGCAGGCGGTCTACTCTCGAGTGGCGCGGGTGTGCAAACACGACAAGGGCGGGCCCCACGCTTTCGGCGACAGGTGGACGAGCTTCCTGAAGGCCAGGCTGAACTGCTCGGTGCCCGGCGACTATCCCTTCTACTTCAACGAGATACGTAAGTTATACCCGCTGCACGCCTTATGATCTATATATATGTATACATATTATAATATACTGTGTATCTCGTCGTATGAGGATGGCGAGCGCCAAAAGACTCCAACCAATCAAAGCGTAGGAATCGACGCTTCTCATTGGCTGGAGTCTTATTTCACCGTGCTGCCATCTGGCAAAAGTTTTCTAGCTCGCTATCCTCATAGGGACGTCCAAGTCCAGGTTCCACGTGGGACGATGTGGTTAGGGCTCTAAGATCGTAGATTTTCTGGTGGAGTAACTGTCTTCGTAGTGAATTTTAATGTACATTCAATGATAAATATTCGCGTGCATGCATGTGTGTTCGGGGATCGAGGTTGGTTGCTTTGGTTTTAGGTTAATAACACATGGACAAGTGTGTAATTTTACCACTAGGTGGGTCACTTTCGCTTGGACGTCTCGTGTACGTTTCTCGAGATTTTAATTATATGAGAGAAACTAAATTTGATGTACACCCAACGGTGAAACTATTTTTCCGAATGTGCCCCTAAATTACAACGGTTTCATAGGCGTAAGGAACAAAATCGCATCTGAAGTCATCTCTTTGTTGACTTTTTGTTGAGAAGTTGTTTTACCGTTGGGTGTGCCTAGCATTATTATAGTTTATCAAGTCAGTAGGTTTGAAATACACGGCGAACTGAATATTTCTTAATTATGCTGTTGGTAAATTTAATTATGCGAAATTTATAACTATTTGACAACTGGATGCAGATATTATTAATAATCCGATTGTAAATGAAATGCTTTTTTCGTGCATCAATTATAACTTATAGTACAGACATTAATCATATTTTTTTTCTCAGTGTGCGCAAAATAAGCGCGCACGGGCGCTCGGCATTCTTACATTGATTCCTTTGTTTGGAATTGTCTTCTACAGGCAAAATTCCATTTTTTCCTCGTTCCATCGCGAAGGCAATATATATTTTAGAGGATGAAAAGTGTTTGTAAGTCGAGGAATTAGAATTATTTAAAATGTAATAAACGAATCAGAGATAATCCACGATGTTAATAATTAAATTCTTATTCATAATGGGAAAGAGCTTTTATAGCGTATTATACATATCTTTTAATAGACAGAATTGTGCTTTGTATCAGGTTTCTGAATTTCGCTTAATACACGATTTACGCGAAAATTCAACATTTTAATTACATTTAAAACTGTATACGTTTTTTAATGCATTTTCATTTCGCAGAGTATTATTATCGTGCTACGCATCTCATTATGCATTGAATAATTCGCGTCCAGCGCGCACTCTAATGAATAATTATTAAAATATAGTTGAATAATCCAGCGTATCGTCGCACGTGTTACTAAATAACGCGCAATTCGCATTTAACTCGTGCGACGTGCGTCGGGTCAAACCAACCGATTAAAAAGACATTAAAAATGTGTCATTTTTAAAGCAGCTTAAAATTGACAACAAAATAAATTAATATTTTTCATATTCGCTGTAAAATGCACCAACCATTCAATTCATTTCAATCCACAATATATAATTTCTCCACAACTCCACGGTTTCGTCACAATAGGAGAAAAATTCTAATAATACATATAGTATTAACCTTTTTTTTCCCCCATTGCGCCAGGAAAGAGAGAGAGAAAGAGAGACTATAATATTCAAACTCCAAGTCGCGCAGCCGAGCGGTCTACTCAAATTTGATAGAATTTCGATTTTCCAATACGAGATAAATTTTTTCCTCCTCTCCCGCTCGAGTCGAGCGCCGCGGCGCGCTCTGCTTCCTGCTCGAGCGAATTCAGGATAATGCCGAGGCAGCGGCATCCAAGTGCCTCGACGTTTCCACCCGTAACGTCAAATGGGATTTAAAGAATTATATGCAAAGTCCCGACAATGCAGCCGCGCGCCGCACATCCGACAGTTTCTCGCAGCGGCGCCGGCGAAAACTATACGAAGTGTATAAAAATAGAAAATCGACTTCTCGATACGCGCGCGCGCGAAATGTCTTTCCTTCGCGCGTCAGATATTTCAAAGCGACGTTTATTCAGAGTAAATATTTGGAGTTTCGAAGGTAGACCTTGCGAGAAGGCTTGATATTTAATAGTAATATTTAATTGTCGTATAAATTTCGTGAATCGTGATACCGTTGAGCTGTATCGGAAATTTTGGAGAGAGAATTAATATTGCAGACGCGCCGAGTATAATGCATGACTGTATATATTTTCAGGTCAGCGATTAATAAATTAGATTGTTTTAAAATTATATAATGCACTAATAAATGTGCAAAGAAAGAGGAAAATATTTTCAATATTATTTACTTAATATAAAATATTAATATTATCGACGGTTTGAAAAATGTATTAATAATTTAATACATTAGAATTAAATACATTAATAATTGAATGCAACAAACCAAATATATTAATAATCAACAAGAATATTCGAGTACTGTATGCATAAATATTATAAATATTATATGATTTATTTCATAATACATTCTATATGTTGATTTTGATTTCATATTGTTTCCGTTGCAAAAATGTGTACTTTTGATGTACGTTCGCTTGAAACTGTTCTTTCAATAACTTATACCACGTAATATTTCAGCAAAATTATGAAAATCATGGCCCACCATACTCTGACAATCTCTCTAAATTCCACATTGATTCACGCAAAACCCCAAAAATCGTAAATTCTCATCTCAAAAGACCGTCTACCACTCCTCGTATCATCGTAAAAACGAGCACTCACGCTTCCTCGCCACTTTTTATTATTAAAAAAAGAAGTAATGCCATACATTCGACAGGCAACGTTCCGCTTCCCCATCTCCCACACATGAACACACACACAGTCGTCTCGTAGGCAAGATATCCGTATAACACCGCACGCCGCAGTAAAGAAGCAAAGTGGCATTCGAACCCGAGAGAGAGAGAGAGAGAGCGCGCCGATGCAGCATCACGTCTCGCGCAAAAAGAGACGAGCGCTACACACACGTACATACATACATACCGCGTGCACGCAGGGGCCCCGAGAGCTCGCACTCTCAAAATCGGATCTTCTCGAGTAACTCGGAAAAGTTAAGCGCATTTTTCTGTATAAACTACACGTACACCGGAGCCACGCGCAAGTTTCACCCTCCACGGAGGTACACACTATATAAGCACAGTGGCATAGTTGCCTTTCTCCATGCGCACAGTCCCGAGCGTTCGAGGCGAGAAATTCCTCGCGCATGCACGCGCCCTCGCCCCGGAAATACCGATCGCCCTACCAATGAGATTACGACTGCCGGTGCAGTCGGTAGTTCTCGCCTTTCTCTCTTCAAAACTGCGTCGCCCGCCCTCGTTTTACTCCCCCTCCCATTGCCACCTTGGGTATATGCACCTACATTACCTACACACGGCAGCCGATCGAACTTTAACAAAGTCCCGGAACGCCTTTCGTTTCTTAGACGGGGGCGTAGCAAAGCGCTTTCGCTCGACACCGGTGCACAAAGGACCGTGCGAGCGCGTGCTTTCTCGGCTGTACGTATTAAGTGTCGCCACTTTTTCATTTACACGATTTCCAGTGCCCGCCAGCTGAAAGCGGACTTTCCGTTAATTTTCTTTGGCCCTTTTCTCGCCCGTAAGTGGGTGGAGGGGGCGGAGAAAGGGGGAGAAAACTGATCGATGAATTTTTACCTCGGGCGCTTTTCTCGAGCCGCGAGGGGGAATTGCTTTGCCGCCGGATAAAAGGCTTCGCGAATGCTTTTTTTTTGCGGAAAGGGAGGAATGGTCTTTGCGTTTCGTGAGACTTGTGTATTTATTGTTCAGGGAGTTTTGTGTGTGTGTGTGTGTGTGTGTGTGTTTTAATGGAAATTGCATGATTGTACGTCGAAAATGGTTGAATATGCTCGTTAAAATGAGGAGATTTTTTGCACTGAAAGCAGAGTTATACATAGGAACGTTGAAATTTATGAGCCGGCAGTGGCGGATCCAGGAGCCTTACTTAGGGGGGTGGGCGAAATATCCAAAACTATATTATTAAATACTACTACTAAACTATATAGTTCTGAATTTATTTACACTATATGAAAATGGTTTAGAATTTATTTATTAGTGTTTTTATCATATACTATATAGAAACAATATAATGTAGTAAACAAGATTGCAGTCCGAGTGTTAAAATAATTTAATTAAAAAATATTGTGTATGTATGTATGTGACCCTCTATATCTCGAGTAATTCACGGTTAAATTTAATGTTTCAGGGCTCATTGTTGTTGTTTCTTTTAAGGAAGGGGGCTAAAAAATGATTTTTTTTGTCTTCAGTGTTTTTGGTTTTTATAGCGGTTTTTCGATTTTTGAGTTTATGCCGTAGTTCAGGTTTTCTTGTATGTTTAAAATAATATTATCGATTCAGTTTAAACGCATTTGAAAGAACATAAAATTACCTACCTTTTTCGACCCGAAATTTAAGAAAAGCTATTTCCCTTTTTTGTTATACACGGAAACTTTTGGAAAAATATGATGGAAAAACTTTAAAATAAATTGAGCTTGAAACGGTAGCTTTCCACTATCTCTTGGCTGAGGTCTTTGACAAGACTATAAGGTTTTTTTATCTTTCAAAATATTTGAGGTTATATTTTCTTGTAAATTTTGATTGCTTCTATCTCGAGAACGTCGCGGTAATTTTTTATTAAACAAAAGAATTTTTATTGGTTTTTTTATGAACATACGAAATCAGAAAAAGAATTAAAGATTCCTCGATTCGTTTTTGTTTTATTACGATTTTTATATTTTACGATATTATAAAATCACACCTTTTTGGAGCTATTATAAGAAAGACATATAGCGATTTAAAATAATGTATTAGAATAAAGAAATTCATGTTGGAACACTTTATTTAGTTTCAAGAAGCTAAGTGCCAATCAATTGGCAGCGACTATTTCTTACAATACTCCTATAAAATATGTTTGAATTCTTCTCTATCTTCTCCAAAAGTATATATTGATTTTAAAATTTTTTAAATCGTTAATATGTTTGTAGCATTTAATACCAACCATTCTGTATTTCTTTTCACATTTTTTAGACTACTTGAATTTTCTTGAAAATAATATTACAATTCAAAGTTGAATATTATTTGCAAATTATTTTTATAATCAGTAAAATATAATACAATACGAATAATAAGCCGAGAATGGCAACGGTAGCTGATTACAAGGAAATGTTTTCTGTTGATGCTGAGATGCCGCTTTGAGTTAGGTCATCAACTATATCGATATAACATATAGAAAGTAGCGGCGATGAATCGCGAGAAATTAAACATGCGTATCAAAGTGCTGTGAGTGTCACCGAAACGACCTCAAAGTACAGGAGTACTAACGAAAATCCCATCTAGAACAGCCGCGAGGATAGTGTGTGCTTACGTGACAATACTCAAAGTTGATATGATGAAAAGGCAGGGCCGAGCGCGCCCCGGCACCCAGTGTAATCTCAATATATTTTCTTACATAAAGATCCGATTTTATCGTTACATTGCTTGCTCGTTTATTTATGCCCCCCAATCTACATTAATATTAATAACAACATTTTTTATCTTCCGTACCCTTCACGATCGCCCTATCACCTCCCCTCCCCCCGCTGGATCCGCCACTGTGAGCCGGAGCACGTTAATTCGTTGTCAGACTCTGGTTTGTTCTATTTTGTGTCGAGCAATGTTAAATTATAAAATTTTCTCGATAATACGAAATGACGATATTTTAAAACTTCGATAACTTGTTCGATTATGTCAGATATTAAATGTGCAGCATCCGATGAAGAAATATTTTTCATTCCATCAATAATTCAGTGTCTACATAAATTTTTATAAGCAAAGACAAAACTGTACTATTATTTTTTCTTTTCTTTTTCATTTTATTCGCAGTTTGCACTATATATATTTATACTGATAAATTATACAAGTTAGTCAATAAGTTGATGTATTACTATTTTACTTATTAAGTACACGTCAATAATAACTGTAAAAAATGAAAATGTTTGCAGTTTAAGTTGGATAAAGAAATAAAATAGCTATCGTCAATGATTTTGTGATACATTTATGGAGGTTCATCTGGTACATACTTAGCTAGTTAAAATGTGTGCGTTTTTTTAATATTTTCTTTGCGTGTTATATTTTATTCAAGCCTTTGTATTAAATTAAACTGCGAAATTATGTTTATACATAATAACACAAGTAATACTATTCATCTTACTTATTTATAAAAAGTTCAATAATAACACAGTTTTGACTCTGTTGTTGAGGTTAAGTATGCCTATTTTTATATAAATTAATTTATTATTATATTCAAAAGCACCTAGGTATTTTTAAGCTCAATAACTATTCGTCACATGTATTTTTTAACATACAAAAATTTTGAAGAAAATTTTTCTCTTGCTTTGTAATATGCAAGTGAAAATATAAAAAATGCAATTTCTGATAAGACTCAGTGCTAAATGACTTAAAATAAAAATATTAATATCTCGCTTCTAAGGTATTCTTGGCTCTTGAAACTTTAACTGAATTATTTTGGGAACTATACCCACTGGTATACGAAATTTCATTAAAATCTGTCTCTTCACTCCATAACCAAACAAACCTCCTTAAATTGCTTTATTGACTTACCTAATAAAAATGGAAAACATTCGAAATGTAGTGCGTTTTATCAGAGCAAATAAAACATAAACAAATAAACAAAAATAACAAATTATCTCAAGGTATTCTTGTATCTGAATGAATCTTCTGCAATAATTCTAAATTAATTCCATTCTCATTTGTTCCGTATAATTTTTGATAAATTCGTACGTTCAATTCGATAATTCGTAACCAAACGACCGTTTCTCCCGCGCATACCAAAATCCATAAACGCCCCAAAAAAGAATCACCCCCGATCTCCCTAATCTTCCCCTTACACTCCTCCAACCAATCCACAAAAAGCAGAACCCCTCCCTCCTCAATCTCAATCCCCTATACCCGTCGTCATCATCATCTTTCTTCGCAAAAACTCTCATTCACGCATATACACTCACACATACACACGTCAAAGCCCCACTTACAAAACACATTGGGGAAAATAAAAGCGCACACCCCGAACAAAAAGAAAACTGCACGTACCACGCGCGCGTCCTCGCGCACGTAGAATAGCGACAGATGCACCCCCCCCCCTCTCCCAGCCTCCGCGCACGCACGTATAATACGTATACGTAGACGTGTACCTTATCGCCTGGTAAGACGTCTCATGCATACGAAGCGCGCCGCCAGCCAACGACCGAGCGACAATATCGCTTTATCCGAATTAACCCGGTGCGCGCTCTATCTCTCTCTCTCTCTCTATCTCTTAACGCGAGCGAGAGAGCGGATTTCTGCAGCGGCCTGCTGGAGATACCACGCGTGTGCGAGGGTATACATGGAAGGAGATGCAGCGATACGCCGGCGTTGCGGAGGTTGACGTGGATCCGTGCACTGTGCGAGGGAGGCCCGTGTTGTATGGAAGTTTAGAGGTGCGAGAGATAAGGGTAGAAAAGGAAGTTTTAATTGGGAGTTTAAATGCGTTACCTTGTTGTCGAAGTAAGGTGTGGTGGTATGTGAAGTATGAGGGTAGAAGGATTTATGCAAATTTTTGGCTCGATTGGTTCATTGCTTTGCATACTTGGACAGAAATATCAATTTTCTTTTTATTCAAAATGATCGCAGAGAGGTGACTTGCGCAGAGCGTTCTCGGATAACGATTTGAAATGAATTGTGGCCATTTGTTACTTTAGAATAAGATAGAAATGGTGATCACATTTTCAATATCGTCTTCTAATTCTTTAAAAAGAAATGTTTTTCGTGGGAAGCAAGATAATGTTTAATAATCATATTATATTCGATTGTGATAACAGTGACAACTAAATTGAAGAAAGAAGAAAAGCACTGAATTGCCAACAGTAATTTTTTCTATGTACATTAAAGAATATTTTGTGAAAATTTCATAAACATTCAAGAATCCTTTTGAAAGTTAGAAATACCTATGTAATTAGGAAAAACACATTCAAATTTTCAAATCTATATGCTACCAAAAATGTAAATTTCTCCACTAAAACTAGTACAACTTTGTCGAAATATTCTTATAACTACAAACATAAAGAAACCAAAATAAAAATTTGCTAATATTTTGATCAAAAACACTAGAATTCTACATTTATGAGCAATACATTTTATTGTGTGTTTTAAGTAGAAACAGACGAGTATAGTACGGCGTGCTAAATCCTTCAATCCGGCCATAAAGTTCCTATATTTCTCTATTCCTAACGAGAAATTAATATCCTAAAATAATCAGTAAGAGAAATCCAATATAAATGAAATAAGCGTTTAATGGTAACCCGTACGAAGACAGTATTTGTTTGACATGTATCCTATATATGTTTGCTCAATCGAGCCATTCTTTTGTGCGCGCGTCCATTGTACTACGGCCATTTTTTTCCAGCTTATATATGGAAGCATCGCAGCGTCAGGGACAAGTTTGTCGACCTCTGTGTATATAGGCGGGGAGGAGCTTAGCGCGGGATTTACTCGTGGAATATCAGTTTCTTTTTCGCAAGGGTTAGATGGGTGATTAGTTCAACTAAAATACGGGTCGAGCATATATTCCGCAGTTGAATTTACAAACACATCTCTTAAATTAGTGTTTCTTTTTTAAATTGTTTTTCGAACCAATTCAAAATCTCTTTTCCCTCAATAAACCAACACGTTAATTTAGACCTATAAGTTCACAATGTACTCTTCGCGTAATTATCCGAACGTTTGCAGCAAGTAATAATCCCCCGGTTCCTTCCAACGACTCTCCGACCGCCGAGTTTGTTTTGCGAGTCCCTCGAGCGAATCTTATAATTAAATTTTTTTTCACGCAAGTGAAAGCCACCCCTCCTTTAAAAAAATAAATAACCGGATTACCAGTTAGCCAAGAGCAGCACGCGCGCACGCGGTATAACGCAAATTTGACGATGCGAAGAGCAAAGGTACTTTGATACGCACGGCGGCGGTGGTCTGGCTCCGGCGCGCACACAAGTAGAAATTAATCCCTGAAAGAGCCGTAAGTCGAGCTTTCATCTCACGTCGTCCCGTTTGTACGTATTACTCGGGTCACGAGAGCGCCGAGCCAAGAAAGAGAGAGAGACAGCAGACGTAGCCTACGCCGACGGGTGCAGGAGCAAAAAAAGAGGGAAAAAATTGCGGATAGACGAAGGCAAGAGTCGCGAGGTACGCCAGACGGGAAAAATTATTATGGCGCGGTGGAAGGAAAATTCGCGGTGCATCGTGTGCTGCGGTGTATGGACGTTCGACTTTTCTTTTTAGGGTGGTACTCGGTCATCGGACCGTATTACGAATTAACGTTATGAATTGCAATTTGGGGGGATGAAACTGTTTAAATAATGATATAGACCGCATTGACGTTACTTTTTTAGGGATGTAATTTAACGTTGGTTTGGTTTCCTGCATTAGGCGAAAATAGCCGCGTTAATGGGAACTTTTTTCGATAATTAAATTTCCTTTTGTACATTTAAAATTAAAATGTTACGTTTATTTTTGTAATATCTTACAGGTAATGGCATTTTGTATGTACTCGGTGTGCATAATCATTTTCCACAAGTTGTAATTAAAAAACTGACACTTTTTATAATGACTCGAGCGTTATTGAATTCATAAAACACGGTTAAAAATTTTTATACAATTTCACCAAAGGAAAAATGTAACCTGCAACCTCTCTCGCAGCGAATATTGACACAGGTCGAGTCAATAGTCACTCGGTATAAAGGGTGAATTTATACTCGAAAAATACCTGTAGTTAATATCGCCCTTAGTGAAAAATTGTTCACTGGAGGACCATCGACCCTACTGTAGTGCGAATGTCGCATATTCCGCAAGAGGCAAGCTTATAATTTCTCTTGTAGAGGCTAATGAAACTTCACTCGAAATTTCAAAGCACGAAACTCGCGGAATCAATGAGGAAAATTGTTTTTCCCGCAAACACGAGCCTCTCGTGCACACCGCATCGCTACCCGACAACAAAATTAATAAAAAAAAAGCTTGCCCGGGCGTGCGAATCCAGCAGACCGACGAGAATAAAATCGCCCACTCGCGAAACCCTGTACTAAAAAGAAAAAGCGACAAAATAGCCGTTCCAGCCATCAAACACATACACGCGGGTCGAGCCTCTATCCATACATATATATCTATATATCTATATACATGCACAGCCGATCGGTTTGGCACGTTATCCAGGTGCCGCTGCAGGACTTCCCTTCCCAACCTGGCGCGCGGCCAGTATATACGCGGGATTTTCCGCTGCCGCGTATGCACGTGTACACACACATGCATTCTGGCGCGGATTTTCAAAGGGAGCGGTGGACTATACCTATCTCTCTCTCTCTCTCTCTCTCTCACGCGAGTTCCATGGATACGAATGTAGATGTGGATATGGTTGCACAGTCGAAAAATGCGGATATGGATATGGATCTGGCGCGCGAGGCGTCGCGTGATTTAGCGCGCGCGCGCGGATCTTAAATTAAAATCTATACCAGCTGGCTGCGATAAATCCACTTGCCACTCGCGCTCCGCGGGAGTGTATTTTCTTTTCTTGGTCGCGCGGGGCTGTGCTTCTTTTCTCCCGCGAACTTACGGATTTTCCTCGGGCTTTTATTTCTTCCTCCTTCTTCTTCGATTTGTGCGGAGGATAGACAAGGCGCGGCGCGCGGTTTATCGAGGACTCTACTATATACGTACCTGGAGTTTCTTTTCAATTTTGCGTATATGGATTCGATTTGGATTCGTTCCTTGTTTCGTCTCTCTTTTTTTTAAGTTTTATTACTTGGGGGGGTTTTCGAACGTTTTGTAGCGCATGTTGATTAAACTTTAAAACACGGTAGAACATTTGGGAGGTTTATTTTTAGTGAATAGTAAAGTAAATGGAAAATGCAATGCAAGGCTTTTCTTAAGCAATATGTCAAGAAAGAAAAGACGGCGCTAGAATTGTTTTATAAACGACGTATTAAAAATTAGTGGACGTCTAGCATATATAATTTGTACCTAATTATACGTAATATTTCCACAAAAAACGCTTAGATATGTACACTCGACGTTAAAAATAACTGGTCGAATTTATTTAATTTTTTTCTAAATGCTGCAACTTCGTTGAATCGATTGCTCATTTCCGCTGACCTCATTGGAGGATTTCTAAAAATTCAAACAAATTCGACCAGGTATTTTTAACGTCGAGTGTACGCAGGAGTTTGCAAAATATTGAAACCTCTTTTTACAAGCCATATTTTTATACGAAATCTTTTGCAAAAATCAGTAAAAAAACGTTGTCTTTTCATCAATCAGTAGTAATAGGTGCTCTGTTATGTCAATATAACCTCAAAGCAGTTCTAAAAAAATGATATGCTGATGTAGGTGTAGTGCCGTCATGTTTCCATTAGAAAAATTAGAAAAGAAAATTCAATTTCTTCTATGGAGCACGTCTGCATTAAAGGCCCAGATGAAAAATTATAATCAAATTCAATCAATTCTGCTATTATCGTAGTGTAAACCCCCAAAATAAATCGATTTTAATACAAGTTAACTGGAAATATTCAAAGGAAAATGATTTTTCATATATCCAGGAGAATAGCCATATTTTCCATGTAAAAAAGAAACAATTTGGCGCGCAGAGTGCGCATCTTTTAGTCCGCCGTTTTCCAAAAATAAAGAAAAAATAAAAAAAAATCCCATGCAAATTCTACGCGCTCGTAAAAAGAAACGCAAAAAAAATACGAATACCAAGCACATAAGCTGCGCCGCCACCGCGGCCGCGACTATTTTAAAAACTACCCCCTTGCGCACTAACGAGCGCAAAAATGTTATATAAAAAAAAAAGTAGCAGGGGGACAGGGAATGGAACGAGCACGAGAGAAGAGCTACCAGCAGCAGCAGCAGAACCGAAAGATTTTCGCACAAAGAGACCAAAGGGTCGCCAAAGAACAAAAAAGGAAAAAAAAAGAAATGTAGCGAACCCGTGTACCACACCGACGGCCATTTTCGGCATTACTCTACCTGCATATAGAGCGCGGGGCCGAAGCTTTTACCGGTTATGAAGTAGTCCCTCGCGAGGCAGAAAAAAGGACACACACACACACGCCACGTGTGTGTCCCCTCTCTAAGCGCATCGAAGCTTTCAACTTTTTAGTACCCACCTACTTTCGCGCACCGCTGCTGCTTTTTGACGTCGCGCATGTATCACGTATATAACCCAGCGCCGCGACGCTGCTGCGGATACATGGACACGCGCCGGGGATTCCCCCTGGGTCTCGTATAAGTCGCGCGTGTAAAACGAAATTTCATTAGCCGCTGCTGCTGCTGCTGCTGTTGCGTTTCCGCGTGTTCTTTATGCGCGAGCCCTCGAGGGCATGTCACCAAAGGCATTGTCGAAGATGAAGCGATCAAACGCGTCACTGGCTCTTCGGTGAGAGATATATGTATATATATATCGTACGGCTGTAACGTGCGTTTCCGCTTTTCTAATGCCCTCACGTGAAACCTTAACCAGGGGTGCCAGGAAAAAATACTGCTCGCCTCCGAGGTTTTAAGGGTTTCATATACATTGAGAGAATGGTTCAGTTAGGCTTGCCGAAGTCGCATTGCTAAGTTTGCGGAGGCCATAGTCTGTCATTCTTACTGACGAGTTCGGTCAAAACTGCGGAACAGTTCGGCTGTTTTGGCGGATGTGTATTAAAAGTGATGTGTGGTGTTGCGCTGTATTGTAGCCTCATTATTACGTTTGTGATAAGGTAAAACAGAAGTAAGGTTAAAGTAGAACATCGAAAATGTAACTTAGACTAACTAATCATGTATAAGTAGGTTACAGTAACAAAAAAAATAAGAAATTCATTAAAATATTGATTATTTGTGAAAAAGTGAGGTTACGGAGACTCAGCTGGCGAACTTGTTCCGCTATTCTTGCCGTATACATACTACCGAACTCACTTCGGTCAAAACTACCGAACAGTTCAGCAAGTCTGACCGATTTGTAATTTAGTTAACGAAATACATCATTCGCTAGGTCTTGACATTGTTGATTTTTTAATACATTGTAAATGTATAAATCTGTAGATACTATACCCCTTTTAATATACATAGTGAAATGTGATATTATAGAACTAGTCTAACCAAGGCTTTGCAACTATCTATATTATATTTAGTTATTAAAAATAGTGCCATTTTCATCTAATTCATTCAGAAGCCGATTAATTGATTCAAGAAGGGATAATGGAATGGAGCAGATCATCCCGAAGGACTATCTTATAGTGGTTTGATTCTGGCGGGCCTTTCCCAATCCTCGCTCTTAGTATCCTTTCTGGTATCCAGATGTCGCTTCAATCCTAATTCTAGTGTACGCAACTTGGTAGTGGGTACATACGGATTACTGTATGTAACAGGCCCGAGATAACCCTCACAGAGGAAAAAAAAAAGTCTGACCGATGTATTCTCTCAGTGTATTTTTAACGGTTGTTTGGTGTATATGGATATAGACTGCGAACGAGAAATACAATCGTGGATTCTGATGTATAATTGTACAGGGTGAACGCTCGTTGCGATGATTGCCGGAGTGTCTGTGCAGAGAGGAAGAGAGAGAGAGCAGCGATCGACGAGTGCGCGCTTTATGCGTTATTGTGCCTTTATCGCATTCGTCGCTGGGAAATTGAAATAAAAATTTATCGTCGCTCGCCTTTCGTCGTAAAGGCGAGTGCTCGCACTTTGAGCCCGGCGCGTACAAACATTATCCGGCTGAATGCTCGCCGCAAATTTATCTGCGTAATTCAATTTCTGAAAAATTGTTTACGATCGCCCCGCGGACGAGGCGGAAAATTATCGTTCTCCTGCATCTTAATTTGTCTCGGCGAGGCGCCGCGATGCAAGACGGGAGGAGGAGGAGGAGCGAGTTTTTCCGGACCTTTGCCGGGGCCGGAGCCTCGTAAAAAAAAGAAAAGAGGAAGTAACGATTCACCAGTAGTAGTCGGAAAAATTTACAACCTCGGAATACATTATACCCTAAAAGGGGAAATTCCATCCTGATTTATGGCGGGGGGACTCATAACCCGGGAAAAATCAACCGAAAATCTTAATGAAAATGTTAACGTTTCGCGATGCAGCTGTACTTTGTGATTTACGGGTTATTTTGCATAATTGTAAATTGATTTTATGTAATTTAATCATCATGGCACGTTGTGCGTATTAAATTTAATTAACATTATTGAATACAATAATATTTACCTTTGAACTGAAATTATTGAAACGGGAAGCAAATCATATAATTACATAAATATTCAATTTACGAAAGCAATCACATTATGAACAAATGGAATTCAGTCCATAGACGCGGTATACCGCTAGTGCATTAAGCTCAAAGTGCTGTTATTTGTTATTCATTAATGTATGTATTTTAAACTTAAATAAATATATAAAACGTTTCGCGATGAAAAATGTCACTGTGAAATTCTTTTAATATTTTAGCTCACACTAAACGTAACATGTATTACAAAAGTGCCACATAAGCCGTTTATTTAAAAATATCCAGTATTTATACATATTTAATTAACGCCAATCAGCGTTATATATTTCTACGACAAATTATTGTTATTAATATTATCACACGAAAGTAATCAATTCTTCGTTGAATATTCGATATTTGGTAATATTCGATAATTCGAATATAATGTAGGCATCTATACTCTGTACATCGCATCTTATTTATCTAAAATACAAAAAAATGCTTGATTTTTCTCGATTCTACAAAATAGAAAATAAAATCTACACACGTACGCCAAACACAATTTAATTCAATCCCTCGGGGCATATATACATCAGCCGGTACGCTGTCGCTGTACACTTGCACTTAACCATTATTGCATTTGAAAGTACTACATACCCTATCCCTTATGCGAAAAATATCCATGAATCTTTCTGCTTTCTCAAAGAAAAAGCTTGTGACGATGAAAATTTTCGGATCAGTGAATTCGACGATATTCGATGTTTTTGAGGTTTCTGAGAATTATTGAGTTCTGAAACAATAGATTTTTCAAAATGTATGTATGTGTGTGCATGATGTGAGCGTGTAAGTGTATATAACCAAATTTTGTGTTGTAAATTGATGCAGTTGCAATATTATGGAAAAAAACACTGCAATATTATGAAAAACGCATTGCAATATTATGAAAATAGCATAACAATATTATGAGAACGGCATTGTAATATTATGAAAAACACATTGCAACATTGTAAAAAACGCATTGCAATGTCATGAAAAACGCATTGCAATATTATGAAAAACTATGGAGAAATCTACACTCAACTGTCAAAAAGTGTGGTTAGGTTAGAGAATTTTAAGTATGTCTCAACTCTTAGCATAGACCTAATTAAATGTTGGAGCCGATTGGATAATATTCAGTACAATTTTTAATAAATAATAACTTTTGAAAATGAATTAAAAATGCGTTTTATGCACTGAAATATGCATACATTCTAAAAGTACGCGTAATTCCCATTAGTTCGATTACTTTCGCGATTATTCTCAATTTCATTTTTAGAATATATCAGGATGATGAATAACTTATCTATCCATATTTTATTTTCAGAGTCGCTATCTTAGCGAATCTAAAGTAATAAGTATACTTAAAGTACGCGTAATTTCCATTCGCTTTATGTATGATGCGAATATCTCTTAATCATTTTCAAGCTAAAAATGCGATTTCGAACAACCCATCCGTTTCTCATTTTTCAATTCTCCACAAAATTTCGCCATTCCTTACGAATCTCGCAATTTCCCCACAACTCTATATTAAAAATACATCCAAAAGAAATACGCACATATTCCTTCACATACCCCTCGGTAAATAAAACCTCTCTTTTCCCCTCTTTCTGACAGAATCGACGAGCGATGTGACGGAGGGCGTGTACAACGAGTCCCACGCCCAGCTGATCTACGGTGTCTTCACGACGCCGGTCAACTCGATCGGCGGCTCGGCGGTCTGCGCCTTCTCCATGGGCGACGTCCTCCAGGTGTTCCAGGGCGCGTTCAAGGAGCAGGAGACGATAAACAGCAACTGGCTGAGAGTGCTGCCGGAGAAGGTGCCCGAGCCAAGGCCCGGCGCCTGCGTCAACGACTCGCGCACCCTGCCGGACATCACCGTCAACTTCGTCAAGTCGCATCCCCTGATGGACGACGCGGTGCAGACGTTCTTCGGCATGCCCGTCGTCACCAAGGTCACCTACAAGTGAGTGCTGGCTTTTGTTTCTCTTTTTGTTTTGGTTTTGGTTTTATTGCTTGTTCTTTGATTATGGAGGATGAGGAATTTGGTAAAATCCGAGAAATCGTTGCTGATGCATAAGAGAGCGTGGACTGAATCAAAGAAACGTTCTTTATCACTTAATATTTTTGTTATATGACGTTATTCATATATATTTTTATTACTTATAACTTTCGAAATGCACTTATATGTATGATATATGAATTTGTAAGACATTTTTTCTGTACAGTTAGTTGTAGCAAAGAAAATAATGTTTATTTGACAATAACTGTGAAGACATTAAAAAATTGTAAATCTTAGATGTTTACCTGTATGAATAAAAATGTTTTACAAATTTTCTCATTTTCTCTTATATATTTAATATTTATCGAAAAAAAGCAGTATAAGGTAAAGTTAGAAATTAAAATTTTTTTCATCAAACCCGTATCAAAGAAGTACTAGTTTTTACCTATTCATAGCAGATAAAGTTAAATTAAATCATTATTTCGAGTTCTAAATATACAATTATTTGTTGTTTGTATATACAACTACAAAATTTAGTTTGATTGGAAATTAAGTTGTAAAAGTTGCATCTTGGTTAACGGCTTGAAATATGACAAAAAGTTTTATATCGTTTAAAACAAGCTTGACTTTAAATGCTACTTTAAGTTATTCTGTAAAGATGATATTGTTAATAAAGTTATGCGAAACATTCAGGAGAAAATATTTTTATGTCGTCATAATCTTCGTCCCTAGATAACTAATTTTTTCGTGCCGCATCTTTGATGTGCAGAACGTCGCTACTTGCCAGACAAAATTTAATCATGGTAGCTAAGTGTAGTTAAACCCAGAGTAAAATCTCCTGAAGATGTATAAAAACTGCTTAAAAAGTTTCAAAGAGTTATTTTACTTATATGACCAAAAACTTAGTCTACGCTGAGCTCGGTAATCGTAAAGTTAATTTTTAACAAGAATTTAATTATAGACATAAAACCTTACCTACCCGTATTTTGTGATTTATTCTAATTAAAAAGAATAGTTGAGAATCATAAACTTTAATATAATTATACTGTTTTCAATAAATAAATAAATAAATAATTACGGTAAAGTTTTGCGTTACCCTGGTGGAAAATTAATCTAGAACTATGTAGATCTATCTAGTTTTCCATGGGAATAATCGAGGGCCTCGATAAAACTAGATAATTTTCTACCAGGGTATTTGTGCATTTTATAATAAACAAACACACGAATACAGTCAAAAGGTTTCTTTCTTTCATTCCAGCATAGTTTCTTTCAAGTTTAGTGTACACATTTACTTATTCACACAGAAGTTCAGAAATTTCAACTTCCATGTTTACCGTGTATATGCGCGGTACAATTTCCTCGAGTTTGCGCAGTGAATCGTACTTAAGTTACGTGTTTCTTAACTTTAAATAGATTATACGTGTCGTCAAGGCAGATCTCCCCCCCCCCCCTACGTTCCTCGTCGCCTCCATAATGGGAAACACCCAAGTTTTAAACTTTCAAGAATTACATTCATTCCTCTTGCTTATAATTCAACAAATAAGCAAAACCTCTTATCGCTCTTTGACCCTTCGCACAAACGCAATCATCACCCTCACCTCGAGCGACAAGAGCCTCGGCATTTCGTTCTCTCCTCAAGTCCTTCCTCGAGCTAGCTCCGTAAACAGCGACACGTTAATAAGATTGTTTATTCAAACGCGCGTTCTCCATTGTTCGCAGCTACCGGTTCACGAAAGTCGCCGTGGATCCCCAGGTTAAGGCACTGGATGGCAAGGTTTACGATATACTCTACATCGGCACCGGTAAGTACTCTCTCCATTGTCTCTCTCTCTCTCTCTCGGCCCGTCGTTATTACTCGCATTCTTCCCTGCGATTATACTTCCCCTCTCCTACTCTGTATACTACCCTTTCATATTCCTTCGGCGTTCATCCGTTCCGTCGCGAAACGACTAATGACCGACAGAGAGATGGAGCTGCAGTTGTCTTTTTCTTTTCTCTTCTTGTTCTCATACCTTTGCCGTTCGACATTTTGCAGACGACGGCCGAGTAATGAAGGCCCTCAACACGAGGAGCCCGGTATCGAAGAACGACTCCAATCAGGTGATCGTCAGCGACGTTCAAGTCCTCAGATACGGTACGTATATATATATATATATAAATGCAGTTATATATTATATACAGCATACACCCCGTCGTTAGCTCGCTATACTGTCTCTGGGTACGTCGTTCGCGCGCGCGCGCGACGCGATACGACGAGGCGGATAAGAATGAAAACGTAATTAGGGAGAAATGACGTGGATTATTGGCCTGCGCAGTGAGACGCGCGAAATTATATAAGCCTCGCTTGAAATACTCGCTTGATGAGAAGAGTGAAGTAGTTTCCTTTTTATCTTAATTTTTGTTTGTATCATTGTTCGACCTATTTTTATGTACGTTTTTATTATACTTCCAATTATGTGAGAAGTGTTCTAACAAAACAGGATAATTCCAATTTTGGTGAAAAATGATTTCATGCGCTATTTCATTGTAATACATTGTTCTCTTCTCATTTATGGTGTTTCTTTTTAACGCAAACTCAAAATTCAGTAATTGAAAAAACATCTCAAAATATGACCGATTTTCTTAGTTATCTCAGAATTAAAAATAAGTTTTATTATCCGGTTTTGTTCAGACACTTCTCGTGAATTTATTATAAACATTTATATTTCGATGCCTCATACGAAGAATAACAGATCTCAAAACTTAAGACGAAGACTAACCGAATTCACTAGTTCGCGACGAAGACTAACAGATGTCACCAGTTCGCGACGAAAACTAACCAAATGTACAAGTCCGCGACGAAGACTAACAGATTTCACCAGTTCGCAACGAAGACTAACAGATTTCAACCAGTTCGAGACGAAGATTAATGGAATTCACGAGTTCGCGGCGAAGACTAACAGATTTCGCAAGCCCGCGGGGAAGACTAACATAATTCAGTAGTTCGATACGAGGAATAATGTATTAAATCATTAAAAACTTTAGGTAAAGGGAGTCGTACAGTATGAATAAGCTTTCAGTATGAACACTTTTTAGTTCTGGACTACCACAACTTGTAAATTTATAAAATTTATTAAATTAATAAAAAGTTTACTTGGTGAGGCGTGTGGTGAAGACCCAGAACTAAAAACTGTTCATACTGAAAGCTTATTCATACTGCACGACTCCCTTTACCTAAACATTTCAATGATTAATTATTCCTCGTATCGAACTACTGAATTCTGCTGGCCTTCCCTGCGGGCTTGCGAAATCTGTTAGTCTTCGTCGCAAACTTGTGAATTCGGTTAGTCCTTGTCGCGAACTGGTTGAAATCTGTTAGTCTTCGCCGCGAACTGATGAATTCGGTTAGTCTTGATCGTGGGCATGCAAAACGCGTTCCTCTTTGTCGCGAGCGCTGAATCACGTTAGTCTTCGTCTTAAAATGAATTCTGTTATTCTTCGTATGAGGCGTCAATTTATAAAATTGAACAAAATAATTTTTTATTTTATTTACTTGATTTCATAAAAATATTCAGAGAATAGGATGAATAAATAATTACATTATACATATAAGAGGAAAATATTATAATATCCCAGCATTACTTATTTATTTCTTAAAGCGATTATGCCCTGCTTCGTAAATAATTATTCTATAAGTATAAAAGCCGTTAATAAATTATATGTTATAAATTATAAATTATATATTATAGGTGTTAACAGAAATAAAAGCACTTAAGAGAATTATAATTTTATTGAGAAAGGGTCAATTCAGTAACAAAATTATTAGCATAATCTAAAAAATATAGATACAATAAAACCTTTTAATGAAAACTATTTTGTTATCATAATAACCTTCAGATTACCTACGAATCATCTGAATTCCTTTATTTTTGTTTTACTACCATAATGAATATTGGTAAAAATAGTTATTTAAAATATTTATTTTTTACGGTTCTTTTTATAAAAACGTAAAAGAAAATAATTAAATAATAAAATAATAAAATCAAATAAAATCAAATAATTAAGATTGCAAAGTATATATAAAAAATAAATAAATTATCAATTTCTGAACATGTATCAAAATTTTTAAATATAAGGTCAATCAAGTTTTCCAAACATTCAATGACCTAAAAAGATCTATAATAGTTTTCATATGAAAAGAATTTGATATAAAGAACAACAATAATGTTCCACTAAAACCCAAAAATACAAAACATCAATAGAGCGAACAGATCGCAATAATTTTGTAACTTTCACGCGTAATCCTTTGTATAGCACCATACCATAAAATTGTGTACTTTTGTCAAAAAACTGAAACGCCATAATAGCCTTCGTATGAATTGTCGCCATATAGCGAATGTTTTAATCGTTTCTCTTACATATATATACACTACCTACCATTTAAATAATGATACATTCATCTCTCACCCCGTTCGCTCTATTGAACCCGCAATCGCCGAAAAACCGAACCCCTTTTAACATACACACACGACGCCACGCGTGCGATTCCCTTCTTAATCGTATCCCTCTCGTTCCCCAACGCTACTCCAGGCCAAGCCGTGAAGGACCTGCAGGTGGTGCACCTGGCCGGCGAGGCGAGCAAGCTCGTCGTCATCGCCGACTCGGAGATACGCGCGGTGCCGCTCCACCAGTGCGACTCCGCCGTGGCGGGCTCCTCCTGCTCGGCCTGCGTCGGCCTCCAGGATCCCCACTGCGCCTGGGACGCGGCCGCCCACGGGCAGTGCGTCGCCGTCATGACCCGCCTGCACGACAGCGACGCCGACAAGATGCTCTTCCAGAACGTCAGCAGCGGCAAGCACAAGGGCTGCGGATACGAGCAAGGTGAGAGCTCGTGTGTTCTTTAGGGAGGGGGGGGGGGGGGGGGGTACATGGACGATACACTGTGTATGCGTCGCCAATTTTCCGTGTGATTTTTTTTATATGTTAGGATGTAGCTTTTAGTGTGAAGATAAGTAACACACTGGGATGCACGGGAAAAATGGCGACAAGTGATTTGCACACTCGGGTGTGTTATGTTACATATTTGCAGGATTTTGAATGCTCAAGTGTGTTGAGAGCAGAGTTCGGCATGTATTTGACCGCAAAATATTTTTGGATACTTTTCTG
Source organism: Gastracanthus pulcherrimus (assembly GCA_949152435.1). Taxonomy (NCBI): domain Eukaryota; kingdom Metazoa; phylum Arthropoda; class Insecta; order Hymenoptera; family Pteromalidae; genus Gastracanthus; species Gastracanthus pulcherrimus. The sequence goes on along the minus strand of OX424573.1, from coordinate 1,624,902 downwards.
GTTTCTGTAAATATCGAGAAGAAACAACGAATTATCAATTTCTAAGTAGTGTACAACGTGTATTAAGCCGATGTACACGATTTAGAAAAGTATTCGATGAAAGTATCCTTCGTTTATACATGGTGTCTAATGCTTAGAAATTGATATTTCATTGTTTTTTCTCAATATTTACAGAAAATAGAAAAGTATCCGAAAATATCTTGCGGTCGAATACTTGCCAAACTATGGTTGAAACAACACATTTGCAGTAGTTAACACACTAAAAATGTGTAATTTTACACACTCGATGATTAATCTAAAATGTACAGTGATTGGAGATGTTGTATATATATAGTAGTTTTCTTTTTAGTAGTTTTCTTTTCTTATCTTTTCTTTTCTTTTCTTTTTTTTTTCTTGTGGGGGTGAGGGGGTAAGAGAGGTGGGCAAATTGATTGGCAATGGTTGTGCTGGACAGCTTAGTGAAAGTGATTTTCTATAGTTAAGTTTACTGTTTCGCCACATCGGAACAAGGCTAGGGAGGATCAAAATCTTTTCTATTTGATTTTGCGCACGAGACAGCTGATGTGAAAAAAAATTGTTTGTGAAAATTATAAAAGAACGTTTTCTTTATGTAATGGTATAAAAAGTAACGAAATTTTCATAAATTCATTACCCATATATGGCTTACACGGCCGCAAAAGTATTAAGAAATTATATTTCATGAAAAATTTACATTTTTTCATTGATTTTATGAAAACATAGAATTTTGAGCCGTGGTCTTGTTCTGGGAATGTGTTTTTATCTTAAACTTTAACAAATGCGTTTACAAAAGAACAATTATTTATTATAGTAACTATATATACTAAACAGAAATTTTATACTTTCAAGGAAACTGTATACTTTGAAGAAAATTAATTTTTGTAAACTTTTCTAAATAGTGCTTGTTTATAGATGTTTCTCAAAAAATGTTATACCTACGGTTACTAGAAACATTCAGTTGTGCCTAATGTTAGTCACCGATACTATACATTTCTCTCAGTGTGAAGTTGAGGCAGAATTGAGAGTTGAAAAAGAATGTACACAGTTTTTGCTGCAATTTTGGTGGGTGGATTGCCTGAGTGGAAATCAAAATTTCAGAAATAAATTTATTGAGCTAATGAATTTTTGAAATGATAAATTAGCTTTGGTCAAATTCAATTATATGAATTGTATCGTCAAATATGGATAATTGCAGCTTCTAGTAGAGTTTGTTGTCTGAATATTTAATTGATTTACTTTAACCTACATTATATTTAAAATAATTAGTATGCATCTAATCCAACATATAAAACTCGTATATTTCTATACTGTAATAGTGCCCGTACTGTATGACTCTCATCTACAAAAATATCATGGAAAAGAGAAATTTTATTAGTAGTAATATTAGACACTATCAGACATTTATATACGCGAATCTACATTTCTATTCTACAAACCTACTTTTGTTAATTAATTAAATTATATTCTTACTTACATCTCGAGAAATATGCAAATTATTCGTTATAAAAACGTAATTTTTACTCTAGACGACAATGTAATTTATGTGGATTACCCTACTCTTGAATGTCAGAAAAACCAATATTTTGCAGACACCCTCTTATATATATTTAAAATTTATACGCGTACAAGTTTGCTCTCCGTTTTTAATCATAACAAGATTGGAGAACTCTTGAAAATATTTTGAAAAATTAAAAATTCATAATACCCAGACAGTTTTACGATCAAAATTCATAGTAGTGTATTGTAGATCGCTGACATTAGTCAATTTCGATGTTACTCTGCCTCACTCACGAAAACTGAATCATTATGAGTATATAATTTGAGTAGTAAACTGAAAATAACGGTTTATTCAACATAAAATATGCTGTATATTATTTCTGAAATTCACTAAGTAATGCATTAAAGAGTTTCCATTTTAAAATTTTGAAAAAAGAACTTAGATAAATGAAACTTTTCGGCTTAAAAAATTCAATGAAATTTTAATTTTGTACTTTCTACGCAACGTACGGAATTAAAGTTATAATCCTTCTTCCTTCCGTATAAAGAAACAAAAATTTTCCTGCAACTTTTGCTTACGTAACATAAGCTGTAATTTATTTTTCGATGTACACGTTTCTCGCGAATACACGTACCTACGTGACAACTCGAATTCATTAGTAGTAATCTTTAACAACTTGGAAACTTTATGAAGGTTATACGAAGATGATACCCTTTATTTGCGTAGCTTCTATTACCTTTTACCCAAGAAATTATCTAAGAATTATTACAAAACATAGCGCTTACTTAAATTAAAAAAAAACTACTATTCACGTCTCTATTTCTTTCTTAGTTCTTTTTTGTTAAAGAAAAACCCCTTGCTACGCTTGAATCGGCTTACACATAAAGCAACCGTCATTAAAAGCATGCGAGTTCTTAACGCTTTGCGCCACTAATCTCGACGCTTTTTACAACTATGTTTCGTTCAGTCGCATTTCGTCCATTAACACTTTGAGCGAATATTCTACTGTAAATTCAACTGAATTCTACGCTAAAAATAGACAAATATTCGTCGTATATTTTAAAATGTATTAAGTAAAAATAAGTTATATTATATTATACATGTTCGGGATTATAATCTCCTTTATTTTATAGAAAGAATTTGGGGATACAATTCAAAGTTGTACTTTGTTTATTAAATAACTTTTAAACTGATGAATATTCCGAAAAATTGTCTATTGTTGGCCTGGGGCAGAAGAATACTTCCTTAACCCATTACGTCTCAGACCACTATTTAGGTATCAATTGGTTTTTCGACTTAAAATAAAGGTAAATCAATACAATATATACTGAATTATTAAAAGCATTGACCTAAAGTGAACTTTATGAAGATTTAATACTTGTTCATTCAGAATCCGAAGTCAAAATTTCAATTTTCGTTCGCTGGAATTCACTACGACCGCACAATATCGATCAAAAACGACAAATTAAAAAATAATTTTCAGTTCGATATTGCGCAGCCACATTCAATTCCATCGACGAAAGATTAAAAACTCTGACCCACATTCCGTAATATCAGCTACGCACAGTTTCGAAAAAGTCACTCCAAATCCAAAAGCTTCACAGCTAAACCACCCTTTTTTTCAACCGGAATTCCAATCGATACCAAAATACAGTCATCAACGTTACTCTTTACATGGGGCGTTTAGAACCGTAACGAAATAAGTCTATTTTACAAGTTTTGCAAACATCTTAACGTTTGTGACATAAAACAGTGGAATTCGATGAATTTCGTCATTGCAATCAATGCTTCAATATACTATCTATCATTTGCATAGTTCACATCAGGTAAATAACGACGTGCTACATATAAACAATTTTTTTTTAATTTTACGCACGTTTCCAAAATTCAGAAAATGGACTTATTCCGTTATGACTCTAAACGTTTCATACATCACTCTCTCCCCACCCCTACCCCAAAAACAAATATAACCACATTCCTAATATCTCTCTCTCTTTCTCTCTCTCTACCCTATGGGATTATTTAGTCCCAGGGTGAAAATAAATAAATCTAAATCTCTCTCTCTCTATATATATATATTAAACGTATATATATATATCTTTATCTCTCTCTCTTTCTCTCTCTCTCTCTCTCTCTCTCTCTTTCTTTCTGTCTCTCTCTCTCTCATCCACATTCTCTCTCTCTCTCTGTCGTGCGTGTCCTCGTCAATTAGTGAATGTTGCTTCAGAGGTGGCAAAGACCGTGCAGCCGATAGTGCCGCCGCGCATCGGCCGCGGCGGCGGCGGCGGCGTTAGCAGCGTCGGCATCAGCAGCATCAGCGAGCAGCCGGACGAGCGCGACAACGAGATCATCATCGAGCTGGACCGGGACAATCAGTACAGTCGCACCCAGCCACGGGCGAACGAGCCGCAAGGTAAACATCTCTCTCTCTCTCTCTCTCTCTCTCTCTCTACCTCTCTATCTCTGATCCATTAGCGCGCTGGTGAGCGCGCGTATATATAGAGTAGAGGAGGAGGAGAAGGAGCTTCGAGGACAGCGAGGATAGCGAGGATTTTCGAGAAAGGACGGATTATTGTACGAAATTGGGTCATGAGATTTCACGGGGATATCATTGTTTCGGCTGACGAGAATAGCATTGGTTTATAATCATCATTGATCGAATAATCCTCGAGTGTGCGAGGGAAAGAGTTTCGTGCGAAATTTTTTCCTTCGTTATGAAAGAGCCGGCCGAGAGTTTGGAACATTCATTTTGAGTATGAACGAAGTGATTCATTTGAAAGAATTAAACGTATATTTATAGTTGTTGTAAACTCTCGGGAAAAGCTCTGAGCGCAAAAGCATCGTTATTGTCTGGGATATGGTTCATTATAATGCCCTGTCATCCAAGTATTACTCAGTCATTACACAAGTAAAAGGTATCGAATTTTCATTTGGCATCAATTTCATTCAACATATACTGTACATGTATGGCTAATATACGTGTCTTATTGTATCGTTTTTTGTATGGATCAACGTCTTAATCCACTTACATCTTGTCAATGTTTTAACCTATTTGGCCGATGTAATGACGTAATACTAACAACAATGCTAGAAAACAATTGCATTTCCTATTTAAATTGTAAACTTAACTTTCAAGGTAATGTACCGATTATATGTGAAATATTAAAAAAATTAAAATTAATATTACTTATACTCATAAAGTTCAATATTAGATTAACTCAATAGTAGCAAAGAGAATTGAAAAAAATGTTTTTTGTCCTTAATTTTAATACTTATTATTTTTGTAGAGTAGATTACTAGGTAATTAATTTAGCTCTCTGGTCAAATTTAAAAAATCTACTATTCGGATTGTAATAAATCGACATTGTCATTGAAAACATTGCAAGTTATCTAGGATTCAGACTGCTTTTTAATCAGATTCAGTTATCTTAGAAAATATTCTGGCGCGTACAACATTAATTCAAATAAAACTAATTTTTATATTTTTTAACATTTTCATTGTGTATTTAAACTGTTTAAAAGGCCATACATTTTATAAGAAGTTAATTTTATAAGTATGCATCTATTTGGCACGCACTAAGAAAATTTTTTATATTGAAGAATTAATTATCTAGAATATAAGTTGTAAATCATTAATATTCAAAGAAAAAGTAAAAATTATTCAAATCGGCAAAAATCACGCAAATTAATAATAAAAAAATTTAAATTATGTGCCTACAATTTGAGATTTTTTGTCCAACATTTGACCAAAGAGCCAACTTAGGGGGTAGTAAATTATTGACCTGCTTCCTACCTTACCAACATAACTTTTATAATTTTTTATTGTAATTAAAGGAAAAAAAATTTTAAAATGCGATCCTAGGCCCTCCGTATTCATACCAAAAATTCCATTGTTTTGTTATAACTAAAAAAAAACCTCTTGAAAACTTAAACGCAGATTTCTAGTATGAATACAAAGGACATAGAATCACGTTGGAAGCACAAAATATCGATCTATTACTCTGTTAAAGAAAAAAAATTATAAAAGCATTCCACGTCTCCTCGATCCTCGACTTGTCCCCCAATAAACACATCTAAAAATTCGTAACCCACCAGAATCTACAACAAACCCCCCTCCCCCCAAAAAAGAAGAAAGAATCCACACTCTACGATCTCGCCGTTGAATTCCAGGTGTGACGGTGACCCCGGTCGTCTACTCGGCGCAGACCCTGACCGGCGCCCTCATCGGCACCTGCTTCTTCTCCCTGATAGCGGGCTTCGCCTCGGGCTTCTGGTTCTCGCAGCGCTTGCGTGGCGCCCCCTATCCCGATCCGCCCGAGCAGCGCCAACAGCTGAACCGCCTGACCGAGACCACGGAGTCCCCGGGCTTCAACAACAAGTCGATCAATCTCGTGCTCAACGTGCCGCCCAAGAATCCCAACGGCAAGAACGCCAACTCCTCCGCCGAGAACAAGCCCATGCAGAAGGTCAAGAAGACTTACATTTGATACAGACGGCGACAGGCCGTCTGAGGCTTACCCCCCGAACCGGCGCCTGCTTCCAGCTCCCCCGGTTGGTATATACTTCGCGCATTAATAATAATAATAATATGAGATTTGCGAACATTTTTTCTTTTCTTTTTCTTTTTGTGGATTTGAGGTACTTTTCAGCCTTGAGTTTGTAAGAAATCGATCTGAACCTTTCGGAGAATGTTCATTGCGTTAATTTGGAATAACGAGCAGAGTTTAAAAATATTCTATTAAAGTTCAAATATTGGTCAATTACAACCAATTTTTTAGTTAAATTTTATTTTTATGTATTTTTGCAGTTGTTATTGTAATAATATAGGTACGTCTAATATTTAAAGCTTCTACCACAGATTCGGATAGATTATTTAAAAACTCGAAGTGTATATGCATGTTATGTGCACAATGGTGTTAATACTGATTCATTAATTCCACGAATTGTGAGGCAACTACCGAGATAAATGAAGTGTTACATTTTGACTGAAAAATGTTTTCAATGCCTAGCTTCAAAGAAAAAATTGCAATGGGGTCTTAAAAGTTTATAGTTATATTCATGATTTAACCCAGAGGGGCACCTTAAAAGTACATATAAAAAAGTTATTCTCGCATTTATTTATAAAAGAAATAAATTACTTATTTAGCAGTGTTTTTGAAATTATATAGAAAAATTATCAGAAAGTAATTTCAAAAGACTTATAATTATTATTCATAGTGAAAATGATTTAACCATTTAACAGAATTCTGTAGAATTTTTAAAAGAATGAATACTGACTTTCGTTCCTGGCTGGAAACTAATTACATATGACTGATTCGGACCAATGAGACAAATTCTGACATAATCTGTCTAATTTTGACATATTATTTAAAGACGGAATACTTTATAAGAATTTGACAGTTACTTCACCCTTTCAAATCTACATTAAATCTGGTCTTGATATATCACTTTTACAAGTGCATTTTGACGTTTTATGGTCTAAATAAGAAATTAGAGTGAATTAAAATTTTTTTCAACATATTCATGTATACCTATGTATATATACATGTATGCACATTTTCGAGTGTATACGTACATTTCTAATACTTAATATGTCAATTAGGATCCGTCAAGTCGAGGTTAAAAATCCGTTCCGACAGATAAATAATTATTTATACATTTTTCGGGTATGTCCATTGCAATGGACGCGAAGGAAAGAAAGAAATTAAGGATTAAAATAAAAGGATTAAAATTAGCTGGAATTCGTCAATTACTAAATTAAATAAGTTAAAGTTCATATAACTTCTGAGAAATTATTTCGAATTCTGTCGAATCATTTTCACAAGAGAAATTCTTTACACCCTGTAATAATTTCTATTTACACAATTTAATTGCCTTTCATTTATAAACAAGCTGAGAGTTCGCGTTGATCGCTAATACTCACAGTCTAAATAATAAGGAATATAGCATAAGAATTTACATTGGTTTCTATGGTATAAAAGCACATTCCTGTCATATATATATATATATAGATGTAGCAAGCAATGTAAATTGTAAGTTCTGTTCCTTATTATTTTGGCTACAATTCAGTACTTACAGTACTATTTTTCATACATATTAAGATTTCAGTTTTAATATTCAACGTTCCTTATGTTCTAATTAATAAGTAAAAAAGTTTTAAGAAATCTATAATTAATAACGGAAGTAATGTAAAATAAGCGAAAGTCAGAACGTGAGTAGAAATTGGTATTTACTTTTGGGTCTTGGCTTTATGTACCATTGCACTCCGATAAAGTAGCGTAGAGTTAAATTAATTCAACAGCGAAGGAAGATAAATTATAATTAAATTGATTTCCAGAAACTCTAATTGGAAAGAAACAGGTCAGAAAGGTCAAGCGTGATAAATTTAATTAAATTTCTCCTTAGCGATCAATACCAATCCCCACATTCTCACGAAGCACCATATAAACAACTCCAAAACAACAACAACAACAACAACCACAGCTGAAAAACGCCATTCTCCCTGACTTGAAAAATAACCCTCTGCCCATCATTTCAGGCTCCGAGGACAGTCCGTACGGCCGCTGCAAGCCCTCCTCGTCCGCGCCCTGCACGATATCCGGCAGCGAGAGCAGCGTCGGCAGCGGCTCCGACAACAACCTCGAGCCCCACCAGGACCCCGGCAGCCATCACCAGCAGCAGCAGCAGCAGCAGCAACAGCAGTCCCAGCCCCAGCACAACAGCAGCAGCCTGGTTTCACCGCCTCAGCTAGACCTCGACCTGGACAAGGACCAGCGTCTCGGCTACCTGCACAACTACGAGAGCGCCTACCTGCCCAAGTTCCAAGACACCCCGCCCCCCAACACTGATCAGCAACTCCTCGACAAGGACGTGGCCTACCTCGACTACGACCACCAGCTCCACCGCCAGCTGCAGCACCGCCAGCACGAGCCCAGCGACGACTTCCTCGAGCTCGACTACGACCGACTGAACGCCGACTACTACGAGCAGCAGCAGCAGCAGCAGTCGTCCCTGCCTACCGAGCAATACATGCTACCCACCGAGCAACAACAACAACAACAACAGCAGCAACAGTCGTCCATGTTCAATCCGCAGTTCCTGCCCAACTTCAACGACATGATGAGGCTCGTCGCGCGCTACGAGAGCTCCGACCAGGCCAAGTCCTTCTACCCCAACGAGTCCGACGTCGAGTACCAGGAGATCGTCGCCGAGAGCGAGAGATTCGCGGCGGCGGCTTATCGGCAGCCACCCCCGATTCCCAGCCAGCCGGCCGGCAGCTTTCACAATCGCTCGAGCCTCGAGCTGGGCCGCTGCGAGCGCGACACTTACGCCCCGGCGATGCTCAGCAAGACCCAGACGACCGGCAGGAGGAGCAAATCAAAGTTCAACGCCCGACCCGACGTCAATAGCTTCCTCTCGTAGAGCTGCCGTTGTCGATCCTGGCGGACCGCGGGCGCTCTTGCACACCGGAGCTTTGTCGGGGAGTGACGAGTTGGCGGCGGTTGGCGTTTTTTTTTTCTTTCTCCTTTGTCGCTGTGGTGCACCCGCGGGATGTGCGCGCGTACGCGGGCGTTTCTTTGTTTTTCTTGATCGTTGTTGTCTTGCTTCGTGTACCTTGGGACGCGCAGGTGGTTTTGGGCGAGTTTTTCGTTTTTAGTTGTTGTTTGCGTGGGGGCGAGTTGATTGTGCGCGTCGCGCGAGGAGCCGAAGCTCACGGAGCGCCGAAGTCTTTTGTAACTAACGATCGACGTGTTGTGTACATATTTTAATGTTCGAATATTCGAGTGGTAGAGGTATTTTTGTATCCGTGATATCCGAACCGAACGCTGCCGCTATCATGATTTCTTCCAATTTTTCTAAATTTATAAAGTATATCTGTTGAAGTGAAATGAATAACGTCACAATGCTAGCAGTCGGCTCGCTCGGATATTAAATATTCGAGCGGGATCGACGAGTTATATCAGTATATACGTGCTTAAATATTCGAATATTTCAATATACAAGCGAGAACTTTATTAATATTTGAAAGCCCTATGTACACTAATATTATAGCATACGACTAAACCAGGATTGCGCATTAACTATGTAAAACTTTATCGATGTACAAACGACCAAATATTAAAGCATCAAACTGCTAAGGCTCGCGAAGCTGCAAAATATTGCCCGCAGTTCTTCTGACTTATGAAACGCTCTCTATAAACAAAATAAAGAAAATTGATCAAAACTCGGTATCGACGACGCTTTAATATTTGAATATTTGCATATTCGATGGAGCGTCGAGCGAAATGTAAGTTGATGATGAAAAATAAAAATAATAAAAAAAAACTGTCCCAGACCTGTACGCGGTGCAACGCGCGCCACTCTCGCGAAACGTCGTCGTCGGCGGGCTGTGCTGACGCCAACCACTCGAAAACACTTCCAAATAAGTGCATCCGACACACTACTTTCCTTTCCGGTATAAAAATAAGCGAAACACGAGAGTGTCGCGTTCGTGGAAAGCTGTGCTTGATACGGATACGCGAGAGTGAAAGAAAGAGAGAGAGAGAGAGCGAGAGCGAAACAAACCTTGCAAAATAAACATAATGAACGTTTTTACGAGTAAGGAATCTCTAGAATCTAATTTTATATTACACGTCAAACGAATGTAAAACCTAATAACGAAGTTTCGTCATTACGCAGTTGAAAATTATATACGTATTAAATAAGAATGAAAGAAAAAAAAATCTCTAAACCAAGCTTTAACCAGCTTCTTACGTTATTATAAAGTTAGATGTCATTGGTTGGAAATTTAGGCACAGAGAGAAAATTAGAGCAGCGAGACGGGAAACGAGCGTGAGAAAAACATAGCGAGCAAGAAAGAAAGAAAGAGGTAGGATGTTACTAAAAATGTGATAAGATTAGAGGAGTGTGTTCTTAGTAGTGGCCTGTTAGGTGCTTAGATCCAGAAGAAACAAAAAAAATTACCCACGATAAGGAAAAAGCGTTGTGTAGAAACTAAGATTCGCAGTCGCAGTCGAGGCGTGCCTTCCATATGTATTTGTTGGCGTTTTCATCTATATAAATAGATTATAAAAAAAAATAAAAACAAAGAATTAGAAATGAGAAAAAGCGATCGTGAGAATGCAAGTTTGCGAGGGACTTGGGCAAGTGCCTCATTTTCATTTTTTAGAGAGTGTTATAATAGAGTGAAGAACAAAAAAAAAAATAAAGAGTAGACAAAGTCTGAAGTTGTTATGCACTAGTGGTCGCATGAAACAACATATAATCGTGGCTAACGAATGCAGCATCGGATGTATTTTATAAAAAAAATATGAAAAAAAATCGGGGAACGAAGGAGAATGTAAAGGGCAAAAGATAGAGAAAATGAAAAGCTGTATTAAAATAATTATTGATATATTTTTGTTTGCTTGTGATATGCAGAAAAATAAAAAAACACAATGGTTGTAAACCATGATATATATGAAGCATCATTGTACACAGATGCTAGAACTTTTTTGCGTTATAGCGGTGAAGCGAGAATGAATGATTTCGTAAAAGCAACTTCTCTAATTGCATGCCAACTTGAATGTTTTTTCTTACTTGCGTAGGAGACTGAAACGATAGACTACGTTGTCTTTGAATAAAATACTCTTGTTAAGCGATCGTAGCGTACGAGCAGGTGTACACGTCGTACACGTATATATAAATATATATTTAAGTTGTACAACGATGGAAATTAATGCGAACTTTTTGCCCAACGATGATGAGAACTCGAGTTCCATTCTTTTTTTTTCTTACTTCTACGTCGCGAATTTCATCTGGTACATAAAAATGACGATTTGTTGGTCATGCTGGTTTTTTGCAAATGTTTCCTTATTTTTTAGCGGAATTCGTTTTTCTAATATTTGTAAGAAGTAAATTTTATAGGTATCCTATGTGTCTTATTAAAAATATTACAACTTTTATTAACTGAAAAGCAAACATTTAGTTTTTGTCTTATTTTAATTTTATACAAAAATATTAATTTACAATTATTAACTTAATTTATACATTTTTTATTGTATAGAGAATTTTTGAGAAATTTTACAAAACAATACACGCACAAAACTTGAAACACAATATGCAATGTTTATAAACATTATGGTTCTAAAACAATAATACACAATTGAAAGGAACCTACAAATATAAAAACAGTGCTTAAAATTAGGAAAATGAATTCCGCAGGAAGGATCTATTAAGACTTACGATTTGTTTGCAGGATCCTATAGGGAACGGGGTGCACGGAAAACGATTGTAAACGATATTTTTTTTCTTATGTCAGTATAAACAAAAAATGAAAAATATGACGCGCGCGAAAAAATCATGTAAAGGCAAGTAAAAAACAAACAAACTTGTAAATAGGTAGCGTTAGTCTTGCCGAAAAAGCGATTTCGAGTGTGCGAATGAACTTGATCGTAATGTTACTTGTTAAAAAAAAACTTTATTGCAAATAAAGCACTGGCGCGTGCTGTTTTTTTTAATGAACTGAAAAATTGTCCTGACGAATTGTAATGTTATTGGCAGCTATTTAAAGGTTCTACAGATTTAGAGAGATTTGACGATTTTCATGAGAAAAATAAACTTGGTCAATAATTTAACGATGTAAGACCGGTGATTTTGAAAATCAGCAAAAAAATTTTTTATTGTTTGTGTACGAAAAAGGGGGGAAACGACGTAGATACCTTGTGTTATACATATACATATATATAAATATATATATATTGATATGATAGTTATAAAATCATAGTTTTAATATAGAAAAATCGATACGGTATAATGAAAATCGAATGTACACAAACATTTTATTAAATAAATATTTGGATATGAAATATCATTATGTACAGCATAAAATTGATTTGATGCTACTATTTTTAAATTGTATTGTCATCCAGATTTATAGCTTATATTAAAGTATGTAATTTGTTTTTACAATAATAACAATAACCATGACAAACTTTTGTGCTAGAGCATATTGTGAATTTGTGAATGAACTTATCGATCAATTTTTGTTTGTAAAACAAGTATTTTATGCAAATAGTATTGTAAAGAGATTCATTATGCAAGCGTCAAGCAAATATGTGTAATTTAATGCACATCGCTTGACAAAAGTGCTACATTCCAGTAAAGCCAGGGCTGCCAACAATTATTATATACAATAGTGATTCATAAAAATTAAATGAATCGAGTAACAATAGTAACATTGTAGATAAATATATAGTATAAATGAATGAATTATGTAATGTAAGCATAAAATTACTAATTATTGTTAATTTCGTTGATTATAAGTATATCGCGATTATAAATTGTATTATTTGACATTAATGCGAAAGACGTATTCATAAGTCACGCGTTTTAATAAATTTTTTATATGAAACTTGTAAATACTCCTTCAGCTCATTAAAACGCATTTTTTAATTATAAAAAAGAATTTAGCAAATATATGCACTCTAAACAATTTTATTGTGAAAAATATTTATGCTTTTTTTATTATCCTCCCTTTACTATAATACTTTGTTTCATTTAGTTTATAAAATAATACATTATGTCGACGCTCCGTACGAAGACTAGCACAGCTCAGAATTCTCAAAAACAGCTAGTTCTTTTCCAAGACCTCTTATAAAACTAGCACTTTTTAGATCCTCTAATAAATACTAATATTTTCTCAGAACCTTTGAAAAGATGATAGTTTTTGTCTGAGAACCTGCAAACTCCTAGTTTTGTAGGAGGATTTTGATTAAAACTGTTGTTTTTTTAGAATTCTGAGTTGTGCTAATCTTCGTACGGAGCGTCGATATATGGTGTATAGAATAAATTACATTAAAAAATATATATAAATATTAATAAATTTCGTATTATACATTACATTTAAGGAAAAATAATTTCTCTAAAATACATTGAAAAAGTTAATTTATTTGTATATTTTATCACACATTTAGTACAAACCATTTAGGACTTATATATACCTAAAAGTACTCCATTTGTCACAATGTCTGGAAGACTTGTAGTCTCATTTACATGAACATATGGATCACATTGGAATGTTAATACTGGGTGATGCTGTAGAGAGCTGCATTGGACAATATTTTCATCTTTATAAATCTTCTGCATTCTAAAATGTAAATAAAAGCATGCGTTACAACATACATAATTCAATAACTAAAAAATTATTATAATCAACTTCAACATACCCTTTATGATAAATCTCAGAAGTTGCTCCATCAATGCCCAAGAAATTGAGTACTTGTTGCTTCGTGCTGGCTAATCTCAACATTTTCTGCATATAAATCTCCAGAGCTGCTCGCCTCTGCTCCAATACTTTTGGATTAGAATTTCTCACTCGTTTCGGAGGAAACGAAGCTGTATGACAGTCCTTTTTCAACTGCAAAAAATACATGGTCAGCGCTGCGCAAGCAAAAGCTATACGAAATGACAGCTGAACAAGCAATAATTACCACGCGATGGAGAGTGTTGAATTCGCTGTATCTCTTTTCGATTAGATATCTGGCTCCGTTGTTCGAGTCCAGCATTTCGACGGTGTAAACGTAATAGGGCTTTCCATGTGATACGCTCGCCAGACGGTATCCGCTGATAAAAACCTGATACATCTCATTGCTGTTGTTTGTTTCCATTAATCGTGGATCCTATGTATGAGCATTAGATCATGATGCAGTTCGTCGTTTTCAATCTCAAGCGCCGGATCACCAGTTGCTCAGCATCCATTCTATCCCGGGCCCTCCGACGGATTGATTATACGATCGAACGCGCCCGCGCCCACGCTCCTGTAAAAGTGTACAAGTGCCAAGCACACTGCTGCGAGCTCCTTCCTTCTTTGTTTGATGACAAAAGTGCGCTTCAGGTTACGTCCTTCATCGATTGTCCCCACGCGCGCTTGGCCGAGCAGCTGCTGTAAAAGGAGATTTTTATGAGATCGGAACGTGCGTGAACTTTCGCGGAATCATGAGAAATAGCGAAATTGCGGGTTCGTGGGATTGTTGTACGTACAATGATATAAATAACACTGAAAGTTTCATGAACTAAAACTACTGTGCGAAGTCACGAAATAATAAATACAAATCAGCTGATGCGAGAGAGTGGTGCGCAGATGCATGCGCAGTTGACGAGAAAAATGTGCCCCTCCCCTCTCCCGTCGAGCCATGTGAAAGTAAAAACATATACCCAGTTCAATTATGATTGAGAGGCTATGAAGAAATGATTTTTTTATTAAAATCATCACATTGAAATGTTGTAAATAATCGTAATACTTTGAGTTAATTTTAATTATCTTATTTTACCTAATTGGTAAATTACCATCCTCGGTAAGTGCTCGAATACTGGCACAAAATGCGTGGAGCTAATCTTTTAAGGTTACGTCGGTGTCCCGGCAAAATATTTCAAATGAAAGAAATAAATAGATTTTATTCTGAAGAGTCCAAAAATAAATACAGAAATATATTAAAATTGCATGAAAGAGGAATGTATCAAGAAATATTTCCCGATACAAGTGTGTAAGTACTACCTTTGTTATGTCATAATATATACTGAACTTTTAGAAAATTTTCTAATCATTTATCATAAAATAATATTATTAATAATAAGATGATGCTCATAATTCCTATTTTAATATTATAATATATACGTACGTTAAGAGCTTATAATATTTTTTATAGAAATCAAGTTACAACTATTTTAAATAAATCACCCCAATGCGTTTATGCAGGATTTGATCCAACAGCAGATAGCTTACACGTTGGAAATTTGTTGGTTTTAATGAATCTTTTGCATTGGCAAAGAGGAGGTCACAAAGTTATTGCACTTGTGGGGGGTGCAACAGGATTAATAGGTGATCCTAGTCATCGCACAAGTGAGCGAATGGCTATAGATCAATCTATAATGGAACAAAATATAAACTCTATTAAAAAAAATATTATGACAATATTTAATAATCATGAAAAATATTTTTGGGATTATAATAGTTTTCCACTTTCACCTGTAACAATAGTCAATAACATTGATTGGTATAAGGATGTAAATGTTCTTGAATTTATAAGTGATGTTGGAAAACATTTTAGGATGGGAACAATGTTAGGTAAAGCTTCTGTTCAAACTCGTCTAAAATCAGATACTGGAATGAGCTTTGCAGAATTTACTTATCAGGTTTTTCAAGCCAACGATTGGCTGACTTTATTAAATAATTACAATTGCCGTTTTCAAATTGGTGGAAATGATCAAATGGGGAACATCATGGCTGGACATGAACTGATTACACGAATAAGAAAGGCAAGTATTTTTGGCTTCACATTACCTTTAATAACTGCAGAAGGTGGAAAAAAATTTGGAAAATCCCTTGGCAATGCTATATGGTTATCTCCACAAAGATCATCCAGTTTTCAAATGTATCAGTATTTCATTAGAACCAATGATGCTGATGTGGAAAATTATTTAAAACTTTTTACTTTTTTACCTCTTAAACAAATTAATCAAATTGTTGAAGATCATAAAAAAGAACCGGACAATCGTAAAGCACAACAAATATTGGCAGAGAATGTTACTTTACTAGTACATGGAGGTAACTAATAATAAAATTATTACTTTTTCAAGGAATGATAATAATAATTGTTACTAACTAACACCTGTTGATTGCTAAAATCGTTGTTGACCTGTTGAAATTAATGAAAAATAAATAGTACAATTGTAATGGAATGATATTTTAATTTTCTTTTTTTAGATGAAGGATTAGAGGCAGCAAAAAATGCAACTTTATTGTTGTATGATAAATCCATAGAATCATTATCAACCATGAATCAAGAACAAATTGCACTGGCTTTTCAGGGTGCAAATATTGTAGATTTAGTTATGGATGGTGAAGTGACTATATTTGAACTTGCTATGAAAGCAAATTGTTTTAAAACAGATCATGATGCTGTTAGAATTATTAATGCTGGAGGATTTTACATAAATTATGAAAGAGTTACAGATCTTAATACAATTATCAAATATGGTGTTCATATATTGCCAAATAATGTGACACTTTTAAGAACTGGAAAAAAAAATTATCATGTAATACGATGGATGGAGTTACGTAGAGCAAAAGATGCAAAATAACTGTAATTTAAAAATTTATAATTTATCGCTAAAGACACAATATTAAAATTTAAATTGTTAAAAATTGTATTATTTTTCTGTATTATACATGTAAATATAAGCATTTAAATAGTTTCTTCTGTTTTTTACAGTTTCAAATTTTAATATTTGTATATATACTTTATGAAGTTTGCAAAGTTAGCAATATTTTTCGTACTTGATTTTTTAGGAGTGGAAAATCATGTTCCGTTTGTTCCATAATTGTTTTTAATTGATTATTTACATCTTGCTGATTTTGCCACTCTTCATTTAAAGCCATTTCATTCTTATTCACCAACTTATACCGACCATTTTTCAAATCTTGAAGCATGCTAACTTTACGTTGTTTTCTCACCAATACTTCTAAATTCTAAAATTTTTTAAATAACATTTCTTAATTATATCAGTAAAAATAATATATCATAAACATTAATTTTATTAATTAAAATATTTACATGATGCTTAATCAGTTCTGCTTCTATGATTTGCTTTTCTATATCAGGAACTATATCTTCATTTTGTCTTAATAATTTTTGACCTTCATTTAGATATTCCAGAAGTTTTTTTTGTTTAGCTTCTATATTTCCAATTTTATTTTCAATTTGTTTTGTTTCCTGAAATTGTATACTTTATTTAAGTAAAAAAGTTGAAATTATAATTCATTTTTTATTAATTTAATAAAATTACTTTTGTGATTTGTTTTATCTTAGTCTTCTGATCATCTAATCTCTTTCTAAGTACTATTCTTTGATTATGTTGACTTTTTGGATTTTTCTTCTCTCTTGCCATTGCTTCATCAATAATGTTTTCTCTCCTTGAAATGCAAAATTCCATGTCTTGAACTAATTTTTCTTGAGCTTTTCGAAGATAAGAAAGACGTATTTCCATTTTATGTATTTCACTTTTCATCATAGCTATGTCACCACCTGTATTCCTTTCTTCTTTATAAGACTTATTTGTTTCATTAGCTAGTTGAACCTCAAAAAAAAAGAATTATTCACAATCAATATTAATTTCTTGCTTATCAATAGTCTATATTATATTATATTTTACTTATAGTACCTTTTTTTCCCATGAAAGACTTTCTTGTTGAGCAGATTTTAATTCTTCTTTGAGTGTATTTTTGTCATCATGTAACTGTTTGATATCAGTTTGTAGCTTTATAAGCTCCATTTCAGCATCTTTAAGTGATTTGACATACTCATATTTAGCTACGTTATTTTTATCTTCTAATTCGTTTTTCAGTTCCTTTTGTGAAGCAAGTCGAAGATTGATTTGTATTAATCTTTGTTGTAGAGCATTCATGGTCCTATTCATATTTGCTTCTTCCTTCTTTTGTTTTTCTAATTCAATTTCAAGCTTTAAATTCTTCTGTTCCATTAACATTATATCTTTACTAATGACGCCAAGTTCTTGCATTTGCAAATCTCTTTGTTTACTTAAAGTGAACATGTAGCCTTGTTGACGAAGCCAGAATTGTTGTGCTTTTTTAATTTTTCCTTCAGTTTCATCAATATTTTTTTCCATGGACACAATTTTAACATCTAAAGGATTTGCATCTTCTCTACCAGTTGCTGCTAATATCTAAAATGAATTTAATAATGAGTTTTTATTCCATTTTTTGTCTAAAACAATCAAATATTCAATAATTACCTCTTCTATTTTTTTATTTAAAACCGATATTTTTCTTTCTTTTTGTTTCAATAATACATCGTAATATTTAATTTCCATTTGTATCTTATCAATTTCTTTTTGTTTTTCTACATTTTTCTGTACAACAGCATCTAAGTCAAATTTTTCGTTTTCAATGAGAGAGTTTAATTTTTCCAATTCAAGTAGACATTTTCCATATGAATTTTCATATCGCGTCAAATTCAGTTCATTTTCTAAATTGGAATCTTTTGCTTCATGAAGTAATTTATTTAAGTATCGCACGACTTTATCTTGAGTAACTTTATCATCTAGTTTAGCTACTATATCGTCCTCCAAGCCGCGCTTCAGATTTTCAGATTTACACATTTCTTTATTTAAGAATTTTTCTTCATTGATGATTAAATCATATTCCTGAAAAAAAAATTACTTAAAAATATTATTAAAATTTAATTTAATTATGATGATACATACTGTTGATGCAATATTAAGTTCTTTTTCATTCTGCTCTACAAGCTTAGAAATTTTTACAAAATTAGTTTCCAAATTTAAATATTTTTCTTTATCACTATCATATAATTTTTTTATTAATTTAATTTCTTCGTTTATTCTTAATTGTAAAGAAGTCAGACGTTCGTTATTTTCCATTTCTTTAGTAGAATCTTTTTTCAATTTTTCTACCTGTGCTTGCAAATTTTGTAAAGACTCGCGAATTTTCCTGAAATATACAAAATTCAATGAAATTCACAAAAATAAATAAAGCAGTAATAAATTAAAATTAGATCTGCTATCTTTAACGCGAAAATTTCTTGAACAAAAATGAAAGAAGCTTGCAAACCTTTGTTCTACAATTATTTCTTCATTTATCTTATCTCTTTGGCTAATTAAATTTAGGACACTATTCCAAGCACTGTACAAAGTTTTGTGCTCCTTTTCTAAACCTTCTAGATCAGCATTTGCATCAGCTATTGTCTGACTCAGAGCTATCTTCTCTTGATCTTTTATTTGCAACTGCTCATCAAGATCTTTTATTTCACTTTGAAGCTTCCAAACTTCATCTTCAAGCTTATACAAAACATAATCCTTCTGTTGTTTTTGATACAGTAGCTCACGCTCTACAGCTGCATCTTTTTCCGATATTCTTTGAGAAATTGTCAAGTTGCCAGCTAATTCGCTTTCCCATTTAGAAAATTGCTGTTGAAGTGTATCAAGACTCTCGATACTTTGCAAAAGTTTTTTTTCCTTCAACTTTTTAGCTTCCAATTCTTCGTTAACTTTTTTGTGTGTTTCTTTAACTTTTGTTAAACGTTCTTCAATATCTCCTCTCAAGTTAATTACTTCAGCCAACATATCCTTGTAATTTTCGATTGCTGTCTCTTGCCGATCAGCTTCTTGTTGTACATCATAAAGAATGACACCTTCATCTTCTCTAGTTTTGTTAGCATCTTTAATAGCTTGTTCCTAGTAATAATAAACATTATTTGTAAACATTTTTGTGTTACATATAAATTACACATTTAGGTACACCCGAATTAAATTTAATTGATAATTTATAAAAAGTTTTGATGTCGCTTACAAGGTCACTGATTTCATCAGACAGTTTATTATTTATTCGAAGAAGATGTGATTTAAGAGCATCCTGAAACCTATTCATTAATGGATCATCTGGATCTAAGATCGTAAATTGACTCTCATCTAAGTCAGTCATCCATTGTTGCTTGGTTGGAATTGAAACATTTTCGTGATAATGCATCGATGATCTTGATTGATAGCCATCATCTTCAACTTCTTCTAAAAAATCAAGTTCTTTTGCTTCATCAGCCATGACACCAGTGTTCAAAAGCACTAATTTTAGCAATATACAAATTATAGTATTAATAGTAGAAATGTAAAAACTTTCCAAAGTTTACAGAGGATAGTGAAAGATGTAAAGTGACTAAAATATTTGATCAATCATTCAAAAGAGGTAGTAACCATGGTGATGTGAATTTCTATGTTGTAAGCCATAAAAAGTATACTATTGTATTGGAATTTAAGTCCATAATTATTTAATTACTAATTTATTTAAATTGTATATTCAATCACAATATTTATTTGAACTCAATTTAATTTAATTTCGATAACATTTATCTTACATTCTTAAATATTTTAAAATTAATATCAATAACAAGCAATTTTGCACGCTCTCTCACTTATAAATTATCAGCCAATAAAATCTAGTCACTCACTAAAAAAAAAAACAATTTTTCTAAAGAGAATTTAAAAAATTCACAAAACACTAAGAATTCAAAAAATTTCGTACGCGCAGTCCTGCCAACCGAAATTGTTCTCCCCACCATTGGTACACCTTAACCTCCCCCTCCCGAATTTTTCGTAATCGGCGCGCGAAGCCTCCCCCATCACCGGCGCGCACCGTGGCAGCCTCGGTCGAGAAAAGCGCGGGTAAAACACGCCGACGAATGACCATCCCGGCCAGTTCCCGATCTCCCATTGGTCGCGATCCCCCCCTCCCCGTGCATCCCGCGATCTCTCCCCAAAAGCCCCGCGGATCGCCGCCCACATGAGAATCCCTGCGCGGGGCGCCGCCGAACACAGCCGGAAGCCTCGGATTTTCACGGCTACCGCGGTCTGTTGCTCTCCCTCTCTCCCGTGATCGTTTGCCGCCAAAGCTCAACTTTTGTACGCGCCCGCCAGTCGCTTCTCGCGCGCTATTTCGCACGCATCAGTCGCCGCTGCCGCCAGTCTGCACGTATCGGTGTTTACTCCCGCGGGCCCCTCGGACGTAAGAAAAGACCCGAGCTTCCATCGGCTTCGAGAAGAGAATTCGGGAGGTACACGGGAAGCGCGGCGCCGAGACGAGTGACTCCTGCGCGTCGCATTCGCGCGTGCGTCTGCGTAATATAAGTATAACGCGCATTTGCGTTTCGTGGGTGCACTCTACTCGCGAGACTGCGGCAGTTGAGTGTGTCTTGTGTGCAGTCCGTAACGTCAGAGAGAAAGACAGTGTGTGAGTGTGTCTGTGTGTTCGGGTGAGAGAGAAAAGGGAAGATCAGACGGAAAAATGGCCAAGGTACAGGTAGCCAATGTGGCCGTGCTCGACAATCCGTCGCCGTTTTTCAATCCCATACAGTTCGAGATCACGTTCGAGTGCATCGAGGAGCTCAAAGAAGGTTAGTCAGAGTGCATTAAAGGATTTATCGGAGATGTTTTGTAGCGGTCGATGCTAATATTTGGTTTAATTGGCCCGGAGCGCGCGCGCGCGCGCGCGTTTGCTGTGACTTGATGTTTTTTGATTGTTAACGATCGTGATGTCGTTGCGGGTCACCGAGATTTTTGTAACCGTTGCTTCGTTATCTTCGTCTAATTGATGATTGGGGGTTCTCAGTTACTGCATTCTTGATCCTTTGGATCGGCTCGGTTTATTTACTTAACCTTAATTTAACGTTCGTTTATAAACAATTTTTACTAGATTCTAATAACATTATTATTGTTTCATCTTATTTTTACAGATTTGGAGTGGAAAATGATTTACGTTGGATGCGCTGAATCAGAAGAGTTCGATCAAATTCTGGATACAATCTATGTTGGTCCCATTCCTGAAGGAAGACACATGTTTGTGTTTCAGGTAAGATGTCACTCCTGTCGCCTCTGAAAATTTTTTTATATTTCATTTATATGCATAAAATTTAAATAAATATAAGATTTAAGTTTAAGTTGTACAAAGTAGTCAATTGACAATTATGAAATTTTAGGCCGATCCACCGGACACAAGCAGAATCCCTGTGAACGATGCTCTAGGTGTCACCGTAGTTCTGTTAACTTGTTCCTACCGTAGTCAAGAATTTGTAAGAGTTGGATACTTTATAAACAATGAATACACAGATCCAGAGTTGAGGGAAAACCCACCTCCACAACCTCAATTTGATAAAGTGCAAAGGAACATTCTGGCCGACAAACCACGTGTAACTAGATTTAAGATAAATTGGGATGATAGTTCAAGCTCACCAACGAATGTCATTGCCGAGGGTATGGATGCACAAGCAGCAGTGGAAGAGACAACACAAGATGTTCCTTCAACTTCATTAAGTTTCACAGAAAACACGCAGAACAGTATGGAAGTAATGTAAATTATTTGCGTTTAGTATTTTCTTTTTCATTTTTAATAGCAAATTTTTAATATCAACTATATATGTGTTACTTTTTGTCCGTATACAAAGTGTAACACATCATCGGCAAATATGGCTTGAATTAGAAACTAAACTTTTATATTTGTAATATTATTCATTACTGCCGATTTGCTGTGTCATAATCACTTCACGTTTAATTTATGAATTTCATGTGTACAAATGACTCGACTACCAAGTCTATAAGTTAAATTATAACTGAGATAAAAGGAAGGTTTCAAAATTACAAAAGTAAATAATAATAATAATCATGAGCTTTAAGTAAACTAAAATTAAAATTTTTATTTCTTATACAATCTATTTAATACACACAATTTGAAATCAGTTTTATTTTCATGATTTTATAATAAAGTTTAAAAATTTAAGAAAAACCATTATCTAAATAAGAAACCTTTTTGTATATTTTTTATAAACTCAGTACTGTCTAATATTAATCGTACTTTTATTGGATATAGTCTCATAATTTAAAATAAAAATTCTATAATATCTGACGTTAAATTTGTGTAGTGGAACTACTAAATTGTATAAAATCTGGATACTTGTGAAATGCAATTAATTTAAATTCAAGATTTATTAGTTTATCATTATTAGTTCAATGTTTGTCAGCACCTAGAAAATAAGATGGAGTTAATACTCTAATGGTTCATGTATATATATACATATTAAAAATAACATTGTTTTCTACTTATATAAGAATTGACTATTGAACTTATTTTACCTTATAAAAGTTATTTTAAAAAAATGTAGATATAAGCCAATATAATCTTTGAATATGATGGTATAGGGTAAAGAAATTATTGATCACAATACATCATGTATAAACATTTATTATACACGTATCTTTTAATAATACAAAGGTAACGAAAGGCATACAGGTAGCAACGGCGGTAACAACATTTCAACGATTTTTCTTGATTAACAGATAAACTTGCACTGTCTTAATTTTCTTCCAGCTATTTATATGTATGCTGTATGAATGCACACATACATGTGTATATATATATATATTTTTTTATGTTATAAGTACACACTTCCAACTTGAATAATTACTTTAAATATCGTTAACTAACTTATCTGAAATATAATTTTTTTTATACAATATACTTAAATTCTAACGCTTTTGTGAAATATCTTATATAACACATATTGTTATACGATTTTCGACCCTGCTGTGTGGAAAACTTTTTCAGCACCTCTAAACAACGTTGTTGGTGCAAAATTTTATAATTGTAAACTGAAAGCATTTTAATCAAAGTATTGAAAATCATTTTTTTTTATTAATTTTATGTAATACTATAAATGTTTTTTGTCTACTTTTAATATTTAAAATTATTTTTTACCTAGAATTTTTCATAACATATAATTATTAACAAATAATTTATAATGTTAATATTCTATGAACAAAAGTAAATGCATAGTCTATAATATTTCATGTAATATTTTGTTTATTTTCATGCTATTACCTAAATTATTATTTTTTAATTAAAAATGTTAAGTAAATGACAAAATGATTTTGTTTATTGAAAGATAATAGGTATGCATTTGTGCTTTGAAATTTTAAAAATATACAAAAAACTAAATCACTACAAATTTTGTAAACTTATTTTTGGCAATAAGAATTTTGTTCAGTCTCTGATTATAAAGTATAAGATTCAATTCAAGGTGTTCCACTTTGAAGAGTCAATTCACGTTTTTTTGATAATTAAATTGGATTTAGAAAATGTTCTTACATTGAAACATCTATTAAATTTCGTTTGGCTGATTAAAAAGGATAAAGTAATAAAAAATTACTGTAATTTTTTTCAAGGCTCAACAATTTTATATAATATAAGCACTTCTACAGTCTATACAAGTCTAAAATCTGCATAACCATGCAGTAACTTTCTTATTTTCTAACAGTACAATGCTTTCTTTATTTTTGGTATTTGTTACTAAGATGCCATTTTGTGCTTGGGATTTTCCGACTTACACCTGTACCATGTTTTAAATGTAAAATTTTTAATTACTTGACAAATACTCTAAATCAAAGGGTGCTGTTATACCCTGTGAAATGTATGAGTATGCCAGTAATTGACTAAGGACTTTATATATTTCTTTCATTTAGACACTGAAGATCTCATCGGCAAAAATTTTTATATATCAAAATCAATGTTATTGCTGGAATTTTTATGCATATAATATATTTATTAGAATTTCATTCAACATTACATGCATTTTGAAAGCATCTTTTAAATCATATTGTATCTTTTTAATTGCCTCTATTTAGCACTTGCAGTATATACAAAAAACTTTCTTTGATTAGCTATTCACGTCTTCTAGAGGCACTTCTACACAATTTATGTACTTTTCTGACATTAAAATGTACTGTCATCATTATTCTTAAATCATCTGCATAAGCATAAACAAAAGTCTAATGCGCAAAATAGGAATCTATATCCTTTTTCTATCGGCACTAAGTTTCTTAATTTGTGGGAAGACCTTTTGAACAAGTATTTACTATCAGACTATTGTTTGTCTAAAATCTCTTATATTGTAAACGGTCTTTAAAGAACATGTATTTCTTGTAAAAAAATACAAACACGCAGGGATCAAAAATTCTTTTTGTAATTTACACATGCATTTCCTGAGATTTTACTGAGGGATAAGTCTAATTTTTCAAAAGGCAGAATTCACTACTTAAAAATAAATTCGGAATAAAAAATAGTAAAAGATAACTAGATCAATTATTTTTAAACTGTAGAAATATAAAATCTTTATAGAGAACTTGTTTCTTGAAAGAAATTTGTCTAACTCAACTCAATCTTTTTTAATTTAGGTAAATTTTTTTTTTATTTAAGTAATGATCTAAAAATTTTAGCTTTAATTTTTGTCTTTTACAAAAAGGAAATTACTTATTCCACAGTAAATCGCAGAATTGCTATTGTTGTTATGGTACAGGTGTGACATTTTTGTATTGTCTTTATAACTACTGCAAGTATCTTTCTGGATATACATAACGACGATAATCAGGCAAATGCAAATATATTACCTAAATATCAAAGACATAGGACTTATATACTTGCTTTCATGTATACAATATTTAAGTGTTTTCTTGAAGCTCTTATCCAAATCATCAGTCATAAATACAGTTTAAAAATTTGGCTTGATTCTATATTGTTGTAGCGCTGGGTGGTGAAACATTGACGATACGTACATACTGTTATCAAAATATGAATATATATAAGAAACTTATATGTATTATTCTTTGGAATTTTGTATCACCTATAGTTCTTATAATATTTCATTGCATGGAAGAAGCCTCTTCTATACTCGTTGAGCATAAAATTATTAGGCCTGTGTTTTACGAAGCCCAAGGAATTGATAAAGCATGCTTTGGCATCTATTCAAATTAAGTGTAAATCAGTTTGATGATTTGTTAGTAACACAATCTTATATTTAATAAAACATCAATTCACCTTTTAGCATATTTAATAAATGTGATATTATATGGCACTTCTTAAAAGCGTCTATAAGTAATTGCAGCCTGAATTAATATTATAATTTGAACATTCAATAAATTGGTCCATCTAAAATCCTTTTACGACTAGGAGCCCAGACAGCTAATAATTTTATTTGACAAAATTGCTGAGCGCTATAATTTGCACTTATCATCCATCCTCAATTTTTAAGAAAAATTAAGTACCATCATTATATATTTCTTTGTTAACAAGTAAAATTACATACTATTTTTCCAATCAATAAGGTATTGTAAATTATAAAAGTTACTATAAAAAAAGTTTTAAGAATTATATAAGAAAATTAATATTTTAGGCCTTATGAGAAAGTTAAAATTGTGCATTTTCAACAATTATATATAAATAATCGTAATAAATAACGTTCTTATACTTTAATTTCGTCAAAATTTACTTTTTCGTGTTATCTGGGTAGACGTAAAATATGTTTATCCAAGTTTAACACCACATTCAATCACACACTTACAAGGATTGCACATACTTTTCCTCCCTGTTAGAATAAATAGACAGTTTGTAAATAATAATTAAAAAAAAAAAAAACATTTAATAGCGTACTCTAGAAGGCGCTTTAAAATATTTTCTTAATCTTTAGCGATTCTGAGTTTTCTTTTCATTGGCTATGCAAACATAAACTGGTCTATAAAGAACTAATGGTGCTTGAGATGCTTGGTGATCAGTGCCATCATAAACTTGCCCCAAGAGAAATTCTGGACCAATATAGCATCCACCTTCTACATGTTCCATTGCAGTTTCTATATGGAATAGCATTAAAAATTAAAGAAGTAAAGCCAAGTATACGGTACAAACAAAATTGTTTGAGAACTGTAGTTATGAATATACTATTCATACATTTTTCAATTACACTTTAACAAACCTATTTTATTTATTTTAAATATACTAACCATATTTAATTTGTGGCTGATGAGTGAGATTTGGTATTCTGAAGGGGACTGTTGCTACTGTTATAGGAAAATGCATTTGCATATCCTCACCTGATTTTTCTAATTGAACACTCACCTAAAGTAACAAATTGTTAAAAGTTAATTCACTGTTAGTAGAATTTTTTTTAGATAAGATGATTGAATATTAGTAACCATTGACCAAAACTATTTATAAAGTTCAAGAGATTCATCCAATGGATTTATTAGATAATTATATGTTACCTTCAAAACATAGTAAATTTGAATTAGGCGGCAAACACCAACTAAAGTTGGTGGGCAAACAGGAAGAATCATTTTCTTTGATGAATCCCATTTAATTGCAGAGCCAGGTGGCACTGGTTCACCTTTGTACTCCATAACAACTTTTTGGAGCTCTCTACTAGTACCAAGAACACCTCGGTCAATGAAGAATTCAACATACTAAGAATAATCAAGTTATAGAGAAAATATATAAAATATTTATACAGATTGAGGCAATTGCACTATTGATATAAATAATTGTCAATTTTTTTACTGGCACCATTGTCTATAATTACTCATCTTATCAATTGGCTTACATTGATTTATAAAAAATAGCAAGTTAATAACAAAGAGAGACGTTTTACCAGTATCAAAAAGACAATAAATATACATTAAAATAGGAATACCTCAAATTTATACAATATAATAGTAGTATAATAGTACTTGAGTTAATTTAACATGTAACCATGCTTTTTCAATGCCTTTGTTATCAATAGCAGCTCGTAGTTTTATGCTTTCACCACAAACATATGCACTTCTTTCTAATTGAGCACTCAACTCAACTGGATTTCTTCGACAGCAAAAACAACAGGATGTCCTTACTTCAGTTCCTATCATAGGTTTCTATAATAATATTACAATGTTTTCAATAACAGTGACAATAATAATATTTATTCTAAGTTAACTGTCCTCTAGTGCAACATTAAAATTATTGCAACTTAAAAATATGGATATTTGGTTTTCTCTAAAGATTATGTTCACATATAATTTGATTGGTTATACAAATGTTTATGTTACTTTTGACAGTCTCTTATTAAAATAAGAAACAATTACCAAATACTGTTCATCCATGCAGTCTATGTGAGGCCCGATTAGTGTAAAATATTTTAATCCTTGTGGAGGACTTGCATAGGGCCTGTCAACTGTTGCTTTGACGTAGTAACGTATGTAACCAGTGCGAGACTCAAAACTACAAGGCAATGCACTCTCTGGCAAATTAAATGTGAATGGGAATTGATGTTTTCCACGAGGTAAAATTGGAATAGGTCCTTCAGATGAATCTATAATATGACATTTTTAGCATTAAAATACTATAAGATACAATACTAGTAAGTTTTAATAATTGAAATTACCATGGCCCCAAACCACAATACGCTCATCAACAAAATATTGATCATCCTTTACATTTCTCCTGTCACCACTAACTAAAATTTTCCATTCAGCGTGTGCTTGACCACGCAGTGACAATCTCATTGCTGTAAGAGTCCAAATTTCCAGAAGAAAGCACATTTTATTAAAATATAAATTAATATTTACATTAAACTTTTTTATATTTTTTCTTACACATATAACTATTTTATGGCAGAGTAGCAAATAAATGTGGTATAATGAAATAAAGAAACACCATAAATAAAATAAACAGACATTTATTCATTGTTTAAATAATATCTTAACAAATTTAATTTATAAAATACTTGCAGTTTCATGCGCTTATAAATTAATTTCATGCTAAAATTTGAAAATAAATAATATCCAACAACATATAATCTATAAAATATATAAAGTACAAATGCTTAACTTAAATCACAGTAAATTTTGTTATCACAACATTGAAACATGCTTAATTCACAAGTTGATCATATTTGCATAAATAAATCATATAGCAATAATAATAGAATTAAAATACTTTGAACGCAACAGCTGTTTTGCTTACAAACATACATATGTTTGAAAGTTACATACATCTCAGTTTGAAGTTCTCAGTTGTGTGCAAGATTACATGGCCACGAATAGTTTCACCTGCGTAATATACATCCTTCTCAAGCTTAATGTCGAATTCGCTAATGTTATCCATCGTTCAAAGTATGTACAAATATTCGAAAAGAACTTTGCGTACAGTCTAAAATTGCACATACGTATGTGTATACGTATATAGGTAACGAAGCAGTACACTTTTCCTTATGAATACAACAAAATATATATCTGGAAGACACAGTTATTTTTACGGTCTCACGAGCGAACGTTACAAATTCATCGATCACGTTAGCGCTTCCAAGCTCGTCACCAGCGTACTTAGGTACTCTCACACTCCAGCTAAGTACAAACAAACTTGAGAGCGCACAGACGCATATATGAAAGAGATTTATAAAATAAAAAATGAAAAAAAGAGAAGCCTCAGCCCGAGACAGCCACACTCGATACACGAAACACCTTAGCACTTCCGAGAGTCATCATTCACGTACATTGATATACACAAAAGTCCTCCCCCGTCGACGCGCGCGGCCAGAGGATCATCGAGTACACATCTCGGCCTGTAAGAGCCGAGGACGAGAATTGGAGCAGCGACAGCCGTTTCGCGCTCGCATCCTCTTCCGGTCAGCGAGCCCATTCAGCGCGAGGGCCGCGCAACCGACGACGACGACGACGACGACGTCTTCGCGCGCTGTATTAGGGGTGTTATTTTTTGAAAAGCCCGTGTTGCGTGCAGTGCAGTGTATACTTATGTAGGTATATATGCGCACAGAAGAGAGCGAGCTACATAGCACACTGCTCGGGGCACGTCACCACATACGGCTCTTTCTCGTCCTTTTTTTTCCTGTCTCTCGCCCCCGCAAGGCACTCTCGAGTCTGGCTGCTGCACCACCACCACCACTGACACACAATACCTCTCGTCGATATATAGATACAGATATATAGGTAGGTACACGCACTTCGCTCTCTCTCGAGCTCTATACTTATTATATATCTATATTCTCGCTTTTGACGTCCCAAATCTAAATAACCCTCAAGGCTCCTGCGCAAGAGGCGTGCAGCCAGCCAGCCAGCACACATGTTCTCGAGGGGGAGAATAACAAACGCTCTCGTGAGAATATGGCTCGCGGAGGGTAAATATTGATGGCGCGCCAGGCACGTGTGCGGGTGCAGCTGCGAGTTCGAGGAGAATGTGTTTACGTATAGTAAAGAGTATAATAAATGGACCGAAATTGAGTGAAACAAAGAAGTGAAATGGAGACTGACTAGGACATACTGAGCTTGGGGCTAATACTTTTGGAAGAAAAGAAAATACAATGGAGACCGACGTGGTGCAGGCAGTCGATATTGGAATTCAACAGAAATCCTCGAAACTCGGCTTCATTCTCGCTGGTGTTACAGGTTCGTACATACATTATCATTTATTATTTGTTTCATTTGTTTACGAATTTCAGCTGATTGTTGTACTCGATAAATTAACATTGTTTTGGTGAATTTCCTTTTTATAATTTTATTTGGTTATGTAGCATGATATTAGTAAACATTGTGGTAAGTTAATTGTATATTCAAAACTGAAATTATATTTAAGAATTTATATCGTAGGTGGTTTTGGGGTAGCAATTAGTGTTATATGCATCCCGTTTGTCAGTCCAGGATTTAGAAGGATATGTTTACCTTATGTGCCTGCAACAACTGATCAAGTAAAAAATATTTTGCAAGCTTTGAAAGGACGATCGGGATCACTTCTTGACATAGGAAGTGGTGACGGGCGTATTGTAAGATTTTATTACTGTAAAATTTTTAATTGAATAGACACGATGATTAAAGAGAATTGCTGTTGCCAGGTTATAGCTGCAGCGAAAACTGGCTTTCAAGCCGATGGAGTAGAACTCAATCCATGGCTTGTAGCTTATTCTAAAATTTCTGCCTTTAATAATGGTGTTTCGTCGAAAACATCATTTTTCAAGAAAGATTTGTGGAAATTTAATTTACAAAAATACAATAATGTAGTTATATTTGGAGTTGAAGAAATGGTAATTATAGAAGAAAATTTTAAACATTCTAAATAATTTTATGAATTAAGTAATGGTGATTATGTTTCTTTGAATAGATGGAAGAACTTCAAGAGAAGTTTAAGTCAGAATTAAAATCAAAGTGTTCAATTGTAGTTTGCCGATTCCCACTTCCAAACTGTAAACCAGTCTTAACAATTGGTGAAGGAGTGGATATGGTTTGGGTGTATGAAACACCTTTAGAGGATGATGTAAGATAGCTTTTTATTCTTACAAAATTAGATATCTTTATTGTGCAAATTTATTGTAGATAATTTTAAATTTTATATATAACTAATAAATTAATTAATTTACACATAAAATTACATTGATAAAAATTTAATTTTATACAAATATATTAATTTGAATAAATAATACTTTAATATAAAAATACAATTTCTATATACAATATAAAATTTTTGGCAGTAAAAAGATATGATATTTTATCTATTAAATTAACAGGTTCAGGGCAGTGCGATGCACTTTTTAAAAAATAATATACGTATGTTTGATAAATGCTTTCTTAGTTACTTATGATAGCTCATGTTTCACAGACAATAAATTACTTATATTCAGTGCTGTTATCACAAGTGGCTTAAAATTAGTTTTACGTACAGATCACAAAGTTATGTAATTCACTATTTAATATGCTGTCATGAACCTGTTAAGTATGTGAATATTTTGCTTAATTCGCTTGTATAAAGAATTGGCTTATGAGATTTAGTACTCCAACGATTGGTACACATGAGTGACAAAAAACTTGCATTACAGTCATTGTTCCTTGTCTATATGAGATCATTAAGTGTAGTAAACTAGGTAACGTAAATACATAAACTAACCCACTTATGGCACCAGTGTACCTAATAATCGTTCCTACGTGCGGCATAAAAATCGCAAATAAAACGCAAATTGTTACGATAATGAGATTCACAAGCAGTACGTAACTTCGGCGGCATTCGGTTGTTTTCAATACAGAAGTCAGCAATTGAATCCTCAGCATGTAAGCTATCAGAGGATAAACGGTGAACAATTGAAACAGCAAAACAACACGTGCCCCTACGGTTAGTCCATCATTTTTTTGGAAATTGTTCAGCAAATTCTGAAAAAGAAAAACAAAAATACTTATGCAACAGTTCGTGATTTGAATATATTTTAGTTATTTTTTATTTTATACTATTGTCTTACATCCTCAATGCATACTTTCGCCAGAGGAAAGCAAACGTAGAATACGATTCCAACAATGATGTATGTAATCGTGACCAAAATGTAAGCTATAGTCAAATCTCTGCCCTGTAATAAAAAATTGAGCTTTTAATGCAAAAATCTTAGATTGTTGCGACATTTAAAAACCGAGAATGCAATCAACAATTACATTTTTCTTTTGATTACGATTGCTTTGCATAATCGTTATGATTATGTTGTGAATAAAGAAAGACAGAGACAGCATTCCGGACAGGACCGGGAAGGTCGAGCGCAGAATCCAACTGTCTTCCCAAGCAGTTTTGTCCATGTTGATTCCCCATGATCCTGACTTCACAAGTACAAATACTACCAAGTACACAATAGCGACCGTACCTGCATCACATACGCTTATTATAATAATGAGTTATTGTTATTCTAATTTGTAAAAGTGATTTGTGGATGAACTTACCAAGAGAATTGAACTTAGTAAAGAAGGTTGTAGTGTTGAAATTTAAAATTGGAAATACTAGTAAAGCCAGGAATATCGGTACCGTTTTGTACAAATCCCATGCTGGTCCCAAAGTATCGTACGAAATATCGTAGTTACTAGTTCCATTCAAATCTTCTTTTGGACAGAGTACTGAAAGCGATGTGTTATCTTTATTTTTGAATGATATTACGGACATGTGAAATGCCGACACAAATCCTACCTTACCGGCTATTCACTTTTATAATTTTTTCTTTGCAAATAAATATAAATATTAAAAAAAAAAGTTTTTTACCTTCTCTATTCATACCAGGCAATCCCAATTAAATTTTCAAAAGGTATCGTTATTAACTGCAGGAGAAAAATGCGTCGAAAAATGTTATACTATTTAACTACAATAGTTGTATAACTTACAATGCATTTTTCCTGAATTTAATAGTGAAACTTGTTCAAAATTTATCTGAAGATTCCTGGTATGAATACGTATAGCATAGAAAGACATTTTTATCAACATATTTTATGAATTACGGTGAAAAAATGATAAAAATGAAAACCGGTGGCTGGCAGATAGGAATCGGGTCGGTATTTTACATCTCTTTAAAAGAAAACACCAGTTACGTATTTTTTACTTACAGTCTACGACGGTTTTGTTATAAGTCACAGGTAATACGGGAATGCCAACAATTATGTCTATAAAATATAGAAGGAAATTTTAGAATTGAATCAAGCGTCGTTTTATATAACACATAGCAAAAATGATCGTACCATAAAGAAAATTAACGGAGTTGTATAAAAAATTTGACATTAAAATCCAGTAGGCTATGTTAGCACCCATGAGCACACTGATGCTGAAAATCTTCGCCATGTGTTCCGCCCATGAACCGAGAAAAGCCCGACTCAGTTCCATCACTTCGATCCTTTCGCCTCCCCCTGGGGCATTAAAAAAACGACATAAGACTAGGGGGGCAATTAGTCATAATTAAATTTTGCATAATTCCATCTATATAGTGGTCTGTAAAATTTAAGACGAGAAATTAAAATTTTAACGTAATTTTCCAGTTAAGAACTTTCACTGTTTATAAACTTTAGATATTAATTCTTATACCCGATTAGACAAGTACCTATAAGACACGACGTTACACGCCTCATCAGGGCCTTGCAAGGACCAATTTTATTAGTAAGGCCCTAGCATAGCCCGGACAAGGTGCGTAACTTGGTGCCTTATTCTTGATTAATTGGGATGTTGCAAAAACGCCTGTTACTATACTGAAACATCGTCATTATACTACTGGATTCAGTAGTAAAAGTTGAAATGATGGGACATATAAAACTACAGAAAGCTAGGGTAACTAAATTATAAATATACTAAATAATAGCACCTTATATAAAACTTATTGAAGATCGTTTGTAAGCTGAAAGGTCAAAGATTAGTATTTATTTCTTTTTTCAATGAATGTCCCAATTCTGCTCTAATCGATCGTACTATTTTCATAAATCCGCAAGGGGGGTTTGTACCCACTTGCGCTTTTATCTATTTGGGTTAAATACCAAACATTTGGTTACACATAACTCGTATACAAAAAGCGTTTATTACCGTGATATTTGTGCACTTGCAGCAGTTTGTACGCGGTAAAGAGGCACAGACCGCTCATGGCGAGTATGAGTATTATCGCCGGTACGAAGCCGGCCATGTAGATTCCCCACGGCATCGTCAGCATCGACGAGCCCAAAATCGTGTTCCACACGGAAAAACTGAAACATTCAAATATCGAACTGAAGTTTGTCTACGATTATTCATAAGCTAACGGTACTGAGAAATGTACTATGGTATAAAATAGTATATTGTGTATCAAGGACGGAAAGTTGGCGATTACTGCGAGTGCGCATTGTGAGTTTGAGACAAGGGCGCAAACCAGCACGAGCATTAGTCGCCTTCCGCTCGTGATGCATACGCTAACTTTTGCCTGACCTGTACTGAAAGGATGATTTTTCGTGCATATGTGAAGCAGGCGGAAAGTGCGTAACTTTACCGTCCAAGGGCAGATGATACCCACTTTCTACCATAGGGCGGAAAAGTTCCGCACTTTGCGCCCGAGGATTTTGTTTTTCGCCCACGTTATATGCATGAAAAAGCATAGCATTTCAGGCTCAGGTAGGGCACAAGTACTATTCCTGTTTAGTGGGTATTTCTTTAGTAATTATAGAACTATTATTATTGTTTACTATACTAAATTTTAGTTATTGCACTGAAATAAGATAGTTAACGGCTCTACTTAAAGATCTACCTTAAGTATATCTGCTTGTAGTATTTATCTATGCATTATTTTAATAAAGAATATCATCTCTACTTCTTATCTTACACGTTAGAAAAATGATCTAAAAGAAATAAGAATAGATGAAAAAGCTGCAAGTCGAAATATTTGTAAGAAATATTTGTAAAAAAATATTAATTTATTCAAAGAATTTAGAGATGAAAAATACACGAAAAATCAGCGAATTTAAAAAAGCGGAAAATCCTCGAATTTATATGGCTATTATCTATAATGAGGCGAGAAGATTAACTGCACTGTAAAAAAACTTCCTGTTACATGTAACGGAAGCAAAAGTTGCTGATGTACATTAAATTTTTTTTAATGTTATAACTGGAAATTAATGTTACAATTACTGAAATTTAATACACATTTACATTAAATTTAATGCAAAAATACACTAAATTTCATGAAATGTATATTAAATTTCATGTACATGTACATCATTTACATTTTTGTTACGTGTAAAATAAAAAAAGTTTCTGTTTGTGACTTTAAAGTACAGTAAATTTAATGTTATTTTTTACAGTTTGCACGATTAATCAATGTTATTAAATCAGAAGTTTTACCTCTTACTAAAGTGAATAGTTGTGTTTATGACTGTTACATATTTAATTAAAATGTAGTTAATCTTACTAAATACTTCTCTCTGTGAAGGAGACCATCAGAGATGTAAATCTTGGAATTTCGTATAATTGTAAAGTATGTTTTACTACATACAACGAAGTCACACATCACCATATCAGTTAATCTACTCCAAGTATATATTTATGCATTATTTTAGTGAAAAATAATATATCAAAACGTTTCTCACTTTTAAATTTTTTATATGAAAATATATCATGCATAGATAGATACCAAAATCACTAAAAACTCAATTTTCAAAAAAATGGACTAAGCTGTTATGCCTCGATGCAGTATAAATTCGAGGATTTTCCGCTTTCTTGAATTTGCTGATTATTCATGTATATTTCATCTCTATATTCTTTGAATAATTTAATATATTTTTTACAAAACAGAAATACTTCGACTTGCAGCTTTTTCCATCTACTCTTATTTCATTTAGATCATTTTTCTAATGTGTAAGATAAGAAGTAGAAATGCTATTTTCTACTAAAATAATGCATAGTTAGCGTTGAAGAGTTGATAATTCAAGAATAAGGGTCCATTAAAGAAAAGCTAAGACTCGTAATTTACCTTATACTTGTGTCTCAAATTTTGTGACAATAAAACATACTTCAAAGTTTCGCAATTTACAGGCTCCACATCTCTGATATTCTTTTTAAAGTACAATTTAAAAAATGAAAATTACTATTCATAGGTTCGTATAAAAGCTTTTACATCATCGAGATAATTCTAAGAAATCTTGCTCGGCCTTATGTGACCGAAGAATCCCAACGGGTTCATTGCTAGCATATTCAAACATGCGTTTCATGCACTCGATTATTATACAATGAAATCGGTATCGCGACTCGCTAGACTGCTTATTCATCGCTTACACTCGCGCGAGTTTGTATGTACTCATGTGATGCAATGAATTCAAACGGCGTTTTAAAAATAAAATCGTGCATTGAGAAAAAATTATCAAGAAGGTCGACCAATTTTTACTTCCTAATCGAGAGCCGCTGCTTTTTTCGATAAGACTCAATGGCGTGCGTCACGGAGTATTCGGCTGACGTTTGTATTAATAAACTAGCTTTACCCAAGATTGTATGTATGTTTATTATTTGTCGATGCAGATATCGTAAACTCCTTCCTGTGCATACGTGCATATGTTAATTAACGTACTTGAAGAGACATTAACTATTTGTGAAAAAGAAGTGCAAAATAACATAAAGTAACGAATTTTTAACAATATATACTTACATTGTGACTAGAGAACTTTGTTTTGGTTTCATCTCCTCTGTGGTATCACCTATATTTCCTTGGATTGGTAATGATTGAGTAAAAAAGTCACTCAAAAAGTCATTTGTTTCGAGCTTGCCGGTCGCGTCGAATACATCGTCTTCCAGTAGCTGTTGTCACAAGGGAAAAAAACACACTCGTTAATTTCTCATAATAATCTCGAATACTGCTTTCATTCTTACACAATTGTTTTCAATTTTATAATTGTTTATTATATGCCCAGAATTTGTCAAATTACCAAATCGGCATTGCGAACTTCGTAGCAATTGTCACGCTCGAGATTAGCGGGTAGCGATGCATTGACCGATGAAGGAACTCCGTCGTTCACCAACGGGGGTAAACGTTTCGGCAGCAAAGTCGTAATGGAATTGTAATTGCTAATGCCGCCGGTCGCACTGCCGAATCTGTCAATAACGAGTCTACATTATTTTTTCAAATATTTATAAACTTTATTTACAATTTATTTTATTCAAAAGCGTATAAGAATTATGTAAAATGATGTTATTCTTACTTCAGACCTACATAGAAGTTTTAGAATGTATTCAACGATAAGTTTAACTGATTGCCACCCAAATGTCCAATAAACTTTCCGTTAAGAGGATATGAAAGTATTAACACATCCACGTAACGATATTTCGTATTTTAATTTTTTTTTGGCAATTTAATATGAATGGAATATAGATACAATGTTAAACAGAGGTTACTTATATTTCAAAGGGCAAGACCGTTCTTCCAAAAAAGATTAATTATACGCAGGTATGGATTCGTAAAACAGTTTATGACAAATTTCGGACGCCTTTTGAAGTATCAAAAGTAATTTCCATTAAAACGTTGGTATATTATTATTATGAAACTTTGTTCGGAATTTTTTAAAATAGTCAATAAAATATGACACATCTGTATCTTCTGTATGTATTCAGGTACGTTCAATGAATTTCTCGAATTATTTTGAAACAATTTATTTGAAAAAACAAATTGAGCGATCACTTTTTTCAGAAACTAGTACACCAATAGGGCTAACATTAACAGCTGACCTATTGGCAAATATTAAAATGTATTAAAATTTCAACCCAGAACGCACCTGAACACACACACACACACCCATACATACACACACACACACATACACACGCATACAGACACCCACGCACATACACAGAGGCAAGTGGCTAGACGTGCTACTATCATCGTTAAAATAAATCGTACCAAAAAAGAGGAGCTATCGGCAAAGATAGTCTCGCACTACGTGCAATGCATACCTGGACGAACTACCGGCAGGACTGGAATCCAGATCGCTGGTCTCGGAGTCCTGGAACATGATGATCGGCTGGTGATCCTGGCTGGCGTGCGAGCAACTCGAGGACAGCAGGGGCGCGCTCTCCGAGCCGCTGTCCCGCTGCTGCTGGGCCAGGGTCTTGCGGTAGAAGCCCGGTGGCGGCTGCTTCGCCCTCCTGCCACCGTTGACGCCGCGTCTGGGCCTATCCATCCTGCCTTTTTGCTTTTCTGCAAGACACCTTATAATCTCTTCTTTTACTTCCTTTTCTTCTTCTACTTCTTCGGGTTTATTTCTTCTATTTCTTCCTCTCCTTGATCAGTTTGTTTCTCTTATAAATCAAGTTCTATTCCTGATCTAAACTATGATTTTATATATTTGCATAATAAAGCAAATGTGACTTGTACCAAAAATAAATTCAAGTACTTACTGATTATTATAAGGCTCGAGTTATTACTTAGAGAGTCCAATATTTTTGTCCATGCATACTCGATATTCTCATCTGCTTATTCTTATTCTTCTACTTACGTTTACTTCACTTTCTTCTTCTATTTCTTCTTTTTCTTCTCCCTCTACTACTTCTTTCTTTCTCTGCTCCTTCTTCTTCTTTTTCTTCTTCTATGTTACAGTCTTATCTGCTTGCGTGAAACAGTTGTGACTTCGACTAAAGCCAAGTTGAAGAAGATAATATAACTAATATGAGACTCGTGTAATTACTTAGAAAGTCGTATTCTCTTCTTCTTCCCTTGTTTACGTTTACTTCTTCTATTTCTTCTTCCTCTCCTTCTTCTTCGTCTTAAACTTCTTATTATGTTCTGCTTCTACTTCTTCTAAGTTACAGCCTTATCCTTTTGCATAGAGCAAACGTGACACAGGCCAAAACCAGGTTCTGTCCATGCCCACTCGACATTCTCCTCGTCTACATTTCTTCCTTCCAATAAATTAAACTAAACACTAAATATTACGAGACTCGAGTAACTCCCGAGAGGTACCGAAATTCGCTTCAACTTGAAGCGTCGCGGGTCAACGCGGCGCGTTGCAATGTAGCAAAACCTGGCGTGCGCGCGTGCAGCTTCTATCGTTCGCTTCGCGCCGGCTCTGCCGTCGTCGTCTTCGTCGTCCGCGCTGTCGAGTTGCTGCGGCTACTCCCGTTGCAACAGCGACGATCATCGTCTTCCTGCAGCAGCAGCAGCATCGGCGGCAGCGACCGATAAGCACACCCGATGCACATGCATCTCCAATCTTGCTCGCGGACCAACAGCGCGATTATTAGCTTTGCGTGTACGCGTGTTTGCGCACGTCGAGAATGAAGAAAGAGCGAGAGATATTCAAAGTCCGGGGTGTCGTCTTCGTCGCTTTGCCGAGCCGGCTCGCTGTGCGTCAATTGTATAGTCTCTCGCCGGGACTGCGAGCGCGAGCTTCGTTTTTTGTTATACAAGTTTATTATCGCGTACGCATGCAAGCTGCGCGCTCGGGATGAAGGAGTCGTGGGCGCGAGCGAGCGTGGGCTACTGGATGCTGTGCCGCCTCGTCGGCGCGAGTGATGCAGTATGCGTCTCGGGAGGAAAGAGCGGACGCGATGATAATATCCTTGACCATATAGTTTCATCTGGCTTCGTCCCCACCTACCTTCTTCATCTCTTTGTCTCCCCCCACCGCAGGCGCCTGGTGTCAGATATGCACTGAAATCTTCATCGATATCGCCTTGAGTTTCTTTGGGTCTTTTGGTTTTGTTGTACTTTGCGCTTTTATGAGAGATATTATTATGTCTTTGAGATGATCTGACAGACTCGATTGCATAACGTAACAATAATTCTTTTGATCTGAAAAGATTAATATTATAAGAAGACTGTCATACGTTTGACAGTAATTCTACAAGTGATTAGGTATAATAGATAGACTGCGTAATACCGATCCATTTCCTAGCTTAATGATTTTTCAATTTTATCATTTTTTTTCGGTAAAAGTAAGTGTTTCGGAAAAATATGTTGCAGGTGCGGTAAACAGATAGGCTTTGAGAACTATTTTCTGATAACTTAAATTTAATTATTATTTAATTTAATTTTATTTTATTGATTGAAAAGATCAATAATAGTTGTATGCTAATTATTAGTTTTATATGAAAAGGTTAATTTGTTCTAAGGTTATGTAGAATCAAAGACTGCCAGAGAACCTGCATAAAAATTCAATATTTTTAATTCTATTCGAATCGGCGAATTTTCATGTAATTTTTGTTACTATCTTCGTTTGCTCATAACTTTTTAACAAATTAATTTATATACAAAAGGGAACTCAAATCAAAGTTATCGTATACTGTTATTTTCCTTTTGGAAAAATTGTCTAGCATAATACATGCCAACTAACCTATACGTGGAGAACAAGGACTCATTAGAACCACCCAGCGGTGCTACACTTCATTTTAAGATACCAGAAAACTCCTCTCAAAGCCTCATCAAAATCCGCTTTTCATATCTGTGACACTCTCCGTGCGAAATTGAGAAACCAAAAAAAATTAACTCTTTCGTGCTTAGTGGGACGTATACGTCCCAGATCTTTAAAAATTCCTATCGACAGGAAAAAGGTATCAACCTCTATTCAGGCTCATTTTAAAGTTCATGTTAAGAACTATTGAAGAAAAATATTGGCAACCAAGTAAGCTTTATCCATTCGTGTATACACCGCCTTAAATATTAACCAAATGGAGTATAAAAGAAAATATACATATCTTTCCAAACCCTAGTTCAATTGGACCGAAACTCATTTTTTAGGGGTTCTCGGGGTTGCTCATTATTAATCCGTAGACAAAATTGCAAAATTTAAAATGGCAGATCCAATATGGGGGGTAAAAAAGTAAAATTTGGTTTAATTGAACCAAAACTCATTTCTTAGGGGTTTCAGTGATTGCTGATTACGAATCCGTAGAAAAAACAAAATGACGGATCCAATATGGCAGGTAAAAAAGTGAAATTTGGTTCAATTAGACAAATAATCATTTCTTAGGGGTTTTCGGGGTCGCTTATTACGATTGTGTAGACAAAATGTCAAAATTCAAAATGGCGGATTCAATATGGCGGGCAAAGAAATGAAAGTTGATCCAATTGAATAAAAAATCCATTTTTGTACGCCATATTGGATCCGCGATTTTTAATTTATATATCTTGACTACGGATTCGAATCAGCGACCCCAAAAACCTATAGTAACATGTGAACCATATGAATAGAATAGGCAATAAAAAACAGGCTCGAAAAGGTATTGCAGATGGCTGGTGAAATAGCCTAATAATACGTAAAGAAATTTTGAAAATTAACAAAGTAAAAACAAAAATATTAAATTTGCACACAGAGATAATTTCCTGATAAAAGTTACCAAGAAAATAATAACAAACGCGGGTTATCGCGACTGAAAACACCTATTCATCATAATATTTATCGTGAAGTTGGGTAAATTTAAATTTTAACATTTTTGTTTATTGAAAATTTCACCCAGGTTCAGTTCCTTAAAAGAGTTCAATGTTCAATGTAAGAGTTAGGTGAACATAATATTTTCAATTGTAAAAGCTTATATTGTACTATTTGCTTCCTAAAAAGTAAAAGACGACATTTCCTTTATTAATCTGATCATTAAAAAAGGCTACAATAAATTCAAAAGCTAATTTCAGATATAATATCAGAAATATTTATAAAACGTTTCGTGAAGATCTCAAAACTCAGTACTATGTAGATATAGGGGAGAGTCTCCCAGTATGACCCCCGCCACACTCCATATATGACCACCCATAGCTGTTGGGCTCATACCGCTAGATGGCAGTGTTTTATATGCTGGATTAGATTGATGCTATAGTTCTATTAAATATTATCGGAGGTTCTTGCTTTTAAATCACAACTCCGAAGATTCTCACGAGAATAACAAAAAAGGCGTTAATTTCCGTGTCAAAAGTTATTTCCCGAGTGTTGAATACATGCTCAATATATAAGCTAATTAAATACTAATTAT
Organism: Gastracanthus pulcherrimus; assembly: GCA_949152435.1. Classification (NCBI taxonomy): domain Eukaryota; kingdom Metazoa; phylum Arthropoda; class Insecta; order Hymenoptera; family Pteromalidae; genus Gastracanthus; species Gastracanthus pulcherrimus. The sequence continues at coordinate 1,582,768 of OX424573.1, read as the reverse complement.
TTCATATATGATATGATTTAAATTAAAATAGATTTAAACAACATACTACTTTATAACATTTACCTGTCTTTGAATCACAATTTGTAAGCATTTAAAGCAAAAATACTCTTCTATACAGGTTAGGTGGTCATACTGAGATACACTTTTTCAAAAACTCAAAACGCTCATTTTTCGTTATTAATTAATATTCAACTCAGATTATTAACTTTGACCAAAACTAATTTACTACATCAAAGAAGTCCATTCATATAACTAATTCCATTTTGAAATTTTCATTTTCACCTTGGTACACAAACGTTACAGCTAAAATAGCTTTGGGTGGTCATACTGGAGTACTCTCCCCTACATATAATGATGTGTATGTAAAAAAATGTATAAAAACTATATATTGAGTGAGGGGGATAAAATTTACTTTCTCAATCAATGAAGTACACAATGTCAAAGTATGATCATCAGAACGCAAGAGTTTCATCATTCTATGAAACCAAAACAAACACTTAAATTTTTGAAGATAAACATTCTGATGAAATAAATAAATATAAAATTTCAGGGATATTATAGCTATGTAAATAAAGAAATAAATAAATATCTTTTTGATAAATAACAACGATTATAGTAATACACAGCAAAATTACAAGAGAGTTTGTATTAATTAAAATATTTTTAAAGATATAGGAAAGTTTAAATCTCCATTATTTGCTTAACAACAGGCGTGAGATGTAATATTCATTCAGTGTTTCATCATGAAGATAAATTAGCACAATATTATTTTTAGCCAATCATGAAAATTTTTTGAAATTTAGTTCTACATAGATATAGTTCTCGAAATCGCAGTAAAAATTTTAGTTTATTTCAGGGAAATCCATTAATTTAAGTTCTTGATAGTTTATTTATAAAATTGAAAATGTTCCCAAATAAAGAGAAAGTTAACTATTTCACTAAATCTTGTTTTTGCATAAAAATTAATATTTTGGGTACCTAAAAGTACTCTTACCTAAATTTCCGCATGCCATTATGTTTATATTGGTCTGTATGGTATGCGTGATTCTGAATCATCGCGAACTTATCTTTTTCTTTTATGTGCCGCACGTGTTGTTATTATTTTGCCTGAGAGAATAACAGTAAGATATTGTGAATAAAATGAAATTAAACTAATCTCACAGTCTTAATAAGAAAGTCAGTAAGAGCGACGATGATGACTGAGGGCTACAATAGCGTACAAAAAGATATTATACACTTATTTACGTTGCCGTAATGGTGTAATCATTTTGTAACAACTTATATATACATAATTCTTTTTATGCCAATTATGCAGGTCGTTTAATAAACGATGCGCTTATGCTGAAAACATAAAATTACTTCGTATAAACAGAAGAATTATCATTGATAAACTAAATTTATAAATAAACAAAACGTCACATAAAATGTAGTTTAAACACAATTGTAATACAATTGTATTAATGAAATACTCGAAAAAAGGAATATAAGACGTAGATATCGATGGCCCTTAAGAAGATTATCACGCTTTTTGCGTTTACCACGAAGAGTAACACATTTGGATATTCATCGCGAAGACTATAGTGTTTTTCATGAGTTACCCACGAAGATTGGCACGTTTCGCAATTTTCCATCGCCTGACTGTTTGGGGCAACTTGATTTATTCGAGAAGTCTGATTTTCTGGGGTTACCCGATCATTTTTCGAGTCCCAAATGAGTTGAGTGCCTTACCTGAGCTGGAAAAAGAATCCGACCCAACCAGACGAGAGTTTATAGGTGCAACCCTAATTTATACAATCCATACAAATAGTGCAAGTCTTCGTGGGAAACTCATAAAAATTACTCCTCTTTGTGGGAAATCGTGAAAAGTGTTATGGTCTTCGTGGTAATTATGTTCTAAAAAGTGCTAATCTTTATGATATTTTCAAACGTGTTACACTTCGAGAAGGCCACTGATATAATAGAGTACTCCTGTTAGCAGTTAATAGAAAACATTGAATGGTATGAAACGTTTTTAGAGACTTAGAGGAAAATCCCATGTCAATATATTGATGATTATAGAGAACATGTTATGAGGTCGGACTGATTTAGTGGAGTTCCCATATATAAATTGCGATTAGACAACTTAGCTGTCAGTTTCAATTCATCGAGAATTTATTCATCTGTGGTTTATTTACAAGTGGTTTTAAAGGCCGTGAGATAAATGATAGGATTTCTACATACATGCATGGCACAAATTGATTTTACGTTAAATAATGTTATTTTGCTTTCTAATGAAAGAGAAATCATTGTTGCGATAAATGTTTTTTATTGTCAGTTTTCAACGAGAACATGTTACATAAAATGACAAGTCTTAAGAGTATACTTTTAAAATCTGTCTACCCATATGTGTGTATGTGTATTTATGTGTGCATGTGTGCGTGTATATTATATCACAACTCGTAAAGGGCTTTGTATAACTTAGCCAAATTTAGTCGATTCGATTATAATTTTGATTGTACAGCCACTTTTTAAACATTTTTAAATCTTAGTCTTTCGAAAAATTTTCAATTTATCTTATGTTTTCGGGAATCGAATTTCTTATACAATAAAATACTCATAAGAGCTTTGTTAAGTCCAAAAACATTAATTTGTCATATGTGCAATTAAGATTTTTTAATTGGAAAAAATTAGATATTATTCAATAAGTTTTTTTTTAATATTATTTTAATACAGAACTATATTTCTGTAAATTTTTAAGTCATAAGATTCATTGCTTCTGCAGAAAGAAAAATGGATCAAAATGAAAGTGACTATGTTGAATTAACAAATGGATACCGCAAGGGACAATATTAGAGCTTTTATTATGTATATTATATGTGAATGACCTACTAACTGATATGCCGGAAAACCCGACTATATCATATGCTGATGATACTGCGATTGTATCCACAGATAAAACTTGAAATGAAGTAGAAATAAAAATGAATAAATATTTGGATGAGGTAGCTGATTGGTTGGCTTTAAATAAATTATCTCTAAATATTAAAAAGCAGTATTTATAACCTATGGAAATTATTGTGATTGTGTGCCTAGAAATATAGATATAAAAATAAAAGAGTGTAAGTTAAATAGAGTACAAGAATGTAAATATCTGGGTGTAATTTTTTACTATAACTTAAAATGGCACAGTCATATCGATTATATTATCAAAAAAACGAAATATTTAGTATTTATATTTTATAAAATCTCTAAATTTATTCAAACAGACACAATGCTAATGATATATTATGCATTTTTCGATAGTATGATAAGCTATGGGATAATACCATGGGGAGGAGCTTATAGAAATAATTTATGTGCATTGCAAAGATTACAAAATAAATTATTAATAATATTCAAAGATAAATTTGTAAGAAACAGACCAATGGATCTGAAATAACTCTATGATTATGAATCATTGAAATATCATTACAATGCCCTAAAAGAAATATACACCAAGTCAAATAGTATAACAACAAATAAAAGTATACAAATTCCTCAAAGAAAGAAAACAGTCAGCATAAAGAATAGCTATATAACTGTAATAAATTTATACAGTAGTCTGCTCAAAGAATTCATAACTTTAAATAGTACAACGAAAAAAACACAATAACAAAAACCGAAACAAAATAAAAGACTGGATAATAATTTACTACATAAATATATATTCTCCTGTATTTTAAATGTAGTAGGCAAAATTTCGAGTAGGTCAAATTACATCTACCATTCAAAAATATCGCCGTTTAAAAATAATGACGTTTTTGTGTACAGTAAAAGAAGAAAATTAGCTTAAATATAAAAAATTTCGGGTCGAAAAAAAAAGGTAATTTCAAGCTCTTTCAAATGCATTATCACTAAATCGATGATACTATTTCTAATGTAATAAAATAACTGAAAATCTAAAAATCAAAAATCAAAATACCGATAAAAAACAAAAATCAACAAAAAACAACAAAAATTATTTATGAGCCCCATCCTTAAAAAAACAAAAAAAAATGAACCCTGAAACATTAAATTTAACCGTGGATTACTCGAGATATAGAGCGATACATACGTACACACACACGCACGCACGCACGAACGCACGCACACACACACACAGAAATATCCATACGGACATTTTCTAAAAATAGTGTATTTTTATTACAAATAGCCCAAAACATGTTCCTAACATGTTTTTAATCCCCCTTCGCAGAGAGCCGAGTATACTCGTCCAAACATTTTTTATCATTTTTTATCAACTTTTGAAAAAAGTAACTTTAGGACATCAACGACCTCGCAAATTAAAGTCTAGAATATATGTATAAGGTAGCCAGAGTTTACATAAGATTTTGAATGTTATTATAAAATTATTATAATCTCAAAATTAAGACAATTACTATTTTTTATACTTATTGTATGCTATTGTAATATCTTTCGTAAATAGCTTAAAATAGCTCAAAATAGCTTGAAAACCCTTATTCGTGGGTTTTCGCAAATTACGATTCTGAAGTTATAATTTCAAAATTCAAAATAGCGGTTGTCGAAAGAATTCCCGAGAATTATAAGAATATTTTCTAAAAAAATTAACTTAAATAGGCTTTTAACATTATCAATATTATTTTTATTGTTAAAATTTAAAATTCAAAATGGCGGCGTATTCAATACGACCGCCACATATCGATTTTGGAAATAGTACAGGTGTTCTTCTAACGAAAATCAATGTACATACGTTTTTGAGTTCTGATTACGATCTGCTGTCAGAATTTCGAAATTCAAAATGGCGGATTTAATATGTCGGCTCTAGAGCGAATTTTCAGGATTTGTGCAATTTTTCTCAAGAAAAAACGAACGTGAATAGATTTGTGAAATTGTAAATAATAAATTTACCATCAAAACTACAAAATTTCTAGATATTACGTGTTATTTTAAATGAAAATCACCATAATTAAGTTTTTGCGGACGCTCATTACAGATAGCCATAATTTTAACATTCAAAATGCATTTTAAGACTGGCTACGATTTTACGATACGATTTTATATGAATCCTTTTTAGTTGTTATACTGTATAACAACATTTTTTTTCAACACTTAGTACTCGAAAACTATTCGATAAAAGTCGATGAAATTTTTACTGAATAATTATTTTATATAAAGGTATATTCCTGTAAATTCTTAGGTAACGAGACGGTCTTTTTTCTTAGAAAAGAAATAAAATGTAAAAAAATGCATATTTTGTACAACTATAACTTGAGTAATACTTGATGTAATGCTTTGAAGATTTCAGAGAATATTTGTTAGGTGTCACGTTATTGGCTGAATATTTTTTAGCCAATTCGGTTCATAATCTTCTGAGATATAAGATTATTTAATTTAAACAATACTTTTTCACCCTGTATATCGCGACATCTCTGAGCTTTATCGTTGTGCTTTTTCTTGTAGATATTAAGTATTATTATATATGAGATTTACTATTCTACACTTCCAGCCAACTTTACGCAGTATATTGCACGAAAAAATAAAGAAAACTGGAAAGATAATGTTATATTAACAATATTATTTTTAACACACCTAACTATAAAGTACGTACTTTTTCTCCGCCGATCCGGGAAAAAAGCGCGACATTAAATCCCTACCCCCACTCTAGTCCTCGCCGCGGCGCGCAAATTCCCTCGCCTTCGGCTCGAGCAGAAACAGCGCGTGGCAGCGGGAACTAGTGTGAGGTTAGAAAATTAATATGTAGCAGTATTTTCCCTCTTAAGCGGTGAACGAATACGAACTTTTTGGTAGGTACGTTAAGAAATCGTATATTGCACGGGTGAATAAAATGAGCCAGCGATTGCCAGCGTGTGTGACGCCCTCGCTCCGCTCGGGCGCCGACCCACACGCGGGCATTTAATGTCTCACTTTAGTCCCTACGTGCATAATATACTATACTTTGTGGTTTTTTAAAAATAATTTAATAATGACATAATTTATTTTTTAAATAATGAATATTTATCTATCTATAATAGATCATAGAAAAATTATAATTTGTATACTATTTTGATGATGGAATTTGTAAATTAGTAGGTATATGTTAAATACTATAGTTTTAATACTATAGTAAAAATTTTAAATTAGTTGTTTTAAAAATGATGCGTTTTTGTGTCTTATGCATTTTTTTGCAATGTAAGAAATAAAAACAATAATTCAATCTTATAGGTGTTGGTTTTATATGATTTTATAGATAAAAATATATTTTAGAATCAATGACACATCACTGACCGAAGACCCTTATATACGATAATATATTTATTGAAAAATATTCATTTTTTAGTAGGGAACAAATCTCTAAATGAAAATAGCTAGACAGGAAAATAACAATGATGGCTGGTACCGCGCAGCTCTTCCTTATTTGTATAATAATTTTAATTAAATTCTTTTTGAGAAAGCAAAGTGCCAAAGCAGTTGGCAGCATTTTTAATAATATAACAAGTGGAAAGGGAAAACTGATATTTCCTTACATTTCTAGTTTCATTGATTCAGATAAAAAATGTTTGATATTATAAAATTTATTATAGACGTATATCCGGGGAAAGATTAGCAGTATAATTACAAAATTATGCGTAATAAGCAAAATTGAAGGAGCGCAATATTTCCGGGTATAAGTATACGAGTTTCAAATTAGTCCGATCTATTGCGTCAATACAGTGCGTGGCACTACAGTCGCAACAGAGTAATTTTTTTCTACGCCGCATGATCCTCCGTTGCTCTGTGTAAGTTCAAACTTTTTTGCCGAACTTTGGCAATAGATTAGAAGCGTCATGGCACCCGATAACGGTTGCCCTATTTCATATTCGTAATCGCTCGTGTTTCTAACCGAAAGCTAATATGAAAGCAAAGAATTTGCCTATTCGGTACTACTGTTAGCTATTCACTATCAAATAGTCGAAAACTTTTCTATGAAAGATATATGCTGAAAAATAAGACAGTAGGAGAGAGCGAGGCTAACTCATAAACTTTTACTGTTTGCATTTAGTTCTCGCTTACAAAGAAAAATAAAAAGTCCCGCGCTGGTGAATCTTCAAATTTATGTTTTCAACTAATTATTTGAATTTTTTTCAAGTTCAATTTTCATTGCTTAATATGGTTAATGTTACCTTTAAAAAAAGTGATTGTGTATCAGTTGGCCCCGCGCTTGGGTTAAAGCGTACAAACCTTGGGGTTAAGTTGTACATGTATATTAAATGGAGAAATTAAAAAAATTTCAGATTTCGCGCAAAAAAGTTTAGAAGAAATGAGAAAAAAATTCAATGAAAATTATAAATTCTCCCATTTAAAATACGTGTATAACTTAGCCCCGTGGAAGATGTACAAGTTAGCCCCAAAATTGAAAATATCTTTTACAGATTATGTAACTATACCCTAATAAAATAACAGAAGATGAACTGAATTGAGGTTTTTAACATAAATAGTATATTGTGCAACTAGGGGGGGAAATGGGCCATTTTTAGCGAGGGTGAGATGAGTTTAGCACGAGACGGACTATGGAGACAAGTGCTAAAATTATCACCCGTGCTAGAAATTGCCCTCCCCCTTGTTACACATCATACTTTTTTAACAAGGGCATGAAAAGCTCTTTTTATGCCTGAGAGTGGGAGAGGGAATTGTACATTTTAAGTTTGCGCAAAACACTTAGAAATGAAAAAAAATAATGAAAGTTTCGCATAACAGTCTGAAGTTGGTCGCTAGTGGCGCAAGCGCACTAGCGATAAACTTGAAAAGGCGCGAGTGTTCAAATTGAACTTGCGTGTAAAGATTTCGAAAACAAGTAAGAAATGAATCTATTTCTACCCTGTAACCAGGGTAACAATGAGCTCATTTCTGCCCTGTGGTCAGAGTAACAATGAGCTCATTTCTGCCTTGTAGCCAGGGTAACAATGAGCCCATTGTTACCCTGGTTACAGGTGAAAAATGACTTTTCTCACCACTTTTTACAAACACGCTCGAAATGTGTAATTTTCTCTTCCAGTTTCAGGCATGAAAAAGTATCGTAAATATGAATAAATCTACCTTTACACTAATAAGTATCCAGACAGACGTTATTTCTCATAACGTTATTTTCACCGTGAAACGGAGTAAAAATTTTACTGTAAATTCGGGCAATTTGTACCGCGTCTATCAGTAAAGGTAATTTTGATACCAAGAAGTAAGGATGCCCCACGCTTATTACAATTTTTACATAAATTATACGCAAATACTCTCTATGAAAAAAAGGTTCTTCCTCTGCAAAAAGATCCCTTCTTTAAGTATTATATAAGTATATATAGCCCAAATTTGCTCTGAATTTCGTACTGATCTAGTACACAACTCCACACTGAACTTTCACTTATTGTCGAATCCGGAGATAAGACGCGCGCACCTCCAGCAACGAAAAAAAGGTCCCAATCTATCATGCGCTTGTTTCCAGCGTTGCGCGTATCTGTCGGCTCGCTCAACAGCAAGTTTCCATGCTCGTCATTGCTAAACTAGGCGTTAACGGCGGCACCCTCGGCGGGGCCGATAATGCTCGACGTCGTCAATCAACATCGACCTTGCGCGATTTCTCGGGAGAAGTGCTCTGCCCCGATCGTTATTGTTAAACTCCCGGAGTGAAAAGAGAAAGAGAGACATAAATGCTGGCAGATGCCGACAGCTGACAGATTGATGCACGAGCGACGGCTCGGGAGATCATCCGTCAAATGTATGAACTGCATATTCGAGATGCGCGTTTGACGTCTCTCTCTCGTCGATGTCTCTTTAATGTGTCTGTCTCTTTGTAATTTTACGGTGGATGGGTTTTCCTCGTCCTCGGGATCTTGAATCTCTTTGCTGGCTGGAGAGATGTTTAAAAGGAAAGAAAACGTATACGAGCAAGGTTTGCAGTTTCTTCACCTTTTGAGGAACTTTTTTTTTCAAGTTAATGTATGACAAGTGGCGTATCGAGATAAATGATTAATTAAAAGAAGCGTGGAAGAACATTTCAAGACCATTTTTTTTAATGATAGAAATTAAGTGTTCGAATTCTTTTAAACTTAATAAATAAATAAATTGAAATGAAAATTAGATGGTCATTTTCTACATTTCTTAAAAATCTCATAGTATACGCGTAATTAACGGGACGCACGTGCTTATTAATTTAATTTTTTAAACCTTCAAGCGGAGAGCGTCAGACGATATCTTGCTCTTCGAATGTACATACGTATTGGTATATTAGTTACGCTAAAAATATCAATATTTTTTCATTAGAATACACGCAGCAAGATAAATGAAATTACGTAATTTGTATCTCCGAGCGTTATATTGTATTACTGCATTGTCAGCAGAGACTTCTGATTTGAATAATTGTTTTGCTTTTTGTACATGCGGATATACGTACAAGTAGATATTTCCTGAGTTTAGTCAGACCATTTTTCCAAATTTGGCGCATGTACATTATTTTCAAACTAATACAGATACAAGGTTCATGTTATCTTGAAAACGTAAATAAGTGTATCGGCTTTAGCTAAAAAAATTATTTTATTGATTTTTTTTGCGTATTCACTGAAGTTTAAATTAATTTGCTATTCAAGGATAATAATTTGAAATGATAAGATGTATTCAATCTGAAGGATATCTTAAGTTAATAGTGATTATAAAGTCTAAAAATAAATAAAATTGTTTACCTCAACTTTAAATGTGAAGTAAAAATACGATATCGATCATTTTTTTAACAGAAACGTTGATAAAACTGAAGTACTGATTCATAAATATAGTTTCCCTGAAACTTTAAGAAGTTCCCATACTGCAGCTTAAGTTAAAAAGAAATTAATACAATTCTTATTTTACAAACAAAATGTTGTATAAATTTAACACACAATAAGTCATTATAAAGACTGTGTAACCTTTTTAATTTTAACAAAAATTGATGTAACAAAATATAACATAAGACAATAGAATAAAAAACTCTACACTATATATAAAGAATTAAGTCACATAAAGAAAACTAATGAAAAAGGAGGTAAAGAATGTTGAAAAATCAAACTCAAATATTTCTTTTCAATATTTCATTTCGCATATTATATATTTTTTCGATTACCTTAAATCAATTGTATCTATAATATAATCATATGTTCATTATGTACCTCAATCGTTTTCGCTCTTTCTCTCTCTCTCTTTCTCTCGCGTATGTATATCATACTTTCTTAATCGTGTTCACAGCGACCGATTTTCGTGCACGATGCACAAGTGTGACCCGGTCATCGCAAGATTAATCAATTTAATCATTGTCGCAGCGCTTCGAACCGTCGCACCGTCAAACGGCGACGCGACGCGCTCAATTACATCTTTACATGGGGGGTTGCGAATAAAGTTATCGCTATAATTCCAGCGTTTTAAGTCCCTGACAGCCGTCCATAACTTTTTCTTTAATTTCTTTTTTTTTAATTCATTCGCGTCAACAAGTGCAATACAGTTCACATAATTTTCACAGTACGGTCAAAACAGCCTTTGCGCTGATCGCTATGTCTGTATATATATTTTTATCGTGATTTTTTTTCAGTATTATTTATAAAACGTAGTCGCACGAAATTCGAAAACTCTCACCGACTGGAGATTTCACGTTGTGTATACAGCCGAGCGCCAAGTTCTATATAGCAAATATAAATCTCATTCGATCGTCGACGAATATGTCCCTCGTTCTTTTTCTCAATACTAGCTTTCGACGGTTTAATTAACTTATCCGTGCAAAATCTACAATCCGAAGTTTTTTTTTCTCAGAATAAACAACGTAGAAAATCCAAGCGGAGCTTTGATGGAATAAGCGTCTGGCAAGTCAGCAGCTATTACAGAACTGTGGTGTTATCAGCGTGTAAAACTGTGCTTTTTGTTTATTTTCTCTCTTTTTTCACACATTTTAGCGGTGATCAGGTAGTGTCTTGATTACTATATTTTTTTGAATATACATAAATATAACCATTGCCCAGCCAAAGATAAACAGGTGATGCTAAGTATTTCATTTTTCTCTGTTTTACGATTGTGTCAAATCTTTTTAAAGACAACACCAGATGCAATAATCAGTTAAATAAGTCAGAGGCTCGAATGTAACCAACTGGTATTTCGTATATTAACATTTTACACAATCAATTGGGAAGAATCAAACAATCAAAAAATATTACTTGATCAATTTTGCTATGCTTTAGTAATTTTACAATTTTTACAGTTTATGTAATTATCCAACTACAAACAAAAAATAGTTGAATATTACAAAATAATTCATTCAATTTCTTCATAATTTATTACTTTAAGCAACATTTTAATTTTTATGTACAAAAAATATCAGCTGCTCAGCATTTTCATCAGAGCCTTCAAACTTGAATAACATTCAATTACAGATCGTTTGAGAAGAAAGGAATTCATAAAATATACGGTTCTGTGTGCTCTCTTCAATGTCACAAGTGTAACTGCAGCAAAGTTCTCGTACGATTTGTTTATCATGTACATGTATTCCGGTCCCCTTTAATCACCAACTTTTTTAAGGGTCAGGAGGCTTCTTTTAATTGATGAACTAAATATATCTTGCTTAAGAAATAAACTTCTAATAGCACATTGTTTAAATATGAATAGTAGATGCATACATTAGCTAACGAATTTGACACCAATCAATCGGAATTGAAGAAACTATTTCTAGAATTTACTGTAGAATTCGAAATGTCGAAAATATGCATGGTAATTATGGTTAATGTAAATGTGAAACAGTGTAACAGAGTAAAAGTAAAAAGTTATTTTTATCGATTAACTCATATATTCTCTTTTTTTCAGTAAATATTAAATATTCATTGAATGCGAATAAAATATTACGGAATGGGGGGGACAGACGTAGACACAAGTCAGGGAAAACGTACGCTATTGACTTATACTTCTTTTTTGCTGCTTTCCAGACTTTTATCGTCATATTTTTTTTCTTATATCAAAAAGCTGCACTCTTCGCCGTGCTAGTACTTTTTCCCATCTATATTCGACACACCTATATATCTGTAAAAACAAAACAATCAACAGTAGGATAAGATACAATTTTGGAGATGTAATCATGCAGTGCGATAAACGTATAATGAAACTGTCAACTTACTCTCGATTTCCGACCCCGCAGAGATGAACTTTGTGTGCGCTTGAACAGCTGTGCTGGTCTGTTGGACGTTGAGAGGAACGCTCGGTGATGGCGCGGCAAAGCCAGGCGGTGGTTGCATTGCCCAGTGCTGCGCTGGAGGTGCGCTCTGCTCCTGAAAAAGCAAACAACAAAATTTCAGCGTGCTGTTAATGCGACCAATTTTACGTGCGCTCGCATAGTATCCCAAGATTACGGCAATTTATCAATTATCTCGTCTGAGACTGCGAACCCAATTTGTAAACAGATCATTATTAACATAAGTTCATGTATACAAATTCGTTTTTAAATATAAATAATAATCTATAAGAGAAATTTTAATCAATTGAAAATTTGTAGTAATCTATCGGTTCCATGTGCCAGACATGGGCAAGTATCTTTCTCGAAAAATATTCACCAAATATTAAATTCTATTGTTTACGAGATATATTAATGTATAAATAAAAATTAGAAAGTTACAAAAAGCTCTATATTACGGCTTGAAGTTTGTCAAATGGTACGCTTACATATCTGAGAAAAGTATTCTTTCATATAAGCATCTAAATATTATTGACAAAAGATTAACATATCTTAAAATGGACTGCAACCTTTTGTCTTAAATTTTTAGTTTCATTTATTCCAGGAAATAAGTTTGTATGTCGTCGACCTTATTAAAAAAGATACTTGCACGTGCGTGCCATGTGCTTTTTCGAAATTTGACTGTGCATAGGAAATCTTCAGGTTCTATATTTAACCTTCAATCCATTTTTAGCTAATATGTAATATGTTAAATAATTATTTAAAGTTTTGTCGTTAAAAGTAGATATACACCCTTAAAATTAAAGAAAAAAGAACATTGAAGAAAAATTAATTGAATGACATGAGAAACAAAAGATTCAGCACGGTACTCATTAATCTGTCATAGCCCTTGATTCCCCTTGGAAATACAATGGATACACTTTCAAGTACCTGCTGGGCATTGTGAGACACATTATGTGAAGGGTGCGCATGAGGAAATTGCCATGTGCTGGTAGTACTCTGGAATGGAAGTAGCCGGGAACTCACAATGGCTGGATCTATCGGATTCAAGTCTGAAATTGATCCGAAGTTATTCCAGCCGCCCTTCTGATAGAGCGCCTGATGGTGAAACTGTTGTTGCTGTTGCTGCTGCTGCTGCTGCTGCTGCTGCTGGGACTGCTGGGAAGTTAACTCGCACCAATCTTTCAGAGTGTAAATCGCGTCGTTGGCACATTTGCCAACTCCTGCATATTAAAAAATGTTTAATTATTATGATTCTATACATATGGATGGTACACATTGCCTTTGTTAAACCTTTAAAGCATGATTTAGTTTGTTTTCTTTTACAGAGAACAAAAAATGTGCTGTAAAAGTTTAATCTGGCAAAGAAACTGAAACAAAAGTGTATCTAGTTACCTTGTGAACTAAGGAGGGGATTTTGGTTTTGAAGAAACGAGGTCTGCGGATTCTGTTGCGCTCCCGTGAATAGGACGCCGGACGAATGGCTCACGAACGGCAGTATCTTACTACCTGTAGACATAAGTAAGTCTGTAACAGAAACGTCGGTCACACATGTAACGACGCATTTATGGGAACTTTTTTAAAACGGCATATTTCATTCAATAGCGTCAAATAGGCAAAGCGCATTTTGAAATTTCAAATTCATAGTGAAATAAATTCGGATTGAAAATTTTGCAAATGTTCATGAGTATTCCGAAATTTCGATGCTCAAATATGTAATATAACACAAGTTGAAACGATGATGAGCAGTTTTACAAAATTTTCAAAATGGACTTATTCAACTCCGGTTCTGAACGGTTCATTTATTTCTCTAGAGCAGCCATATAGCAAATTCCTGGATCTCGTAAAACGATATCACAACAGTATTAAGATTAACCCGCTACTACCCAGTACACTTAAAAACAGTAAACTTAAAAGAGGTTAAAGGGTACTTTTTAAGGTTGATTCCAAGTAGGATAAAAATATTTTGTAGTTACTACTTTACTAATAATACTATAATGTTATTTAATACTAATGTTTTAGCGAAATGAATCAGGAAATCGTATTTCTATCTACTACTGTAAGGTAAGTGTACCAATGACTGGACACGTCCCAGTACCTGGACAGCAGCTCGAATATCACGTTATATCGGGAATTACAGTGCATTTAATGAAAATAATTATATGTAATCATTATCTGTTACTTTCCAGCTACATATATTTAAATTTTTATAAAACTCTATGTTTGATTTGTATCCTAAAAAAATAGTTTTGTAATGGAACTAATGCATGCACATCAGCACGCCATCTTCTTAAGCAATGGCTAAGATATGCTTTTTTAATATTAGAAGTTATTTAATATTTTATTATTATTTTTGACCCCCAAATTTTTTTTGAGCTTATTTAATCGCATAATAAACCGAAATAAAATGCTAGTATATGCCAAAATATCGTTTTTCTTGCAAAAAACATGTGTCCAGTCTCTAGTACACAGATAAGCTAGAGTGCCGAGTACCTGGACACCTATATGAATTTCAATATTATAAACTTATTTTGATACGAAACACGCCTTTCTCTGCGTAATTAAGTTCTCAAAAATGATTACCATTAGTTCTACTATTTACTTTGTCAATATTTTGATTTAATTTTTAACAATGTTAGTGTTTATATTGCATGTCTTGAATTTGACATTTTTAAGTTATGGCGTACATATCAGCTGACACATCATAGGTTAGGTAAGTAGAATATTTTTCAAGTAATAATCAGTCTTAAATTTGTCAACTAAGTACTTATACACACGAAAAATATAACAATAGTACTGTTATTGTTCATTCAAACCTGATTTTCTCAAGAAATATATATTATTTTAATAGAAATAAGCCAAAATAAACGTGTCCATGTACTAGGACAGCGATGTCCAGTTATTAGGACAAATGTGCTTTACTTGTCCAGCTACTAGTGCACTAGTCTACATTACATTTTTATTAATATTTCTTGTAATAAACTGTAAATTAAAAGTTCATGAGGTTAATTTGATAGACAATAATATTGTTTTTCAGTAGGACACAAAATCATTTAGTATAGTGCTAAATTTAGCGTCATATATTAACATATATTATTAGCATATATTTCGTTTGCCCTTAAGTGTCCAGTTACTGGTACTTTTACCTTACTTGTTTTCTATATTCATTCTTTCAATACTTTTTTTCTATATAACTCTGATAAAAGTGAACCGATATTTTTCCTATTTTTTATAATTATTCTACGATATTAGAATACGAGTTTTCAAGTATTCTTAAGAGGAACAATCGGAAAATTTTAGTCCGAATTATTATTAATTTCTAAAAGCGTAAACACAGCATTATTTTAGAATAGTATTGTCTATTTCAAAACAAAACAATGATTTGAGCAACCGTTAACTTATTTTAACAATTATTTTATTACTGTTAAAAATCGTTTATTATTATTCTAATAATTAAAAGTTCTAATAAAGAAAAACACTAGATCTAAACTAGGATCCAGTATAGAAAACTGGTTTCTTTACGTAGTTTTATAAGCTGTCCAACTATCAATTATTGTATATTAAATAAAAAAAGAGTTAAAAATAAAGACTCTAGCGACCTCATCCAGCGAAGAAAATTCAGTTGAATGTTTGATTTTTTAATTTTCTTAGGCCATGGAGGTTGCTAAAGTTCTTTTTTCAAAAATGTTATCAAGAGCACTCGAGTCTTTTCTCATTAAAAAGAAGTTTCTTTAATGCTAACGAATAATTACTCGGAAACTGCCGAGTATTATGTTACATATCTACTAGATAACGAATAAATTAATTTTAATTATTCAACTTCTTTATCTGAGCAATTATGTACACTTTTGAATTAGTCACAGAATTTTGAACGAATGATTTATTCTAAAATTGGAGAAACAGGAAAAAACCTCATATTATTTTCAAAACGATCACTAATTTTAAAAGAAAATCATCGAACACTTAAACACCCTCCTCGTGAACCCACTAAACTCTCCGGGTACTAAAGCCTTCAAAAAAACAACAATAAAATCCTCAACGAAGCGCCGATCAATGCAAAGCTCGAGGCTTCCATAACAACCTGTGAGGGTGTTGGCCGTGGGCGCGGGTCGCGGTATGCCGAGGCCGAAGGAGTTCATGTGGTTGGGCGTGGAGCTCGGGAAGCCCGGTGGCGGCAGTCTGCTGCGCTGGCCGAGGGCGGCGACCGTCACCGAGCCCGGGACCGGACTCTGCGCCCCGCCGTTCTGCTGCTGCTGTTGCTGCTGTTGCTGTTGCTGCTGCTGCAGCAGCGCCTGCGGCAGTCGCGAGAGAAGCGAGTGTGGCTGCTGCTGCTGCTGCTGCTGCTGCTGTTGTTGCTGTTGTTGTTGTTGCTGCTGCTGCTGCTGGAGTACCTGAAGATTCTGGAGGTGCTGCGCTTGCTGCTGCAGGTGTGCCAAGTGACTGACCTGAGGGATGAAGAAAGGTGGGTTGATATTTATGTTGAAATTGAATGTTCTATTGGTGATGGTGTGTAGGTGAAGGTGAGCAAAATGAATGAATTGTACGTTGAGAATAATTTAGAGAAACTTGATTCGAATTTAGTTGTTTTTTTAAATGTTCATGAAATCGTAAAAGAGTGAGAGAGTCAATTGTTGTGCCCGGTATCGATCACTTTTCTTTATATTAAAAAATTTGTAAAGTCATACAATAACTCGATGCAAACCATGGTAGAGAATTGACCGACTGAGCTGGTAGAAACGTAAATTTTGTGATCGAATTTCCACTCGACTTTCGAAACTATTTATTAGTTTTTAAGTCATTAATTATTATTATAGTAATAGTCTAACACAACGTTTTATTGCACCAGCAGTTTCAAAGGTTTATTTTAGCGTTCACAATATGGCATTGTTTCACGGCAAACAAACCGCTTCAATTTTTGTTATTTCTACAAATACACTAGCGAATTGCGAAAATTTGGGCTGTTCCACAGTCTAAGTAATTTATAGGACGTACATAAAGAAATATCCCTTTGTTTAAATTAGAAGTAACAGTTTATATACTATTAATAGTATATTATGACACTGTTGTGGGAGATGGTTTTCTACCTTGCTCGAGGGTTTTCGCACGAGCGAAGCGAGTGAGAAAATCGAGCAAGGTAGATAAACACCTCCCACAACAGTCTCATACGATATTTTATAGCACAACAACCTCAAAATCGACAATAAAGTTGGCATTTTGAGGTTAGTGTGCTATAAAAGTTATAATCAATGCAGGGCACAGTGACTAACGCACTTACTTAGATTTCTTTTATAACTTGAATCTTTGATGTTAATTTGAATATATTTTTATGATTGTGCGCGAGTAACGTCCCGCGTAGAACACTGATCCTACATACGTCTACATTGTTTAGATTACTTGACAGCATGTTATTTGATTAGATAATAGGAGCTTCATAAGTGAAATAAAAGAATATGTCAAGACAATTATTTAATTACTGCAAATTTTAGTACGAAATGAGCGCGTTAAAATTAATTAAAGTTGAAAATCTTAAGAAAAACACATTTGTTTAAAGGTAAAATCATATCATCATACCATATACATAAAAATTATTATGAAATAATTTGTTGTAAAATAATTATTTAAAAAAAACACGACATCCAACTTTTTGCCGTTGATTCTCATATTTTACATAACAAGTGCCCGTTCTATACAAAGATAACTTTTTTCGTTATTTAACTAATTTTATTAAAAGAAATAATTGATACGGACTAGACTAGACAAAAAAGAAAATTTCGCTTATATTACTTCCACGCCAATAGATCACAAACTGAATACTTTATTAGCAGTGTTTCTCCCAAAACTTAATCCGAGTTGAGTTGTTTTTGTATCATACACATCAAATGAATGTTGTACTTAATAAAGCACGTTCTGGATGTACTTTCTATGCATATACATATGTACGTTTCTAAATGTATTCACTGGCTAACAAGCTTTACTTCTTCTTTATAAATATGCATACCGCGAAGGACCTAGTTTTCAAACCCACTTTTCGACCGATCGTTATTAATACATAATAATTATATAAAAATTACCATGATTGAAAGTTAGTTAAAAATCTTATTTAAATACTAATTGAACATTCTCAAGTTTCTGTAAAGTATCGTGACCGAAGACTAGGCCTCCTTAATAATTGACGTTCCTTTAAAGTTTTCATGCATATATTTCATTCGTATACACCTAAATGAATAGAAAAAATAGATAAAAAAAATAATAAGAAAGAACCATTAGGTTACTCGTGACTGACCGAAATCTGGGTCCGCGAGGGCGCCGCACCGAGCAATAGGTCGCCAGGTACCTGTGTGAAGTGGTGCGGTCCGAGGCCGACGTTGCCCTGCTGGTGCTGCACCCTCGTCTGCTCCTCCCGCTCGCGCTGCTGCTGCTGCTGCTGGTGCTGGAACAGCCTCTGCTGCTGTATCTGTATCTCGTTCTCCATGAGCTCCGCGAGGGCCTTTTGCGTTTCGTGGAAGGGATCGAAGCCCAGGTCGTCGTCGGCCTTGATCCTGTCCGTGCTCCCCTGTTGCTGTTGATGCTGCTGCTGTTGCTGTTGCTCCTGCTGCTTTTGCAGTTCGTTCAGCGTCGCGTGACCGTTCTGTTTTATGTACTCGTTGTTCTCCTGGTTCTGATTTACCTTAGGGACAGCCGCCATTGTAATATCGATCATAGTTTACTCAGATTTAGTTTTCCTTTTTCTTTGGATTTTATTGTATATTGTTTAATTTGCTTTTTTTTTAAGCCTCGACTGTGGAGAAAGTTTAGTAAATTTACTTCTCGATGGTAAAAGCTTCCCGAGCGAGGAACCGATACAAGCTCTTGTACAGTTTTATTTACAGTTGCGTCAGATGCATACGTGACAAAACTATTTGAGAGTCGTATTGATGGATTGGATTAATGAGTCGTTTTAATATTTATGATTGCATTGCAAGGCGTTTCGACGATTGTTCGTCGTCTCTTTCAAGTGTCAATATTTTAAATCTGATTTTATATTTTTACTATTCGAAATTTAATGTTTAATTTGATAATTGTGTTGTCGGAAAAAACATATCTCCAAGATGAAGAAGAAACAAAAGTTAACACACAGTTTGGTCTTTAGCAGACCTTTTGAGCAGAATTTAGTCTCATACAATAAATCTCCACATTGTTATTGTGTTTTAACAGATGCATGAACAAGGTAGATTTGACGAAAAAAGTACATATATGTAATAATAACACATGCTTTATAAATATCTTATATCATACAAATGTTTTTAAAAATGTAGATTATGATTAACTAACGTAATGAAGTAATTGTAAGTACACTTGAAAAAGACGACAAAAAATCACCGAAACGTCGCGCGATACAATCATAAATTGAGTCATTAATCCAATCGATTAATACCATTGTAAAAACCGTTCAATGAGTAATCAAACTAACAAATATTAATGCCCAAATTTGGAATGCCAAATGTTTTGAAGCTTTGCACACTTATAATACATTGAAAAAACCCAAAATGTTTTATTTCAGCTTATAAGCAGTTTTAAGCGTAGAAATTACTCAAAATAAAATTTTTAATATATATTTATATAGTATGTAAGAAAAGCCCTTTGAATTGTCATATACTGTTTCAAAAATTTTAAAGGATAATATATAAATTGACGTCAATAGAAAACATTAATTGAAAAATTTACATCCTATTCGTATTTAACAGCCTTGAAAAAAACAAAACTTATATACTTTTCTTGACATACATAAAAATATCTAAAAATTAAAATATTAAGAGGGTTATTTCATCACTTAAAAGAGCCGGGTCCGAAAGTTAATTAAAAATTCATATTCCCACCTTGAATTTTACAGGCCGAGAAAAGAGGTTTATTACTACTTACTCAACGAAGGACAATTGAATTTAGGTTTTGTCTAAATATAGGTATTTTCACAATTGCACGTAATTATTCAGCAATTATTTTGCATCAGTAATTACTCTCCTCGGTCGGTAAAATTCAAAGCGGGATATTTGAATTCTAAAATGACTTTCGTACCCTCTCAGCTTGTCACGAAAAAAAATCCATCAAACCCATCCCCCTCTCACTGTGCAATTTTGGAGCAGTGTGTGTTTGTATTCCTTTTATTTTTATTGTATTTTGTTATCTTTTTTATATTTAGATTTTATAAATTGACGAACTGTTACAGCGAATAATGTTATTTTTTATATAAGAAACACAATAATGAATGTAAAATGTAAGCTAACAAATGTATAAACTGACTGATATTTTAATTATTTTAATTATATATGTACATGCAATTGTAAGAATTTCGTCATTGATGAATAAATAGTATCTATCAACCCTCCACAATCCCCCTATACATCCAAAGAAAAAGGAAAACCACCCCCTCCCACCCTCCCCCCAAAGCGTCTCTCGCGCGCATCGCCTCACCTGCATGGCTAGCCTCTGCTGGAGGGAGTTCTGCTGGAAGTCCGCCATGAACTTGCTGGCCGGCGAGTTGACCAAGAGGCTCGCCATGCTGCCGCCAACGCCGTTGCTCGCCACGACCGCGGCGTCCCCGGAGGTGGCCACGGAGGAGGAGGAGGAGGAGGTGCTGCGGATGATCGCGTAGTCCTGGTCGTCGGCCAGCTGGAGGATGTCCTCGTTGCTGAAGGATATCCGGGGCGAGGGCGAGGGACTGGACTTGGGCGAGAGGTGGAGGGACGAGCGCGAGAGCTCCGTCTGGAAGCCGAAGGCCGCCTGCCAGTCCTCGCTCGAGTAGACCGTAGGCAGGGAGTCCGGGATTGGCGCGATGCCCGGTGTCGTCCAGTCGACGCACCCGTTCGCTGAAAGATTCGTCAAATGGGGGCGTTAGTTGTTGAGGGTAAGTTTTCACGGGGCTCGGTGGGTGGGCTGCGTGCTGAGTGGCACGTAGAGTAGAGTGAAAGCGAGGGAGAAGGATGAGAAATTGGGATCGAGAGCAGGGTTTTAAGATTTTGAGTGATTATGATACTAGTTTGAGGATTCGTTCTTTTAATGGTTTAAAAGAGTACATTTTTTCATTTGGATACTTTTAACATGTATAAATTTATGGTGGTTTTTTTACTAAAATTGATGGATTCGATTTGGTTTCTTTTTAATTTTTGAAATATTTATATTTACGCAAAAGGTATGTATGAATTTAATTTCAGAGCCGCATTTATCATCTATTTTCTGACTTATATTCTTTTAATGTTCAGATTTTTTCGCTCAGTTAGTACAAATTGATCGCGTTTTTATAAAAAGATCGTTAATCGTCAATGGAATATGATTAATCAAAGATATTGAGTTTGGTATGAGTTGAGGTTAGAACGGCAGTAATCTAGTCAAATCAGTGCTTAAAAGCAATCCTCCATCGTCAATAATTAAAAAATAATACAAATTTAAAATGGTTAAAAAAATAATTTATTTAGATATGCGTAATGATTAAATTTTAATATACAAGAAAAAGAAAGAAAAAAATGTTTTTACGTTTTTACTTTGACTAATAGAGTTATGAAGTAATTCTTAAGAAATCATTCTTTTAAAAAGCACAAATTTTTAAATTCATTCTTTTAAAAATATTAAAATCCTGATTTCGTTCCTTTAGAATAATAAAATCATATTTTTGTACTTCGGAGATGCGGAACATTACGAATTTATTCCTCTTGAAAAATTAAACTACTGGATTTGTACTTTTCTCTATCAACTTTATTCTTTTCAGTTTAGAATATGAGTATAAAAATGAAATTTAACCCTAGAACGCAAACAAAGTTCTATGACCACTTAAGCAAATTTAAAAAAAATTTTAAAACTATCTAATTATTTTATTAGTAATCCTTTTTATATTTATTTAGAGCACTTTGTTACGTATATAGTTGAATTACAGTTATAACTAAGAGGCTCTGACGAAACATATCTTGTTTTTGATTTGCTTTAATCCGTGTAGTTTTAAGAATGTCGCATAATGTAAGTTTTTTACGTAAGTATTTTCTAGAGTGAAGGCTGCCGTGATACTTGACAGTCTATATTCTTCTACTTTTCATTTTATGTAGGGAAAATTTAATATACATTTTATACATATAAATACTAAAAAAAATTACTTATTAGATCTAAAAGTATACATGATAAGCTCCTCAAACATAAAAAAAATAGTGAAAATTTGTTTTAAAAAGTAGCTAAATGCCAAAGAGGTTAATCGACAAAATTTTAAGTCTGATAGTTTGTCCTTATAAGTGTTCTAGCTATAATGTACACTCGACATGGAAAATATCTGATTCGAAAGATTTAAATTTCATGAAATACTGCAATTTGGATCGAATGCACGTTTTAGCTAACCTCATTGGAGGATTACAAGAAAATTCAAATAGTTCGAATCAGATATTTTCCACGTCGAGTGTACATTTGCTTAAAACCGAAATAAAATAAAAGTTATAATATTCGAATAAAATGAAAAACAACTAAGAAAAGCGATATTTTGAGTAATTTTAAGATCTAAATGGTGTTCTTTTTCTTTTGTTTTTGAGCGAATCTCCATCAATATTTTTAATATTTTTTATTTTAGAATTAATATCTCTAAAGCCAAACCTTCAAATTACAATTTTATCAGCTATTCTACTTTGCGCGTAATTTTTGTTTAAAATAACTGCCAACGTTTTTGGTAATTTTAGGGACCCAAGATGATTATTTTTAGTTCTAAATAGAATAAAGCGAAACGGCCTTATTTTTATGTGAATAAAATTACATTTTTTTTAAAGAAACTACGTTATAATAAAAAAGATACAGTTTTTCGACTTTATAGTATTCATAAAAAGACTTTTTTTTAAATATGAGTAGACAATATTATTTAGAACAGTAAGTAGAAGTAAAACGAACAATTAAAATGCTTACATATTCTTTATGTTTATAGAACTGACGATTTACGGATACTATGTGTAAAACTACAGAAAAATCGTAAGTGGCACACAAGCTTACTGATAAATCTTCATTTACGAGATAGTCACGCACAAATACATTTACAGTGAATAGAAATATTATCGGCGTTTGACATTTCGTTATAAAACTGTTTAATTACTTTGCTTTACGAGAAAGGATTTATTGCTTAATTTATATGTTTAGTTACATTGTTAATAAATTTTGGTAAATCGTTAAATAAGAAAAGAGAGGCTAATAATGCATAAGCCCGATATGTATATACAGTTCACTATGACATTTAACCGTTCGAGATAACAGCAATTCTATTGGTTCTTTAGTTAAACTAAAGTATCTGCTGTGTATTGGGGATTCTTGTGACTGTAAGTAAAAACTTTTTATTTTTAACATACTACCCGCATTCGCCATACATAATATAAGAATACTCTTTTTTTTTATTTTATAATTAAATTATCAAGTCTTATCAATGTTAGCTCTATGTTACGAAAATTAATAATATTTTATATTATTAGTTAAATAAAGTGTTTAAAATATGTATATAGTAAGTCGAGAAACTTAACTAATTGTTACACTCATTTATTCTCCAACTGCGTTCCATAAATTAAAGAAAGAGAGAAATAAAAATAACTAGGTAAGGAATGCAATAACTCCCGTTACTTTTGTGTTTACTACTTTTCCTCTTAAGACATCAAACTAACAATAAAGTGTTTACTTAATCGAACACATTAACAAGCGCTTGTTGATGCCCATTCGCGTGATCTCTGAATTAAATGAATTGATAAATAAAAAGAATTATCTATTTTAAAGTAGCGAAAGGTGGTCATGTCTGTCAATGATTAAAACAGACATTTCCGCGGCTAAATTTGCAGCCCGCTTCGTAAGCTTAATCTGAATAACAGGTCATGCATGAAGGGAAAGCAGAATTTTGTTCAAATAACCGGGTGATTATATGTCACATATATTTCCAATGCATTCTTGCATTAAAAGTAATTACTTTACGTTTGTTTACTGGTACATTAGCTATAAAAAAAATACTTGAATATCTACCAAATTTTTTTTAAAATTTTTTAACTTGTAAATATTCTTTTTTAACGTCATATTTATATCAAACTATAAAATACTACTCTACCAATTAAAAAATGGTTAATTCTTTGAAGCACAGTAAACCCAGATTGCCACCTAATTTAAATTGATTCTTTATGTTTTATGAGTAGCTGTCCCTCAATTTTATTATTTTTTTTTATGGTTTTACCCTAGTAATATGTTTGTAAGTATAGAAACACGTTTAATTTTTCGCAATTGTTAACCAAATTATTTACATAGTTAAACAAATTCTCAAAGAATAACGTTTTATCAGGAGAAAATTGTGCTTAAAGGAAAAATTTATGAAAATCGACCTATACCCATAATTTCAGCATAAACTTCTTCGGTGGGTATTTAACCCTTTGCGGGGCGGGTGCCACTATAGTGGCACCCTATTTTTGTTCAGTTTTTTGTGCGTAACTTAGACAGTTTGAGCTCAATATCGTTCAAATAATTTTCTATATAATTCTAGATACCTAAGGAATAAAATCCTCAGCTTAAATTTACAAATGTTTGTTTATATAATTAGTTATAAACAATTTAAGATGAAAAAACTTCGATTTTTTAGACTAAATTCGCCCCGCAAAGGGTTAACTTATAACAGCGAAAAGAAAAAAGGATAATGTGGTCGTAAAAGAAAGAAAATCGGATGCTGTGCGGAGGAAAGTGACGCTTCGAATCGAGTGAGTCATCGACTGTGGCGAGTGCGCGCGTGATGACTTACCTGCTTGTGTCGTCGGGGGCGCGGACGTCGTGGTGGTCGGTATTTTTTGAAAGGTGTTCGAACTAAAGAAACTGTTATTGTCCGACTGAAATATCGATCTGTGATTGATTTGCTGGGCCTGGATGCCGTTGACGCTATTCGTGGAATGTAATCCTGGAGGTGGCTGCTGGCCGAGGCCTTGCGACGAATTCGTACTAGTCGGCGAGGAACCTGAATGCAACGATAGAAAATATCTCTCTACACTACAAGACGCGCTTGAGTCTCGCCGCCGAACACTTCCTCACAATGCCAGAATAAACAGCTGATTGTACGCGCGATCGTTGGCTTTACTTTTTCTTTTTTTTTATCTTTTACATTTGAATCGGCATTGAAGCGAGGTCTCTTACTTTTGCGAGATTCTTTTTTCAACGATACGACGAATTTTGTGTAAAAATTGGAATTCGAATGTTCATGTCGGGCAGAGCAATTTTTTTCAATTTTTAATTTATTAGTGTATAAATAGCCTCTTCGAGGGCGTAAAATTACTGTTTGTTATTAGTTTTTGTGTTATTGATTTTGGTATCTTACCTTTCTGCAGAACGTTAATAATAAGAATCGAAAAGAAAAAAAAAGATCAACACTAACCATTGAGAAACTCTCTTTATTTTGGCATGTATAAATTGTTAATGCATTCCATGTGTATAAATCACAAGCCTACAGGCAAGTTCGTTTCAACACATAAAATATCACAACAAGTTCAACATTAACAGTTGATATAGTAGGTAACAAATGCTTGTAACACTATGAACAAAAATCTCTCTTGGTAACTTGCTTCAACTGTATCTTTGAGAACACGCAGCGATAACAATTAAAAAAAAAGAAAGAAGTAGACTAGCCATTTTCGCGTGCAGATTATTATTTTGGTACGAACATAACGAATCAACGGTACGTTCTCTGTTCATGGTCTCAAGACTTGGTAGTGCAAAACGAGCGTATATCACTGATCTCCTCCTCGACGGTATCAAAGCTTTAAGTAACTACTCCAGCGACAATAGACGAGAAGTGCCAATAAGACTACAATGATTCTGATGAACTCACCTAAAATAGCTGCGCTACTAGTCTCTTCGCCCAACTCAGCTAAACGCTCCACTTGGTGGTTCGCACTAGAGTCCTCAGAGCTAGATATCGTACTTGCCGGAGTACCACCCTCCCTCTGAGGCTCGACAACGTCATTTTCAGAATAACTTTGCTCTCCGTTCTGCACAATCCCGTTCATCTTAAGATCCTGCACCTGCTGCACTAACTTCGACGATCCCTTACTACTCTGTACAGTCTGCTGCTGCTGCTGTTGCTGCTGCTGCTGCGGCTGATCCGCCTTCGACGATCTACCACCACTCGACTTTTGCACCAGCACCACGTCACCTGCACTCGTCACGCTCGCACTCGTCGTCGTCGCCGGCGGCGTCGTCGTCGTGCTCGCCGTCGTCGTCGCGCTCGCGGCGTCGGCCGCCGGATTCATCGCGATATCCTTCTGGCCGTTCACCTGGGGCTGCTGCGTCGCTATGCTGGAGTTCGACTCGGAACGCGAGGTCGACCTCGTGCTGTTGCCGGCGCCGCCGCCGCCGCCGTGCTTCTCCTTGTTCTGGGAGTTTTTGTGCTTGTTGCGCGCCGCCTGGGCCTTGCTCTCGCTGTTGCTCTTCCCCCGTCGCGAGCTCACGCCGTTCTCGCCCTTGTTGTTGTTGTTCTGCTGCTGTTTCTGCGTCGCTGGCGTTGCGGTGTTGTTCGACGGCTGCTGTGGCTGGGGCTGAGGCTGGGGCTGGGGCTGGGCTTGGGGCTGCGGCTGCTGAGGCGGCGACACGCCGTTCGTCACCGTCTCCGGACTCGCGACGGTGCTCGGTTGCGTGGCGGTTTGCGTGGGCGAGGATTCTTTACAATTGGATTGTGGTTCTGCAAAAGTGGACAGTGGTTTTTGGGCGTTAGTAAGGAGATGCGAGAGAGGGTGTTGCAAGCGAGGGAACTGCCAAGTTAGAACGTTACCTTTTGTTTGACCCGGTTGTAACGATGGCCAAGCTTCTTTGGCTTGTGAATTTGAATTCGAATTTGAATTGGAATTTGAATTTGGACCGTTTTCTCGTGTACCGCCTCCGGTAACTGGTGGAGATGGCGTTGGCTTCCTAAAGTGAAAATTACAGAATTATAAAAACGGACGGAGCGACGGGCTGATTTTGTTTTGTATAGATAATGCAAGATATCCTTACCGCTGTGATGTACTGTTGATGTGTAAAGATTGCACGAGCTTCCTTTCGTATTCCTGATGTTTACCCTGATGCATCTCTTCTTTAGTGAACGATGCTTCCTGGTCCCCAAGGTCATGTAAATACATACAGTCGGGTTTTGGACAACTTTGATTTCGCATAAAGTGCGAACAGTACTTCGTAGTACCTAAGGATGTTTTTATTGTCCGACCGTCCACAACTATATTATTTACAGCTTCAATCGCTCGTAATGCATCCTCCTGACGCTATTAGAAAAAAGATAATTATTGAATAAGCAGTGAATACAAGAATCATAATGTTTTGAATTGAGAGGCCGAGTGGAAAAACAATATAAGTTTCTGTTAGTCAGTTTACTATTTATCACATAGTATAATTGTTTTAAATCCATATATTTCATTACAAACTTTTAATCTAGTGTTCAATTAGTGAGAAACGTTTTTCTTTTCTCAGAATCTTGATTTTCGACATATACCATTTTTCTACCCAGCCCTTTAATTGTAATTTATAGAAAACAATACCTGGTAAGTGACATAAGCTGATGCACTAGGACCTTGCGAACCTGCGTAAGAAGTACTCTGATTTATCACTACTTTGTGAATTTTTCCAAATTTTCCGAAATACTCATGCTTCTTTAAAACCTATTAATTAAAATGTTCATTTTTTACCGCTGCTGAGAGTTAAATTTTTATAGAATAATAAAATATGAATTGCTTACATCGGCATCCGCTAGCCGCATGGGTAAACCCACCACGAAAACAAGATTTTTCTGAACTACTCTTACATTTGCTAGGTGTTTACGATTTTCAGTAACGCGTTGTTTTCGTTGCTGATCTTTTAATCTTTTCTCAGCTTTCAGCCTGAATTGATAATTTTTTTTAAGGTTATATTTCATGGATGATACACTTAAAAAGTCATTTGCCGCTTGAAAATATAATTTACCTTGAGATTTCTTCTTTTGAAAGAGGCTTGAAATCAGCAGGGTTTTCGGAGTAGGCTTTGCGGCACGCAGGGCACAAACCATTTTCATCAGTTCGAATCCTATGCCAGCAGAAACGACAAATTTGATAGCCACAGGTACATGGAAAAAAGTTCAAGTCGTCGACCTCCAGCGGTTCCATACACAGCGGACACTCAACCAATTCATCTCCGCTCTGATTCAATACTGACATTCTATTCGTTGTTTGTTAGCTCTTTTCAATTAAGAAAGACAAACACGCTACACCTTTACAGATCTAAATTCCTGTATAAACAAAAATAAATTCATCGTACTCAATATTCACTTTGATACCGCACAATATCCCACATAGGAACTCAACAAAGGATAGCTGATAATGACGATTTAACTTGACACAAACACATGTTTACACATAAGCTTTCACTTAATTATTGAGGAACTCCTATTTGGGATGTATCAATTTCATAGAATCACTTGTCAGCGCTTCATACTCACTTCGGATTATGTACAAATTCCCTTATAGCGTTAAAGAAACTGTTATCCAAACTCCTAATACGTAGCTGTCTTCTTCTGGCAATCTGAACATAAAAGAGAAAACAAAAAGACATTAGATATTTTTGCCTTGACAAATAGACACAGTGAGACAAGAATACATTGCCAGTAAAGCGAATTTGTCAATGGCTCATAAATCTAGGCAGCGACTGTCACAATAAAAATCCAAGAAACCCAATGACTCAATAACAATTTTTTTTCGCAATTGACAAAGTGCAAAAGTAACGATTCGCCCGTGACTCATAATACCCATCTAAAACGGCTCGGCCTGTTTGTAAATAAATACAAGTTTCGAAAATCGCTCGTGTTTACACTCGAATGTTCGACAACACACGGCCGTTGTACAGATTTTCCCCGAACACACCCCGATCTCGCAAACCGCTTACGACGAACCACCAGCCGCCTCTCTCTCTCTCTCTCTCTAATCAGCTGTGTACAGGCGCGCTCTCTTCCCGACCTTCTCAACAAATTCCTTCGCCGCACAAATAAAGCACAATGTA
The DNA here is from genome assembly GCA_949152435.1 of Gastracanthus pulcherrimus. Taxonomy (NCBI): domain Eukaryota; kingdom Metazoa; phylum Arthropoda; class Insecta; order Hymenoptera; family Pteromalidae; genus Gastracanthus; species Gastracanthus pulcherrimus. The sequence continues at coordinate 1,553,574 of OX424573.1, read as the reverse complement.
ATTATTCTCGCTCTCGGTGTACCTCTCGTTCTCTTTCTCCCTCGCAATATCTCGCATCACTCCTGTATGCCGCAGCTAGCGCGCGCTCGCGTGTGTTTGTAAACAGCCGATAATAAAAACGAGACAACAATTTGCGTACATACAATGTATGTACGTACAACGAAAGGAAAAGAAAAACGCTCGCTCCGAAACCTCGCAAAAGAAAAAGAGAGCGAGAGAGAGAGAGAGAAGAGAATCTCGGATCTCGGAGCTGCGGGCGCGCGTCTGTCAACGTAAATAAAACGAACACTCCGCGAATCGGGCCGCGGGCTCGCAAAGAAACAATTCCTACAGCGGTTGAAAATCCAGCTGGACGTCAGCTGTACGACTCGACTAGCTACATACGTAAAAGCGACGTCTCGGGCTAGATACGACGTTCGCGTCCGTGTGTGCACGGCAAAAAACGGTCTCGCGATTCCTCCGACGGCAGAACAGAGAGAGAGAGACAGCTAAAAAAACGGAGTCAGTCACTCGCGACAACTGTCACGCACGCACAACATTTTTCTCTCGTCGTACACACACACACACTGTACTGCAGTCAAACCGCTCGCAGAAACAGCGAGAGAGAGAGATGAACAAAGGACGACGACGGCGACGACCGCGAGTCGCCGCGGGCACTCTTTCCCTCTTCTCTTCGGTGTAATAAGTATATATCCTTCTATTCGTTGTAATCAACGGCCATCGCGCGCTCGCTCGCGTCTCTTTCCAAGCGGGCCGATTGATACACGCGCGGGAGGGCTCGACTCGCGGCGCCGGAGAATCCCGCGCGAAGCCGCGACGAGGACGAGGCCGAGGATGCAGCGGGGCGTGAGCGAGAAGCGGGTAACGCAGCTTACGCGCCCGCGGCCGAAACAGCTGTTTGTTGCTCGCGCTGCTGCACTGTGTTCTGTCCTGTCTATTATCTCTCTCTCTCTCTCTCTCTCTGCGCTGGGTTAAAAGCGCCTTCGCGAAGAAACGTCAGAGAGAAGGCGCGAGCGAGCGTGTGCGTACATACGTGTAATATACGTGCACACGTATATATAACACACGTATACACGCAGAGCGGAGTGAAGGAAAGAGCGAGAGAGAGCGAGAGGGATAGAGATAGGGAATGTGCGACGACGACCGCGGCACGGCGGTGTGTGTAATGAGCTGTGGAATTCCCGCGGTTATAATCGCCCCCTGTGCATCGGGTATATATCTCCGTTACACCTTTCACGCATGCAACGTACACCGACGCGCACTGAGTATATCCGTCTCTGTCTCTCTCGCTCTTTTTTTTGGTCCTTCGAGTGTGTCGGTGATGCGTCGCGCGGAGAGCACGGAAAAGAAATAGACGTGCGCTATATACATCTACATTACGCGTACACACAGATATGTATACCTATACACTGTACACTCCACTGCTGCTGCTGCTGCTGCTGCTGCTGGTATTGTATACTGCTGCACACACGCGCGCACACTGCGCGGGCTCGGCCTGCCGAGAAGAGAGAGAGAATTCGTATGGCCGCGACAATGGTTATACAAACTCAACGCGCACGAAAACGTATATGATACAACGCGGATGCACGGGCGCGCGACGCGTCGTCGTCGATTCCGCGAAGAGAGAGAGAGAGACGCGCGCTCCTGCGTGCAGCGCGCCGCGAGAGAGAGAGAATTAAAAAATCCACTCCGGGAAATCCTCTCCGCGAGTCTTTTTTCCCCTGCGCGCGGCCTGCGCCTGCCTTTCCCCCATTCACCCTGTGCGCGCTGTCGATGCGTAAGAGAGAGAGAGACTGTAGTCTGTACTGTACGGCTATAAGCTCCGTCCTTGTCTAATCTAGCGCGTACGCTCTAGGCTCGCGATGCTCTCTCTCTCTTTCTCTGACTCACGCTCTGGTAGGATGAAAGAGAGAAAAAGAGAGAGAGAGAGAGGGAGGGCGTGTTGTATATGCTGCACACGGACGTGGACGCACGCAAACAACACTTTGCGCGGACTCCGCGCTGCATTCGTGCGTCTGCGTACGTGCGTCTGTGTGTGGGTATTATACGTGCGATGGGATACACACCCGCATGAAAGAACGTCCACCTTTGTGTCCCTCTCTCTCTCTCTCTCTCTCTCTCTTTCTTTCGCTCGCTCTCGGTGTTCCTTTCACGTGAATTTGCCCTCCCGACGACGAAGCTGATGATGATTGTGACGAGAGAGCGAGACGGAGACAAAGACAGAGAGGGTGGAGGGTGGAGTATGAAAAAACTATATAGGTAATATACATATATATAGAGCGATCCGCGGGCGTATATTTCGGAGCAACGCAAGCACGCTCGTTGCAATATCTTCAAACCCGAACACGTAGGTACAATATATACAACACGGGCGAGCGTATATGTATACAGTAGGTACTAGGCAATTGCAGCTATATGGTACGTATATGCGTGTACAGTCGTTGAGAGTAAAAGAGAACGCAGAGACAGAAAGAGAGCGTCGCGCACAGCAGTTTTTACCCCGTTTTTTTTCTGCTTGCTGCTGCTGCGTCTTCTTCTTCTTCTCACGCCTGCATATTTAAGAGAGAGAAAGAGAGAGAGAGGAGAGCGAGCGAGCGAGCGCGAACGAACGGAGCGAACCACTCCGTGGAATGTAGAGAGGTGCACGATCTCTCTCTCCGTCTCTCTCTTTGGAGCAATATATATATATATATATACGTATACTGCTGCAGAGAGAGCGAGAGAGTAGAACTCGGTGGCTCGTCGCCTCCGAGATAGCGATGAGCGAGAAAGAGTGGAGGCGGAAAAAAGCGTAAATGCGCGATGCCTACACACACACACACACGCTCAGACGCACGTACACCAACAGCAGCAGTGTGGAGTATACACAAAAAAATATCGGAGCTCCGAACGCGAACCTTGTCCGAGCTGATCGAGACACAAGGCGGTCAATTATACACTCCCGGCCGCGAGCCGTTCGACAATCGTAATAATCAAACGGGCCCTCTTCCTCGGTTATACACACCGATGTGGTGTACAATAAGTAGGTATATATACGCGCGCGAGCAAATCAACGAACGAGAGACACAGAGATGGCGCGTTCGCACACAGATCATCAGCCACAAGCAGCAGCAGCAGCAGCAGCAGCAGCGTTTTAACCTTAATTTTTGCTGCCCGATAGACGGTGTTCACGTTCACACACACGACGCGCGATCGACACTCGCGGACGCACTGGCAGCCACAGGACGCGAAATTATACTGGGGAGGAGACAGGGGGGGGGAGAAGGGAGGGAAGGTGGGGAAACTTCGTCCGGGACGGACGGGCGTTTTGTTTACTTACACGCGCAGCCCCCTGTTAATGCGTAACCTTTTTGCTATTCCTTTTTTCGTTTTTTCTTTTTTTGTTGCTCTTTTGCACGGTCTGCGGGCGAATTGTGCCGTGTCGTTTCGCTCGGGTGTGCACTATATAACTGGTGGATTTTTCGTATGGTCGACGGCCGCGGCGGCCGCGAGAGCTAGGTTGCGCGCGCGAGCTGGATGCGCGAGTGTGCGCGCGACGGCCAGCGCTGTCTAGCTTGACGTTTGAGAAGTAACGTTTGGGTGGTAAACAATTGGACGGAAGAGGGGAAGTCGTGCAGAATTCATAATTTGTTGGGGATGCGGGAGGTACACATGAATTATTTGGTACCTTGGGACACTGGTAAGTCGAAAGATGCAAAGTACAGGAGCATGGATAACGAGAACGAGGATAATTGCGGAATTGGTCAAATATAACCTCAAATCTTGATTTAATAATTTACGTTATTTACGTAATTTCTCGCGGTTTGATAATTTTACGTGTGAGAAGCCGTACTTTGCAGACTGCGGTTTAACAGCGTACTAAGGTACAAAATACCATCCGTTTAGTTTAATTTCTGCCCTACATTTATCGGTAATGACGAATTTGGTGCGATTTTTCCATATCTCAATATGCTTGTTTACCACCAAGATAGTAGTTCTTGAACGACCGCCAAGGGGCGCTACCTCTCAGAATACGATGCGTCGATGCCAGTATATTGCCAGTCGAGTCGGTCGAGTCGACAGTTTCGAGGATGCGAGATGCGCGACGCCACGGTCGCGGTTGATGTTTGAAACGCGACTGCGCGTTCTTTTGACGAACGCGACCGCCCTTAGATTATAGGATTATTATATTATGTATACTACTTAGTGGTACTCTCTCTCTGACCTCGCAGATTTTAAAATGGGTTTAAACTTTCTTTAACTGATTCGACGATATCGCGAAAAAAAGTCGATTATCGATATATTCATAAAATAAATAATAAGTAAACAAGAACATAAATAAGTAAATAAATAAATAAATAAATAAATAAATAAATAAATAAATAAATAAATAAATAAATAAATAAATAAATAAATAAATAAATAAATAAATAAATAAATAAATAAATAAATAAATAAATAAACAAACAAATAAATAAATAAATAAATAAATAAATAAATAAATAAATAAATAGATAAATAAATAAATAAACAAATAAATAAATAAAATTATAATTTAGATAATTGCGTATAAGTTTGTATTTCACAAAATTTACTATGTGATGTAATATTTGTAATATATGTCTAATATTACACAACTTGTGATTGCTGAATGAGTACTATTTTTTGCATTACAAATTGTTTATAATTTAAATTAATAAGCAAAGGTTTCTTCTACTTTTAGTAACTTATTATGGTAACGTGAACCCTTCTGTTGCTCTAAAATTCTTGGAGTAAAAAACTCATTCCAAGTGCATTAAGTGGCAGTGTTTTTACATTTTTGGAGTGAAATTCCATTCTAATATTGTGAAAATACACTAAAGTGGGATTTTTTACTCCAAAATTTTTATAGAATCTTACCGACAATTACTACAGAGGTCTTCACTTTTTTGTTTAATTTGTAATTTTTAGAAAATATCTCCATAACTTTGTCGTCGTTGATCAAATAACGTTCCAGAGAGATATTCTCAAAATCCGACGGATTCGGATGAAGTTTACCTATATTTTTAACCAGGTACCTATGTACTCGATTTTACTACAATAAGATGAATTCGGGTAAACCGATCAGTTCGGTAGCCCAATTTTTCCGAATAACCCGATCATTTTTCAGGGAGCTTGAAAAATAAATCTTAAATATTTCTTCAATTTTTTGTTCTTATTTTGAACTAGAAATCGGTTACAAATAGAAGCCTCTAATTAATTGCTATTTCTTTAAGTTATGCGGTAGAAAAATTTGTAGATCATGGTATAATCAGTTACTTGCGTTCGATTTACACGCCCCCCCCCCCCCCCGGTCCCTCCTACATTTCCCAGGAGTCGTCCCCAATGGACGTCCCCTTTCCGTATCTTTTTACCATCACAATTTGGGGATGGTACGGGGGACCGTGTAAATCGAACGCATCCTACATTTTCCATGGCATAGAACAATTTTGTGTAACATGTTCGATTTACAGTGTTTTTAATGTATGTAAAGGAGGTTAAAAGCGACAGTTTTCGACCGGACGGTTAAATGTTATCGGGAAAAAAAGACGTTTTTTGGAGACATCTCTCCTATAACTTCGTTTTAACAAATTTAAAAAAAAACAAAATTTTTAGTTTAAATAATAATTTATACTTTGTTAAAAGACAACCGGAATATTTTCATATAATTATATTTGTTTCGTTTCATATAGCTCTTCATATACTTTAAATCTATGCTATTTTATTATCTGTAGGTAAATTATAAAATATAATGGATAAATGTTTCATTTCTACCAAAAGTGTTTGTTTCTAACTTTTTTGTTTAGGGTGACAAGGAAATATAGGGTAGTGACCCCAGTAGTCGGCCAACCCTCAGTAATCGGCCACTTTGACTATTTTCTTTTAAAAAATAATCCCATAGACAAAATATCGCTAGGTAAATAATTTTTTAATGATCTATGCCATTTAAACATTTAATTTTTACGTTAAAACAGTTCAAGAACCGTTAAATAAAAATTGTTTTCGATATATCTTTATCGATATGTACTTACAGGTGGTCGCCTACTAGAATTTTTTTTAATTTTCGCCGAATTTTAGTTGTCGGTCAGGCCTGGTCGGTAACCCATGTCCAAAAGCACTTTTAATTGTAATGATCATTACCATTAATTAATATTTAATTTCATTAATTTAATATTTATTCAATCTTTTATAGCTAAACTTAAATCATAGAACTATTAAAAAGAATAAACAATGTTTTTAAAGCGCAATGTATTGCTTTAATTTGTCATGGTCGACTACTAGCGCTTTCGTTACATTTTATTAAAAAACATATAATTATCCTGTAAATATTTTAAGAAAAAATAAACATTTTAAGAAAAACTAAACATTTTATCAAAAACTAGAATACATTTAACGTGTAACAGAACCGATAATTTATAAAAAAAAGATGTTACTGAATTTGTTGTAATAGCTTGAATACAAGTTTTTCCTTAGATGGCCGGCCACTGGGGTCACTATACCCTATCCCAGATAGCATTGAGTCGGCACTGTGTCGGCACGCTGACGGCCCGCGGGCCGCCCGCGGTCCGGCATTGTGACGGATTCCTGCCCCGCTTCTGAGACGGCACGGTGCAGGACCGCGGTCCTGGCACGCGGGCCGTCATAGTGCCGTCATTTTGCCGACGCAATTTGCATGCGCGATTGGTACTGCGGCCCGCGTGCCGGCAACGTGTCAGCACTGTGCGGTGCAATTTGCCGACAATATGCCAGCACGGCGATATATATATATATATATATATATATATATATATATATATATATATATATATATATATATATATTATTTATATTAAATGTATAATTTTATCATAATAAAAATACTGTATTTTATATTTGTAATTTTTTATTTATATACTTTAAATATTTAATATTTGTGTACAATAAATTAATAAGTTAATACATAATATATATATATGGTTTTGCAGAATAACAACATAAGTCCATTTTTCGGTTTTGAAGATACTAATACTTAAAATTTTTATTTTCCATTTGAACTAATGTAAAAAAAATCATAAATAGTAGATAAGGCTACTTATTTTTACACTTTCTTGATTTTGTGCACTTTTTTCTGAAAATATACTATATAAAGATATTAAAATCGCTTAAAAATCAATTTTCAAAAAAATGGACTTGAGTTGTTTTTCCGGGAATCCGCAGCAGATATATACATACAATAATAACACATATATACCATTTATTTACGTAAATATTTAAATTTAATTATAATTTTATACTTTAATTATGATTATTCACATACTCCTACTGAATAATCTCAAGTAAGATTCTCACCTGAGATCTCATACCAAAATCTCATGTTATTATATGTATACTTAATGAAATATTGAAATTCGTTCAGAATGAACTTTTACTACAGTTTTTTTATTAGTCTTGAAGTTTCTTTCGTCTTTACAATACATCAGGAAAGTATAATACATTTTTGGTCAATTTTTATTTGAAAATTTTGATATATAAAAATTTGAAATTTTAAATCTCACCTGAGATCTTACCAGAGATCTCGTGTGAGATTTTGAGTAAACATTCATGAGGTTTTCGCATGATATTCTGCATGATTATATATATATATATATATATATATATATATATATATATATATATATATATATATATATATATATATATATATATATATATATATATATATATATATATATATATATATATATATATATATATATACATTTATATATCCCTACCAAAAAATCTCAGGTAAAATATCATGCGAAAACCTCATGAATTTTTACTCAAAATCTTACACGAGATCTCTGGTAAGATCTCAGGTGAGATTTAAAATTTAAAAATTTGATATATAAAAATTTTCAAATAAAAAATTGGCCTAAAAATGTATTATACTTTCCTGATGTATTGTAAAGACGAAAGAAACGTCAAGACTAATAAAAAAAACTGTAGTAAAAGTTCATTCTGAACGAATTTCAATATTTCGTAATAATATATATTTCACGTAAACCCGTGAAGAAATTTTTTACATTTCGCTGAAAATGTTTTTACTAGTTCAGAATAGTGAAAAAAGCATGTAATAAAAATTTTAGCTCATATGACCCAAATCTTGCAGAACCGTGACCCTAAAAATAAAGTTTATTTAAATTTTTAGAAAAGTAGAAAATTCAATTCGAGATAGGTGCAATTTGGGTATTTACATACATATATATATATATATATATATATATATATATATATATATATATATATATATATATATATATATATATATATATATATATATATATATATATATATATATATATATATATATATATATATATATATATGTATATATATTATATATGCATTTTTTTCTGTAAATTTTCTGTACAATATGCTGACATTTTTTTCAGACCCCAATTATCACGTTTCTGATTGGTTTATAAAAGATATACCGTTATATGCTATTTAAAAAATTTCGGCAGTTTATTTTAATCTCAAAATTTTGTAGTAATAAGAGCTTCAAAATGAGAGCAGGTTTATAAAAGATATACCGTTATATGCTATTTAAAAAATTTCGGCAGTTTATTTTAATCTCAAAATTTTGTAGTAATAAGAGCTTCAAAATGAGAGCAGGTAGATCATGGACCGAGCTTTATAACTGACGTTACAGCATTTTGAAAGAAATCTACATACAATTTATATATCTATATGTATGTAGGGTATATCATTTATAAAAGAAATCTTCATATATAGATATACAAATTGTATGTAGATTTCCTTCAAAATTCTGTTACTTCGGTTAATAAGCTCGGTCCATGGTCTACCTGGTCTCATTTTGAAGCTCTTATTACTATACAACGGTATATCTTTTATAAATCAATCAGAAACGTGGTAATTAGGGCCTAAAAAAGTGCTAGCATATTCTATAGAAAATTTACAGAAAAATATACAGAAAAATAATAAAAATGTATATGTGTAAATACCTAAATTGCACCTATCTGGAGCTAAAAATTATTAAAGTTTTCTCTGTTTCTAAGAATTGAAAAAAACTTTATTTTTAATAGGGCCACAGTTCTGCATAGTTAGGGTATTGTGATCTAAATTTTTTCTGCATACATTTTTTAACTATTATGAACTAGTAAAAACATTTTAAAACGAAATGTAAAAAATTTCTTCCATGGTCGACGTGGAATATATATATATATATATATATATATGAAGAAATTTTATATATATATAGTCCCTGAAAATATTTACGTAAATAATGGTGCAGGCCTTGTGCAGGTTCCCCTATTGAAAATATCAAGCTAAATCTCAAGCTTCAAATTCAGCGATGAGTTTGAATCCGGCTCGATCGAACTTGAAATTCAGCGATGAGGTTGAATCCAGCTTGATCAAACTTGAAATGTAGGTCGATCAGGGTGGATTTTTTGAGTTTGATTTCGAGCTTGAAATCGAGCTGGATTTTAAGTTCGATCAAACCAGATTCAAGCTCATCGCTGAATTTGAAGCTTGAAATCCAGCTTCAATTTTTTAACAGGGATTGCCTGAGCTGCAACTCGCAAGAAGCCTCCTACTCAACATCATTCTCGTTGCCCCTGCGTCATCGAGAGTTTTGCAGGCATGTCCACGCGCTCGTACGACAACAGCATGACCTTGGGAACCATTCAGCAGATCGCTATCACTTCCAGGCAGGTGCACACCGTTTCTGCGCTCGAAGTGTTATGAACTCTGTTGAAAAAACCGAAAAAAATAAGATTTTTATTGCATTATGGGTTGGAAAGTTATAATAGAATGATGAATAAATTACCTTTGCTAGGCCCTCCTTGAAGCTCAGCTTGCAAGTCTGAAAACGATGTCATTTTTGTCGCTCCCAGCCTCAGCTTGTCTACCTCAGTTTTGGGTCAGTCGCTGAATCGGCAGTCTGTATTCCTTGACGTCGTCTCTCAGTACGTGCTGGATCGGTTCTAGAGTTATTTTCTAACGTCTCTCAACGGCATCTGAAAACAATTATTATTTTTATTTTAATAGTAATAGAATTCTTTATGAACTCTTTTCAAACTCTTTAAGAATCCTTTTCTAACTTACATGCATAAGTATTCTTAGTGTTCGAAAAAAATCCTTAGAAAAAATTCATTTTTTGCTGTCTGGGTAATAATTATAATAATTATAATGTTATTAGAATTATTCTCTTGTAATGTAAAAATTACCTCAATATTGCTATTTTTTCAAACAAAAATAAAAGAATTTTTTTTTATGTGTGAGAGGGCCCCGATCTTGCCTATCTCTGTGAGGCACAACCAACATTCTCTGCCCCTCCAACGCTTCCTTACATTTTTTTTAATTTAAATACGTAATTAAAAATTAAAATATAATTAAAAATTAAAATATAATTAAAAAATAAAAGATTAGTAAATTGATAATTGAATTTATTAAATAAATGAACAAATAAATAAAATATAAAATGTAAGAAAACGTTCTATTCATATAAAAAGTCCACGTTAATTTCAGCAAGTGATAATATAAAAAGAATGCAAACTAATATAATAAACGTGTACTTTTTATATGAACTTCCCTAAAAGTAAAAACATAAATAAAGTCGCCTTTATAAAACGCAAAGAAATATGTAGCAAGCTAGTATTTTTCTTGGTGTTTTATAAATGTGTAGATGTCCGGAAATTCTTCGGTCCCATCCTCAGGCTGGCCGTTGTCCTCCATCATGGTGTTGCTGTGGTCGTCATGATCCTTGTTGTTCTCGGCGTCGCTTTCGATCTCCGTGTCATCGTCCGGGTAAGGTTCTGCACCTCCTCTGTCAGGTCGGCACTCCTCCAAATACTCCGCGGGGTATTCGTTATAGTGGGTCCTTCCATCGATTTCTCCGTCCTCTGATTCCCTGATATATTTTATATTTTATTTTAAATTCATTTGATTTTGCTTCATCACAGAGGAAGCTTTGGGATGGTAATAAAAAAGTTTTGCTAAAATCACTAAAGACATATTTTTTGAGACAATAGGAATCAACATACACTATTTTTAGAAAATATCTGTATGAATGTGCGTGCGTGAGTGCGTGCGCGTGTATGTGTGCTGCGTGTATGCATGCATGCATGCGTGCATGTGTGTGCGCGTGTATGTGTATGTGCATGCGTGTGTGTCCGTATGCGCGTATATGTGTGTGCGTGCGTGTGAGTGAGTGTGTATGTGCCTGCGTGTGAGTGTGTGTGCGTGCGTGTGAGTGAGTTAGTATGTGCGCATGTATGCGTGTGCGTGTGTGTGTGTCACACCATATTTTTTTGTAACACATGTATGGATTTTTGCGTTTTTAAAATAAGTTTTTAAATAAACGGGCAAAAAAGAAATTTTTTGGCGGGCAACAAAAGTAGTCAACGGGTAAAAAAACTTTTTTACCCGCTTATCCGGACAGAATAGTACATTATGCAACAAGGGACGAAAGTAGCAGTTTTTCCCGCGGGCAGTAATCACCCGAGGGAAGAATCTTCTCGCGAGGGCAGTAATCACTCGAGGGCGAAATCTACTTTCACATTGTAGGGTTTTTTGGAATGTTAGATATAACTTATCTATAACAATAGTTATAAAAGGCGTGAAAAACTGTAATTTAATCTAAATATGTAATTTTAGTAAAAAATTATCTTTTGACAATTCATCAATACTAAAAACACAGCTTTTTTAAGATATTGATTAAAAAAAGATAAGTAAATTTAAAATTAATTTCATATTGAAACAATCAATTAAGTTTGAGGAAGCAAAGTGCCAAGGAATTGCCAGCGGTTTTTTACATGTTCTATGATAATATTTAACAGGAGGCCACTTACCAGAGTTTATCAGGTGGATTCTGCTGTAAATGGTCGAAATTTTCTGTAGGTGCGTCATCTTCGTCGGGTATTTCATCCTTCAGGTCATCCAATCCTACATAGCTCCTTGGACTGGACAGATGCTGATGATCATCCCTCTCCCTCTCGTCGTCTGAAGTTTTTTCTAAAACTCTTCTTCTTTTTGGACTGGATGGCAGGGGTTCTTGATTTTCTTCTTCTTCTTCTTCTTCTTCATCAGGAGCTCGTCTTCTCCTCGGAGATGGTGGCAGCTGCTCCTCATCTCTCTCTTTCTTCGGGCAGTAGCTCGTCTCTGCGTATCTCTTCGAGACGCCGTAGACATTGCTTAAGGCTTTTCAGGGCCCTGGTAAAAAATGGAAACATTCATAATTAATATAATAAGTCTAGTGTGACAAGTAAAATAAAATATATAAAACAATATACCTTCACAAGCTGACACAAAACGGGTATCACGTAGTCTTGTGACATTTTTTTTCTTATCTCCAAGCCAAGTAACATTGCACAGAAGCTCTGTGTTGACTGCAAAGCAATTTTTTTAAAAAATTGCTTAAGAGTCATCGGTATTTCTACCACCAAGATAAATCAAGTAGTTGACCTAAAAATAAACGATATATTTAAGAAATGAAAAATTTAATAATTATAAAACTAAGTCTTGCGTTCGGGGGTTTGACGGTTCATGGGTTGTAGGTTTCATATGTTTGAAGATTCATGGATTTTAGAGTTTGAGTGTTCATTTAACCTCCGAAGCACTCACCAGACACCTAGAAACAACGCAGCATTAGTAAGGGGAGATTACAGTGATAAACTAAACACTAATCTCACCTGATAATATTGGCAGTGGACGAATGCAGTAGGAAGCGGTATGTAAACATAACCTCTTCGAGGTTGACCGTGCCACTGCTGCTGCCGCAAGTACGCCGTCCTGGGCCTTGCAGCTCTCGTCTTCGTGCCCCTTCGTGGGGACCGTAGCCCAGATACCCCTCCTGCTGCATCCATCGTCGCACTTCCTCGTCCTGGCCACTCGTCCTTCCTCGTCAAAACTAACCTATTTATTAACATAATATAATTATTAGAATAATTATAAATAAAAAAATTTTACATTTCAGCCAGGGTGATCCTCAAGACAATCTCTTCACTCTGAAACGTCCAGAAAGTTGCCACAGTTCTCTTGGGAAATCCAAATTGCAGCATGTAAATAATTAATGATAGTAATTATTTACTATGAACTGCAATTGCACGTGCGCGCGCCAGGATGATCCTCAAGACGAGCTGCACTTCCTCTCGAACGTCCACCACAAACTTGCCACAGTCGAATTATATAATTCAGAATTCCAAATTACACCACAGATAACTACAATAATTAATAACTACAATAATACCGCTATAATTATTAAGAACAATTTCACTTATTGCGCGCGTCTGCAATTGAATATCAAGTCTTCATGAAAGCAGGGAGATTACTGCAATGGCGGGATGCGATATATTTCTTCAAACAACAGAAAGCTCGAAATTATTTGAAGACTTTAAATTTATAATGTAAATCTATTTTAATATTCAATTATAAACAAATATATTTATTATTAATAAAAATATAAATCATAAAATTATACTATTATTTATTTATTTATATTTATTTATTTATTCAATTACATCAATTGAGCCCCATATAAATAAATTAACAAATCATTACTATTATTATCAATTTTATTTGTAATAGAAATAATAACTTAAATATGCAATTAAATTATATTTTTATAATTATATTGATGGCACGTCGTGCTGTCCATAATCCGTCACATTGCTGCCACGATTTTCCCGACACGACGGGCTTGCACTGTGCCGTCATTCTGCTGGAATCTAAAAGTTCAAAAAAGTGATGTTGCGTGACGGCACGATGACGGCACAGGGCGGTCACGACGTGCTACCCAATCGGACAGCACGCCGCGACTGCACAGTGATGGCACAAATTCGTCACGCCGTGCCAGCACGTCGTGCTCGGCACCCAGATAGCAGCCCGTGCCGAGCACGGCGTGCTGGCACGGCGTGACGAATTTGTGCCATCACTGTGCAGTCGCGGCGTGCTGTCCGATTCGGTGGCACGTCGTGACCGCCCTGTGCCGTCATCGTGCCGTCACGCAACATCACTTTTTTGAACTTTCAGATTCCAGCAGAATGACGGCACAGTGCAAGCCCGCCGTGTCGGGAAAATCGTGGCCGCAATGTGACGGATTATGGACAGCACGACGTGCCATCAATATAATTATATGAAAATATAATTTAATTGCATATTTAAGTTATTATTTCTATTACAAATAAAATTGATAATAATAGTAATGATTTGTTAATTTATTTATATGGGGCTCAATTGGTGTAATTGAATAAATAAATAAATATAAATAAATAAATAATAGTATAATTTTATGATTTTTATTTTTATTAATAATAAATATATTTGTTTATAATTGAATATTAAAATTGATTTACATTATAAATTTAAAGTCTTGAAATAATTACGAGCTTTGTGTTGTTTGAAGAAATGTATCGCATCCCGCCATTGCAGTAATCTCCCTGCTTTCATGAAGACTTGATCTTCAATTGCAGACGCGCGCAATAAGTGAAATTGTTTTTAATAATTTTAGCGGTATTATTGTAGTTATTAATTATTGTAGTTATCTGTGGTGTCATTTGGAATTCTGAATTATATAATTCGACGGTGGCAAGTTTGTGGTGGACGTTCGAGAGGAAGTGCAGCTCGTCTTGAGGATCATCCTGGCGCGCGCACGTGCAATTGCAGTTCACAGTAAATAATTACTATCATTAATTATTTACATGCTGTAATTTGGATTTCCCAAGAGAACCGTGGAATTTTCAGAGTGAAGAAATTGTCTTGAGGATCATTCTGGTTGAAATGTAAAGTTTTTTTATTTATAATTATTCTAATAATTATATTAGTTAATAAATTATAGGTTAGTTTTCATGTTTGAATAATACTAGAGTTTGTTTTACATTGTCTTCTGAAATCAAAAGTTGCTAAGTGTAATAAATCTTAAATAGACTTATTAGGTTTCTTTATTGATATTAGTATTTTGAAATTGTACAATTTTATTAGTAATTACATTGATTTTTTTATTTATAATTATTCTAATAATTATATTAGTTAATAAATTATAGGTTAGTTTTTATGTTTCAATAATACTAGAATTTGTTTTATATTGTCTTCTGAAATCAAAAGTTGCTAAGTGTAATAAATATTAAATAGACTTATTAGGTTTCATTATTGATATTAGTATTTTGAAATTGTAGAATTTTATTAGTAATTACATTGATTTTTTTATTTATAATTATTCTAATAATTATATTAGTTAATAAATAGGTTAGTTTTCATGTTTGAATAATACTAGAGTTTGTTTTACATTGTCTCCTGAAATAAAAAAGTTGCTTAAATTATTACTAGAAAAATTACATGAAATATTTCTGAAAAATTTCTGAAATATTCCCAAAATCAAATGGTTTTACTGAATTCTTTTGTGGAATATTTCAGGATTATTTTAGAAATGTTAAGGTGGTTCCCTTGTACAAAATATTACCACTTTTTTATGGAAATTATGTTATTGCAAAACCATGTATCTTCGATTGAAAATCGTAACATGTTCGTGCATTCTAATTTCTTTTATTTTTTATCCGATTTGAACTTTAAACCACTTATTTTGATCGTTAAACAATTTCAAATCAATTGACCGTTGGAAATTAAAAAATTGGCAAAATCAGCAAAGTTAGAGCCTTAATTGTTATGGGTAAATTGTTACTAATTAAATGTGAATAAATTCATGAATTCATAAATTCATTCACATTTACTTTAAACAATTGGCTCTAACTTTGCTGATTTTGTCGATTTTTTAATTTCCAACGGTTAATCGTTTTTAAATTGTTTAACGATTCAAATGAGTGGTTTAAAGTTCAAATCAGATGAAAAATAAAAGAAATTAGAATATTGCCCTAATATCGGTTTGCACTGCAGCTGTGGAACGTTGTATTGCGATGTTTCGACGATATTGCAGAGATACATTGATACGATATGCAACACTCCGGCATTGCAAAATATCGCCATCATATTGCCTTGCTCCAAAGCTGCCGAAAATCGTATCACAATGTTCCCGTGATATCGCAGTGATATATCGTGATATTTAACTTTGCGATATTGCAAAATATTGCTGTGATATGGCATTACGGCAACGTTGTATGTATGTATGTACGTCTGTCTGTATGTATGTATTTATGTGTGAAGTTTTAATGTATTTACATAGAATCAATTTTGTTACGAAGCGAATCTTCGTTATTGTTATTAAGCATCCTACTGGCACCACATTTATTTTTCAGATGTATTCACGACCGGCTAAAAATCGTGGCGGAGTGTCACCCGATGTTGCTGCTAAAAACATTTTCGACCAAATGCAAAAGATGCGATCTGGAGCTTCGACGAATCTTGCGTCTTCCCACCGCTTTCAGCAAGCAGAATCTTGTGGCATGTCGATTTTATCACAAGTGGGTGGACCTCCGATAAGAGCATCGTCCCAATCGCTATCAAGTCTAGCGCATACATCAACAAGAAGCGACTATACTCCAAGTCCAGTGCATAAATCACATTTTGCACAGGAAGGGCTGCCATCTGAGCCTTTTCGCCCGCGCATACTCCAACGAGTGCGCGATATGCAATCACCTATCACTCAACAAAAACCACACACACTTGACAACAAGTCTTCTTCACAACAACAATCACGAACACCAGATCAATCAAAACAATCATCCTACACTCACCAACAACCACCCACACTTCACAAGCCATCTACACAAAAGCAATCACGCGCACCAAATCAATCGAAACAAAAGCCATCATCCACTCAACAGAAACCACCCACACATGGCAAGTCATTTACACAACAGCAATCACGAACACCAGATCAATCAAAACAATCATTCTACACTCAACAACAACCACCCACACTTCACAAGTCATCTACACAAAAGCAATCACGCACACCAAATCAATCGAAACAAAAGCAATCATTCACTCAACAGAAACCACCCACACATGACAAGTCATTTACACAACAGCAATCACGCACACCGGATCAATCGCACTATAAACATCCGCGCGATAAACAATCATCCCACACTCAAGAACAACCATCTACACGTTACAAGTCACCTACACAAAGTCAATCATCCACTCAACAGCAATCACCCATACTCGGCAATTCACGCACACAAAAGGTGAATATGCAGCATTCGCTCGCGCTCAACGGATCGCAGGTAGGATTTCGTCAAGAGGAACCAGCTGGTTTAATGTCTGCTTTTGGGGACGCAGGTTATTCAAATAAATAAAAATGGTATTTTATTCTTCAAGGGAGTGTCAAACCATTCAAATTTCCCGCCGACAGTCCTAACCTCAAATTCTTTAACAATTGATTACAATTAATAAATAAACTAAATTATGAAAAATCAAGGCATCATTACCCTCCATAATACAATTATCTACCACTGTGCGAAGTTTTAAACAAAAACTTCAAAACCTCTACGAATGCCATTGGAACGAAATTTATATTAGTCTAGACTCGAACCTTCAAATTTCGTTCCAAAGCCATTCGTAGAGGTTTCGAAGTTTTTATTTCAAACTTCGCACAGTGGTAGATAATTGTATTACGGAGGGCAAGGACCTCTTAGTTTTTAATTTTTAATTTTAATTTAATTTATTTTAATTTTTAATTACGTAATTAAATTTAAAAAAATGTAAGGAAGCGTTGGAGGGGCAGAGAATGTTGGTTGTGCCTCACAGAGATGGGCGAGGACGGGGCCCTCTCTCACATAAAAACAAAATTCTTTTATTTTTGTTTGAAAAAATAGCAATATTGAGGTAATTTTTACATTACAAGAGAATAATTCTAATAACATTATAATTATTATGATTATTACCCAGACAGCAAAAAATGAATTTTTTCTAAGGATTTTTTTCGAACACTTTAAGAATAATTATGAATGTAAGTTAGAAAAGGATTCTTAAACAGTTTGAAAAGAGTTCATAAAGAATTCTAACATCTGCGACATTCATGAAATTTATTTTTCCGTCTGGGAATTCTTTAGTGTTATTATTACTTCTATTAAAATAAAAATAATAATTGTTTTCAGATGCCGTTGAGAGACGTCAGAAAATAACTCTAGAACCGATCCAGCACGTACTGAGAGACGACGTCAAGGAACAAAGACTGCCGATTCAGCGACTGACCCAAGACTGAGGTAGACAAGCTGAGGCTGGGAGCGACAAAAATGACATCGTTTTCAGACTTGCAAGCTGAGCTGCAAGGAGGGCCTAGCAAAGGTAATTTATTCATCATTCTATTATAACTTTCCAACCCATAATGCAATAAAAAATTTTATTTTTTTCGTTTTTTTCAACAGAGTTCATAACACTTCGAGCGCAGAAACGGTGTGCGCCTGCCTGGATGTGATAGCGATCTGCTGAATGGTTCCCAAGGTCATGCTGTTGTCGTACGAGCGCATGGACATGCCTGCAAAACTCTCGATGACGCAGGGGCAACGAGAATTGAGTAGGAGGCTTCTTGCGAGTTGCTGCTCAGGCGATCCCTGTTAAAAAATTGAAGCTGGATTTCAAGCTTGAAATTCAACGATGAGCTTGAATCTGGTTTGATCGAACTTAAAATCCAGCTCGATTTCAAGCTCGAAATCAAACTCGAAAGATCCACCCTGATCGACCTACATTTCAAGTTTGATCAAGCTGGATTCAAACTCATCGTTGAATTTCAAGTTCGATCGAGCCGGATTCAAACTCATCGCTGGATTTGAAGCTTGAGATTTAGCTTGATATTTTCAATAGGGGAACCTGCACAAGGACCAGCTGGTTCAGCCACTGGTCCGTTTGAGTGACCGTAGCCTCCTGGAGCTGCAGGCTCCCGAAATATACCATTATTTACGTAAATATTTTCAGAGACTATATATATATATATATATATTCCACGTCGACCAGGGAAGAAATTTTTTACATTTCGTTCAAAATGTTTTTACTAGTTCAGAATAGTTAAAAAATGTATGCAAAAAAAATTTAGATCACAATACCCTAACTATGCAGAACTGTGGCCCTATTAAAAATAAAGTTTTTTTCAATTCTTAGAAACATAGAAAACTTTAATGATTTTTAGCTCCAGATAGGTGCAATTTAGGTATTTACACATATACATTTTTATTATTTTTCTGTATATTTTTCTGTAAATTTTCTATAGAATATGCTAACACTTTTTTTAGGCCCTAATTACCACGTTTCTGATTGATTTATAAAAGATATACCGTTATATAGTAATAAGAGCTTCAAAATGAGACCAGGTAGACCATGGACCGAGCTTTTTACTACAAAATTTTGAGATTAAAATAAACTGCCGAAATTTTTTAAATAGCATATAACGGTATATCTTTTATAAACCAATCAGAAACGTGATAATTGGGGTCTGAAAAAAATGTCAGCATATTGTACAGAAAATTTACAGAAAAAAATGCATATATATATGCATATATCTATCTATATAAATATATATATATATATATATATATATATATATATATATATATATATGTAAATACCCAAATTGCACCTATCTCGAATTGAATTTTCTACTTTTTTAAAAATTTAAATAAACTTTATTTTTAGGGTCACGGTTCTGCAAGATTTGGGTCTTATGAGCTAAAATTTTATTTACATGCTTTTTTCACTATTCTAAACTAGTAAAAACATTTTCAGCGAAATGTAAAAAATTTCTTCACGGGTTTACGTGAAATATATATTATTATGAAATATTGAAATTCGTTCAGAATGAACTTTTACTACAGTTTTTTTTTATTAGTCTTGACGTTTATTTCGTCTTTACAATACATCAGGAAAGTATAATACATTTTTAGGCCAATTTTTTATTTGAAAATTTTTATATATCAAATTTTGAAATTTTAAATATTACCTGAGATCTTACCAGAGATCTCGTGTGAGATTTTGAGTAAAAATTCATGAGGTTTTCGTATGATATTTCACCTGAGATTTTTTGGTAGGGATATATATATATATATATATATAATCATGCGAAATATCATGCGAAAACCTCATGAAATTTTACTCAAAATCTCACACGAGATCTCTGGTAGGATCTCAGGTGAGATTTAAAATTTCAAAATTTTAAATATAAAAATTTTCAAATAAAAATTGGCCAAAAATGTATTATACTTTCCTGATGTATTGTAAAGACGAAAGAAACTTCAAGAATAATAAAAAGAAACTGTAGTAAAAGTTCATTCTGAACGAATTTCAATATTTCATTAAGTGTACATATAATAACATGAGATTTTCGTATGAGATCTCAGGTGAGAATCTTACTTGAGATTATTCAGTAGGGGTATGTGAATAATCATAATTAAAGTATAAAATTATAATTAAATTTAAATATTTACGTAAATAAATGGTATATATGTGTTATTATTGTATGTATATATCTGCTGCGGATTCCCGGAAAAACAACTCAAGTCCATTTTTTTGAAAATTGAGTTTTAAGCGATTTTAATATCTTTATATAGTATATTTTCAGATAAAAGTGCACAAAATCAAGAAAGTGTAAAAATAAGTAGCCTTATCTACTATTTATGATTTTTTTTACATTAGTTCAAATGGAAAATAAAAATTTTAAGTATTAGTATCTTCAAAACAGAAAAGTGGACTTATGTTGTTATTCTGCAAAACCATATATATATTATGTATTAACTTATTAATTTATTGTACAATTATATTAAATATTTAAAGTGTATAAATAAAAAATTACAAATATAAAATATAGTATTTTTATTATGATAAAATTATACATTTAATATAAATAATATATATATATATATATATATATATATATATATATATATCGCCGTGCTGGCATATTGTCGGCAAATTGCACGGCACAGTGCTGACACGTTGCCGGCACGCGGGCCGCAGCACCAATCGCGCATGCAAATTGCGTCGGCAAAATGACGGCACTATGACGGCCCGCGTGCCAGGACCGCGTTCCTGCACCGTGCCGTCTCAGAAGCGGGGCAGGAATCCGTCACAATGCCGGACCGTGGGCGGCCCGCGGGCCGTCAGCGTGCCGACACAGTGCCGACTCAATGCTATCTGGGCACGGGTTGCTATCTGCCCAGATAGCATTGAGTCGGCACTGTGTCGGCACGCTGACGGCCCGCGGGCCGCCCACGGTCCGGCATTGTGACGGATTCCTGCCCCGCTTCTGAGACGGCACGGTGCAGGAACGCGGTCCTGGCACGCGGGCCGTCATAGTGCCGTCATTTTGCCGACGCAATTTGCATGCGCGATTGGTGCTGCGGCCCGCGTGCCGGCAACGTGTCAGCACTGTGCCGTGCAATTTGCCGACAATATGCCAGCACGGCGATATATATATATATATATATATATATATATATATATATATATATATATATATATATTATTTATATTAAATGTATAATTTTATCATAATAAAAATACTATATTTTATATTTGTAATTTTTTATTTATACACTTTAAATATTTAATATAATTGTACAATAAATTAATAAGTTAATACATAATATATATATGGTTTTGCAGAATAACAACATAAGTCCACTTTTCTGTTTTGAAGATACTAATACTTAAAATTTTTATTTTCCATTTGAACTAATGTAAAAAAAATCATAAATAGTAGATAAGGCTACTTATTTTTACACTTTCTTGATTTTGTGCACTTTTATCTGAAAATATACTATATAAAGATATTAAAATCGCTTAAAACTCAATTTTCAAAAAAATGGACTTGAGTTGTTTTTCCGGGAATCCGCAGCAGATATATACATACAATAATAACACATATATACCATTTATTTACGTAAATATTTAAATTTAATTATAATTTTATACTTTAATTATGATTATTCACATACCCCTACTGAATAATCTCAAGTAAGATTCTCACCTGAGATCTCATACGAAAATCTCATGTTATTATATGTACACTTAATGAAATATTGAAATTCGTTCAGAATGAACTTTTACTACAGTTTCTTTTTATTATTCTTGAAGTTTCTTT
The DNA here is from genome assembly GCA_949152435.1 of Gastracanthus pulcherrimus. Taxonomy (NCBI): domain Eukaryota; kingdom Metazoa; phylum Arthropoda; class Insecta; order Hymenoptera; family Pteromalidae; genus Gastracanthus; species Gastracanthus pulcherrimus. The sequence goes on along the minus strand of OX424573.1, from coordinate 1,531,565 downwards.
CGTCTTTACAATACATCAGGAAAGTATAATACATTATTGGCCAATTTTTATTTGAAAATTTTTATATTTAAAATTTTGAAATTTTAAATCTCACCTGAGATCCTACCAGAGATCTCGTGTGAGATTTTGAGTAAAATTTCATGAGGTTTTCGCATGATATTTCGCATGATTATATATATATATCCCTACCAAAAAATCTCAGGTGAAATATCATACGAAAACCTCATGAATTTTTACTCAAAATCTCACACGAGATCTCTGGTAAGATCTCAGGTAATATTTAAAATTTCAAAATTTGATATATAAAAATTTTCAAATAAAAAATTGGCCTAAAAATGTATTATACTTTCCTGATGTATTGTAAAGACGAAATAAACGTCAAGACTAATAAAAAAAAACTGTAGTAAAAGTTCATTCTGAACGAATTTCAATATTTCATAATAATATATATTTCACGTAAACCCGTGAAGAAATTTTTTACATTTCGCTGAAAATGTTTTTACTAGTTTAGAATAGTGAAAAAAGCATGTAAATAAAATTTTAGCTCATAAGACCCAAATCTTGCAGAACCGTGACCCTAAAAATAAAGTTTATTTAAATTTTTAAAAAAGTAGAAAATTCAATTCGAGATAGGTGCAATTTGGGTATTTACATATATATATATATATATATATATATATATATATATATATATATATATATATTTATATAGATAGATATATGCATATATATATGCATTTTTTTCTGTAAATTTTCTGTACAATATGCTGACATTTTTTTCAGACCCCAATTATCACGTTTCTGATTGGTTTATAAAAGATATACCGTTATATGCTATTTAAAAAATTTCGGCAGTTTATTTTAATCTCAAAATTTTGTAGTAAAAAGCTCGGTCCATGGTCTACCTGGTCTCATTTTGAAGCTCTTATTACTATATAACGGTATATCTTTTATAAATCAATCAGAAACGTGGTAATTAGGGCCTAAAAAAAGTGTTAGCATATTCTATAGAAAATTTACAGAAAAATATACAGAAAAATAATAAAAATGTATATGTGTAAATACCTAAATTGCACCTATCTGGAGCTAAAAATCATTAAAGTTTTCTATGTTTCTAAGAATTGAAAAAAACTTTATTTTTAATAGGGCCACAGTTCTGCATAGTTAGGGTATTGTGATCTAAATTTTTTTTGCATACATTTTTTAACTATTCTGAACTAGTAAAAACATTTTGAACGAAATGTAAAAAATTTCTTCCCTGGTCGACGTGGAATATATATATATATATATATAGTCTCTGAAAATATTTACGTAAATAATGGTATATTTCGGGAGCCTGCAGCTCCAGGAGGCTACGGTCACTCAAACGGACCAGTGGCTGAACCAGCTGGTCCTTGTGCAGGTTCCCCTATTGAAAATATCAAGCTAAATCTCAAGCTTCAAATCCAGCGATGAGTTTGAATCCGGCTCGATCGAACTTGAAATTCAACGATGAGTTTGAATCCAGCTTGATCAAACTTGAAATGTAGGTCGATCAGGGTGGATCTTTCGAGTTTGATTTCGAGCTTGAAATCGAGCTGGATTTTAAGTTCGATCAAACCAGATTCAAGCTCATCGTTGAATTTCAAGCTTGAAATCCAGCTTCAATTTTTTAACAGGGATCGCCTGAGCAGCAACTCGCAAGAAGCCTCCTACTCAATTCTCGTTGCCCCTGCGTCATCGAGAGTTTTGCAGGCATGTCCATGCGCTCGTACGACAACAGCATGACCTTGGGAACCATTCAGCAGATCGCTATCACATCCAGGCAGGCGCACACCGTTTCTGCGCTCGAAGTGTTATGAACTCTGTTGAAAAAAACGAAAAAAATAAAATTTTTTATTGCATTATGGGTTGGAAAGTTATAATAGAATGATGAATAAATTACCTTTGCTAGGCCCTCCTTGCAGCTCAGCTTGCAAGTCTGAAAACGATGTCATTTTTGTCGCTCCCAGCCTCAGCTTGTCTACCTCAGTCTTGGGTCAGTCGCTGAATCGGCAGTCTTTGTTCCTTGACGTCGTCTCTCAGTACGTGCTGGATCGGTTCTAGAGTTATTTTCTGACGTCTCTCAACGGCATCTGAAAACAATTATTATTTTTATTTTAATAGAAGTAATAATAACACTAAAGAATTCCCAGACGGAAAAATAAATTTCATGAATGTCGCAGATGTTAGAATTCTTTATGAACTCTTTTCAAACTGTTTAAGAATCCTTTTCTAACTTACATTCATAATTATTCTTAAAGTGTTCGAAAAAAATCCTTAGAAAAAATTCATTTTTTGCTGTCTGGGTAATAATCATAATAATTATAATGTTATTAGAATTATTCTCTTGTAATGTAAAAATTACCTCAATATTGCTATTTTTTCAAACAAAAATAAAAGAATTTTGTTTTTATGTGAGAGAGGGCCCCGTCCTCGCCCATCTCTGTGAGGCACAACCAACATTCTCTGCCCCTCCAACGCTTCCTTACATTTTTTTAAATTTAATTACGTAATTAAAAATTAAAATAAATTAAATTAAAATTAAAAATTAAAAACTAAGAGGTCCTTGCCCTCCGTAATACAATTATCTACCACTGTGCGAAGTTTGAAATAAAAACTTCGAAACCTCTACGAATGGCTTTGGAACGAAATTTGAAGGTTCGAGTCTAGACTAATATAAATTTCGTTCCAATGGCATTCGTAGAGGTTTTGAAGTTTTTGTTTAAAACTTCGCACAGTGGTAGATAATTGTATTATGGAGGGTAATGATGCCTTGATTTTTCATAATTTAGTTTATTTATTAATTGTAATCAATTGTTAAAGAATTTGAGGTTAGGACTGTCGGCGGGAAATTTGAATGGTTTGACACTCCCTTGAAGAATAAAATACCATTTTTATTTATTTGAATAACCTGCGTCCCCAAAAGCAGACATTAAACCAGCTGGTTCCTCTTGACGAAATCCTACCTGCGATCCGTTGAGCGCGAGCGAATGCTGCATATTCACCTTTTGTGTGCGTGAATTGCCGAGTATGGGTGATTGCTGTTGAGTGGATGATTGACTTTGTGTAGGTGACTTGTAACGTGTAGATGGTTGTTCTTGAGTGTGGGATGATTGTTTATCGCGCGGATGTTTATAGTGCGATTGATCCGGTGTGCGTGATTGCTGTTGTGTAAATGACTTGTCATGTGTGGGTGGTTTCTGTTGAGTGAATGATTGCTTTTGTTTCGATTGATTTGGTGTGCGTGATTGCTTTTGTGTAGATGACTTGTGAAGTGTGGGTGGTTGTTGTTGAGTGTAGAATGATTGTTTTGATTGATCTGGTGTTCGTGATTGCTGTTGTGTAAATGACTTGCCATGTGTGGGTGGTTTCTGTTGAGTGGATGATGGCTTTTGTTTCGATTGATTTGGTGCGCGTGATTGCTTTTGTGTAGATGGCTTGTGAAGTGTGGGTGGTTGTTGGTGAGTGTAGGATGATTGTTTTGATTGATCTGGTGTTCGTGATTGTTGTTGTGAAGAAGACTTGTTGTCAAGTGTGTGTGGTTTTTGTTGAGTGATAGGTGATTGCATATCGCGCACTCGTTGGAGTATGCGCGGGCGAAAAGGCTCAGATGGCAGCCCTTCCTGTGCAAAATGTGATTTATGCACTGGACTTGGAGTATAGTCGCTTCTTGTTGATGTATGCGCTAGACTTGATAGCGATTGGGACGATGCTCTTATCGGAGGTCCACCCACTTGTGATAAAATCGACATGCCACAAGATTCTGCTTGCTGAAAGCGGTGGGAAGACGCAAGATTCGTCGAAGCTCCAGATCGCATCTTTTGCATTTGGTCGAAAATGTTTTTAGCAGCAACATCGGGTGACACTCCGCCACGATTTTTAGCCGGTCGTGAATACATCTGAAAAATAAATGTGGTGCCAGTAGGATGCTTAATAACAATAACGAAGATTCGCTTCGTAACAAAATTGATTCTATGTAAATACATTAAAACTTCACACATAAATACATACATACAGACAGACGTACATACATACATACAACGTTGCCGTAATGCCATATCACAGCAATATTTTGCAATATCGCAAAGTTAAATATCACGATATATCACTGCGATATCACGGGAACATTGTGATACGATTTTCGGCAGCTTTGGAGCAAGGCAATATGATGGCGATATTTTGCAATGCCGGAGTGTTGCATATCGTATCAATGTATCTCTGCAATATCGTCGAAACATCGCAATACGACGTTCCACAGCTGCAGTGCAAACCGATATTAGGGCAATATTCTAATTTCTTTTATTTTTCATCTGATTTGAACTTTAAACCACTCATTTGAATCGTTAAACAATTTAAAAACGATTAACCGTTGGAAATTAAAAAATCGACAAAATCAGCAAAGTTAGAGCCAATTGTTTAAAGTAAATGTGAATGAATTTATGAATTCATGAATTTATTCACATTTAATTAGTAACAATTTACCCATAACAATTAAGGCTCTAACTTTGCTGATTTTGCCAATTTTTTAATTTCCAACGGTCAATTGATTTGAAATTGTTTAACGATCAAAATAAGTGGTTTAAAGTTCAAATCGGATAAAAAATAAAAGAAATTAGAATGCACGAACATGTTACGATTTTCAATCGAAGATACATGGTTTTGCAATAACATAATTTCCATAAAAAAGTGGTAATATTTTGTACAAGGGAACCACCTTAACATTTCTAAAATAATCCTGAAATATTCCACAAAAGAATTCAGTAAAACCATTTGATTTTGGGAATATTTCAGAAATTTTTCAGAAATATTTCATGTAATTTTTCTAGTAATAATTTAAGCAACTTTTTTATTTCAGGAGACAATGTAAAACAAACTCTAGTATTATTCAAACATGAAAACTAACCTATTTATTAACTAATATAATTATTAGAATAATTATAAATAAAAAAATCAATGTAATTACTAATAAAATTCTACAATTTCAAAATACTAATATCAATAATGAAACCTAATAAGTCTATTTAATATTTATTACACTTAGCAACTTTTGATTTCAGAAGACAATATAAAACAAACTCTAGTATTATTGAAACATAAAAACTAACCTATAATTTATTAACTAATATAATTATTAGAATAATTATAAATAAAAAAATCAATGTAATTACTAATAAAATTCTACAATTTCAAAATACTAATATCAATAAAGAAACCTAATAAGACTATTTAATATTTATTACACTTAGCAACTTTTGATTTCAGAAGACAATGTAAAACAAACTCTAGTATTATTCAAACATGAAAACTAACCTATAATTTATTAACTAATATAATTATTAGAATAATTATAAATAAAAAAACTTTACATTTCAGCCAGAATGATCCTCAAGACAATTTCTTCCCTCTGAAAATTCCACAGTTCTCTTGGGAAATCCAAATTACAGCATGTAAATAATTAATGATAGTAATTATTTACTGTGAACTGCAATTGCACGTGCGCGCGCCAGGTTGATCCTCAAGACGAGCTGCACTTCCTCTCGAACGTCCACCACAAACTTGCCACCGTCGAATTATATAATTCAGAATTCCAAATGACACCACAGATAACTACAATAATTAATAACTACAATAATACCGCTAAAATTATTAAAAACAATTTCACTTATTGCGCGCGTCTGCAATTGAAGATCAAGTCTTCATGAAAGCAGGGAGATTACTGCAATGGCGGGATGCGATACATTTCTTCAAACAACACAAAGTTCAAAATTATTTCAAGACTTTAAATTTATAATGTAAATCAATTTTAATATTCAATTATAAACAAATATATTTATTATTAATAAAAATAAAAATCATAAAATTATACTATTATTTATTTATATTTATTTATTTATTCAATTACACCAATTGAACCCCATATAAATAAATTAACAAATCATTACTATTATTATCAATTTTATTTGTAATAGAAATAATAACTTAAATATGCAATTAAATTATATTTTTATATAATTATATTGATGGCACGTCGTGCTGTCCATAATCCGTCACATTGCGGCCACGATTTTCCCGACACGGCGGGCTTGCACTGTGCCGTCATTCTGCTGGAATCTGAAAGTTCAAAAAAGTGATGTTGCGTGACGGCACGATGACGGCACAGGGCGGTCACGACGTGCCACCGAATCGGACAGCACGCCGCGACTGCACAGTGATGGCACAAATTCGTCACGCCGTGCCAGCACGCCGTGCTCGGCACGGGCTGCTATCTGGGTAGTTAACCTGGTACAGTCTCCCATGCAACATGGTTGTTGATATTATGTAGTTCTTTTTTGTGAAGAAAAACTAATATATTTTTAATTCGGTAATTTTTTAATCTGCACGTTTTTAATTATCAGGTATCTCATACTTTAAGGTGATCATTGAATGATGCAAAAATGTTATGATATAGTGTATGATTCACATGTATATTTTTTAGGTTAAATTTATTGATCATCAATTTATATCGAAACTAGGAATGAAATGTCTGTCTTTAGTACAGAAAAATTAACAACCGAGATTAACACCATAATGAATAAATCGGATGAACTAATGGAATCCTTGAATACAAGTCCAATAACAAGTACATCACGTAAAAGTATTTTGAAGACATCCAGTAATTCTTTCAAAGAAATTGAAACTGAAGCAGAGACGCTTCACAAGTTTTTAAATCAATCTTCACAGTCTGATTTAATTCCAAGGCCACATACTGTATGTATTAAAACAATTTTTTTTACAAACAATTGTTTTGTACTCTTTATTTCAATATTAAAATAATTTCTATATTTATAGCTCCAAGATTTTGTACAGAAAGAATCATTAACAGAAAATTGTGATTTAAAGCCAACTTTTACAATTAGTGAACTTGATGAAGATGAAGAAATTTGGGTTATGGATATTCCAGGAACTGTAAGTGTATTGACGTATATTTAATTTAATTAAGTAATAAAGATTTTTAATCTGGTTAATTCAATGTCATATTGACAATTTCTTGCAGATCGACCCATTGCAATTAAAAGGTCAAGTATTACAATTAGGTGATACATCAAAGTTTAAAGTAGGGGAGGACCGATACTGTGCTATAAATAGAGATTGTAAATCTAGTCTTACATGTGTTTTCAACACAGATAAAAAATCTAGGGTACATAAAACAGGTATAACAATTACAATTTCTAAGTTTCGAAGTTGATTAATAAAAGTTACACACAAAAATTATATGATTAAACAATATTTTCAGTTAATATAAAACCAGCTGGAACAATAAGCATAAGAAGAAAACTTTCAGGAACATCCAAGAAAAAAATTGAGTTTGAAAAATCTGGAGGGGTGCCTTATCCAAAAAATATAAAAGTGAGACATCCATTTCTTGGAGTACATATTGATTCGTCAGCAGTAAAAACTGAGCAAAAATGCTGACAGCCTTTTTATTTAGAATAATTACTATATATAACCAAACAAATGTAAAAAAGGGATAAAACACAATTGATTTGATTACATATTAGAAATCATAATACAAAATAATTATAAAAAAATTACAATTTTGAAACAAACTTATAGTAAATTTAATAAATATATTAAGTAGTTTTTATAATACTTTTGCTATATAATAATCTATAAGATTAAATTACTGTACAGATTATAAAGTTGGTTACTATATTTTGGATATAGATGCAAACCTTACTGTTTTAAGTAAGAAAGACAAATTGCATCTATATACCTTAATCAAGTAATTTCCTAAACTATGTGTTATATGACTGTGTACTAAAATAAGTTAACAAATAAATGTATTTTTTAAGCTAAATTGTTCTTTGTTAATAAAAAAGAAACAATAATTGCAATAAACAATTCAATAAACAAAAATATAAATACAGAATGAGTATTCGTTTTACAAACATTATGACGTAGAAAAATAATGAAAGAATATAAAAATAAGTTTTACAGTTCGCAAATTATCTATAATTAAATAGGTAATGTTAATCTCGCTAAATTTGTAAAAGATGAAATAGATAAAAGATAGTAAAAGTAATTTGAAAAGTCAGTTACGTAAAAGAAAACCGACACTTCATAATCCATAAAAGAAATGTCTCTTTTATCCGCGAAAGCCTTTAAATCCGAAAAGCGTATATCAAGGGGAAAGGGCGCCTCGAGGAGGAGAAAATGTAACCTAGAAAAGTGCGCCTTCAAAGTAAACTTTCCCTTCTCTCTCTCCCGCTACTTCTCCAACACAGACGTGAGATTTCGCGGCTACAAGTTGTAGCCTACAACCCAAAGGGGCAAAGCGAAGCGCCTCCTCGAATCTAGTCGCGCATGTGCACTCACACACGCAAGCCAGCCTCTCGCGGGGCCACAAAAATACACACACTCACCACGATCAATTGGCTTATACAGCGATGTGCCAGGGCCCTCTGATGGCGGCTTTCTCCTGTTTTTTCTCGCGCTCCGCACCGTCGCCCTTTTTTCGCCTGCGCGCCGACACACCGTAATATCATCTACCACGGCTACCTACGACCGCGAGTTCGCACCTCTCGACGGTTCGCGTCCCTCGGACTCCCCTCCCCCCACCATCCCTCGAAACTATACGCCGTCAAGGTCCGCATCCCTCCGCGAGACCACCGCGAAAGGAAAGTGTACATCTCGTCATGAGTGGCCGCGCGTCCAGGGTACGACGATGACCATCTAGATAGACGGACGGACAGAGAGTGAGAGAGAGACAGAGTGAGTGCTACGATCAATTACATGCAACACGTTGACCCGTACCTCCGTCGCTGGCGAGCATGGACGCCGCAGCACCAGCCTCAGCCGCGGCAGCAGCAGTAGCAGCGGCGCTGGTGAGCAACGACGCCGCCCTCGTCTCCATCAACGTCGTGAAGGAGGAGCCACCCAGCTCGGAGCTGGCGCCCGCAGGCACCTCCAAGCAGCAGCTGCTGCCCGCGGCCTACGCCATGAGCACCGACAGCAACAACACCGAGGAGGACGAGGAGGCCGAGTGCACGACGGCCGAGCACGGCCAGGAGGCCCAGGAGATCATCAAGAGCAGCATGTCCAAGTGCACCCTCTGCTGCAAGGCTCTCGTGCCCGATGACAATGCCAAGCTGCTCGAGTGCCTGCACGCTGCGTGCACCGCCTGCATCAACGGCAAGCTCAGCGGACAGCAGCAGGGCACCTCCGTCGACGCTGAGATTCTGCGTGAGTGGCTTTTACGGGTGGTTGGAATTGCTAGTTCGGTGTACGTACGAATGGTTGGTTTACTGCGTTCGGGGATTGGGATGATGGTAGCGTTCGTGGGTGCAGTAGTCTTGGAGTTGAGATTACTGTTGCCAGTGGCGCAAACGAATGGTAGAGGAGATTGTTCGTAGGGTTGGAAATGGTAATCTTGATTAGTGGGGTTATTGCGCTGGTGGGTGGTGCATTTGTTTCTAGCATTAAATGCGGTATATGGTTTGATGATTTAGTACGAGAGCTTTGGAAGAATGAAAATTTATTTTTCAATCGGCGCTTGCATTTTGAATAAAACAAAAATAAGTTAATTTGCAAATATTGTAGCTTATTAAAGGTCCTTTGACTGACTGTTTTTAAAGTTTTACCCATAACTTTTTCAATTTTTAAGATATCGTGAAAATTCCAAAAGTTTATAAAGAAACTATATCACGATCTACAATAATATATTGTTAATTAAAAATTGGTATTCGTCTCTATTGCACAGAAATGCAGATAGCTATAAATGCAATCCTGACTATAGAGACTAATAAGATTAGTTAGTTATATTTCTAATAGGTGCTTCTCAAAAACTAGCTCAACAGGTTCAGTGCTACATGGTAAATTATCATAAATGGTTATAAACTTTATATCACTGAAAAAGTGAAACTTTATAAATCTATTTCTACAATGGAAATCTTTTTCTTAGCATCTTAAGAAGAAGTACATCTAGTTTTTATTGACTGTTTAAAAGTTTAATTGATTTTCTAAAAGATCAGAAAATTTAGATTATACATTAGCCACACTGATCCTATTAAACAGTATAATAATATTACAGTTATGGAGTTCATTAGGCAACTTGTTCAATAAGAATAGAATTTATTCTACAAATTTATTTGTATAACTGGAGTTGAGTAATAGTTAACAGAAACTGCATACTGTACAGTATATAATTTAGAATTAATTTATTACCAATATAATACTAAGGATCTATGCAATAAAAGATTTGCTTTTAAACTATATTAATACATTTTTGTTACTATAGCTCTTACTTAAAGTACAAAAGTAATCTTGGTATTATAGAATACTAGTTGAAACTGATAGGTACTATAGATAATATTAGCTACAGTAGAATCTTTGTTGTTAAAGTCCTTTTGTTTATTTTGTTGCAGCTGATGATAATATAATTGTGTGTGAAATATGCAATGTCATTAGTCAACCAGAAAACTTGATCGAAAATCGATTCTTTTCCAAGTTTCTGGAAGATGACGTGAACAATATTAGTGAAGATGATCCTAAGGATGCCGAAGAAGAAAAGAAATGTACAAACTGCAGTGAAAATGCAATAGCTACAAGTTGGTGTGTTGAATGCGAAGAGATGATCTGTCAAAATTGTGTTATGGTAAGAAATCTTGTTACATTAGTGTTACCTAATTGCTCAATGTTTGCACATTATAATTTTTTCCAATTTTTCCATATAGGCACATCAAAGGTTAAAAATAACAAAGGATCACACCATAAAGCCTAAAGAAGAAATTGCCAATGATACAGAGAATGTTAAGAAAGGAGAGAAAAAACTGCCTGTTTATTTGTTTTGTACTCTTCACCCACATGAACAACTATCACTGTTTTGTCAAACTTGCGATCGATTAACATGCAGGGACTGCCAACTTAGTGAACACAGAGAACATAAATATAAATTCATAGTTGAAATTGCTGCAGAAACACGTACTTCTGTAAAAACATTGCTGAATGAAGTTAGGTAAGAATACTGAGAAAAATTATTTTACATAAAATCTTGAAAAAAATATTAGATAACTATTTAATTCATACATTATTTGTACTAGTTATAAGCGAGAATTATTGAAAAGTGCTATGAAGGTAATTGAGGATCGTCAAGTATTAATATCCGAGAAGAAAAAGAGTCTTGTACAAGAAATAACACAAATGGTTGTCCAGTAAGTAGAAGTATCAAATTTTATCTATAATTATATTCATATTATTAGACCAGAAACATTTTTTCAAGTACATTCCAAAACAGGTAATAACGAGTTACCTTTATATTGGTATCTTACAAGTAAAATCTATAGATGTAAATTAAAATTACGTGTACATAGACTGGCTCATATAACCTAAATAAAAAAAACTTAAAAACTACATTAAAACTAACTTAAAAATTAAAAAAATAAAATAAATTTTTTTTAACATCAGATATAATTCCATGCAAAAGTAATCTAAGCTGATTGTTATGTCTAATCTTATAGATTCATTACAATTCGTTTTAGTCTTCTTTTTGTATTAATTTTATTAGTAGTTAATGATTTGAGATCATTTGTTAATAAGTTGAACACTTATAACTACTATGTATCTGCTTTTTTTACCCACTATTTTAGACGTTTTAGACATATATTTCTTTCAATGTTTCTTAATATGAAACTAATTCTAAAAGGAATAATTGGCTTACAGTAAGAGGGAGACATATTATATAGATACATATTTTTTATATTTATGTAACCCAATTGTTAATAACATCAATATTAAGAACAATTTTTCAATTTTTAGATTGACAAATGCAATAAGCTCCAGAGGTAAACAGTTAATAATGCGCCTAAGTGAAGTGTGTGATCAAAAACAAAATACTTTGAATGAGAAAAAAGTAGCCTTAGATCAACTCTCTAAATTGACTGACCATTGTATAGATTTCGTTAATTATGCATTAGACAAAGGTACGGACATGGAGCTGCTTTACAGCAAAAAATCAGTGACGAATCATTTGCAGAGAATAAAAAGCAAAAGAGCAGACATCCCAAATCCCGAAATCCCCGTCAGAATACACTTATCCATGGAGAAAGTTCCGGACTTAATCAAAGGTACGTCAATCCTCTAATTTATCGGCCAACTTTTCAAAAGCAAAGAATATACCATTTCGCCTCTTGTATCCAACAGTGATATCGTCGATTGGTTCGATCGTGGTCGACGGCAGAGTTTATCCGTCGGTGACCCCGCCGTCGGAGCCGAGCGCGCCCACGACCCCCTTGAGCGAGCCGGTGGAACAAAAACAGCTGAACTCGTGCGCGATCAGCATAGCCATGGAGGGAGCACCGGTAAGCCAGGCTATTTCCCTGCTGCCCGGCCAGCCGTCCGCTAACATGGCCCACAACGCCTACATCAACCAGCAGCCCATGAACATTCCTATCTCGTCGCATCAGCAAATGACGATGCAAACTCAGCAGCACATGGCCAGTCAGCAACAACAGCAGCAGCAGCAGCAACAGCAGCAGCAAATGCAGACTCAAACGCAGCAAAGTTACATGCAGCACTACAACGCCCACAATATGCAGCAGCGCGCCTCGCCTCAGGGCCAGAGGATGCCGACGTTCAACGTCAACTACAATGGACGCATGCAGCAGCAGCAGCAGCAGCAGCAGATGATGATGGCTCAACGCCCGGGACTCGGTCATCAACAGGTATACTGGCGTTAGATCGCGCAGAATTCATACCGTTGATTAAATTAACCTTTTTTTAACTTCATTAGTGTTATGATTTAGTTCTATGAAATTCTATACTCTTAGTTATATTAATTTATATTAAGACGAATAATATAAGAACTATATTATATTATTTTTTTTTCTATTCCTTTTCTATACAGTGTTTCAAGAAAACAAAATATTTCGAATAAGAAAGAATAGACCTAAAAAGAATTTGCGATTTTATTTTTTAATTTAACGAGTGATAGTTACACACATCACTTCAGATCTTCATATTGATCACAAATGAAAAATCACGACTTAAAATTCAAGACTAGCAAAACGGAATGAGGTATAAAAAAGCAATCAGTACTTAGAGAATGAGACAATTATTTTTATATAAGAAAGAAAAATACTATACTGGTTAAATATTTAAAATTTTATATTTTCTTATGTAATGTGCTCAATAAACTACAAAAAGACGATCAAATTTAGATTTTTATTTATATCCTAAACATAAACAATTAGAATAATTTAATACACCATGCTAAGTATGTTCCTTTATAGGAACTCATAATTAAAATTAGGGTTTCTTTTTACTAAACCAAGTTGAAAAAAGATCGATCTTTAAGGAGTGTTTTTCATTGTTGAATCATCAATTCGCAAATCATTTCTGATATTAACCTATTATAGGCTATGAATAATTTGCATGTTGCGGTCTCCCAAAAACTAATACTAATCTGATTTAGAGCATAAAGTTAAAAAATATAAAAATTGTTAAAGAAAAATAATTTTTTCGTTTGTTTCAACAAGCTTTTGTTTAAATAGATTATGAAATAATGCTATTCTTAACTCTTTAGTGGTTATAAGGGTTTGGGTCACAGACTGTACAAAGTATATACGATTTAGATGGTTTTTAGAGTCCCATATTACGAATCCAAAGTCATATTTGCAAAGTTATAACATACAAAATCTATATACCATTATTTAGAGATCATCGAAATTCGAATTTAAAAAAAATTAAGTAAGCATCTTACGCGCAAAGAAAGATGAGAGACTTGAAAGAAAAAGAAAAAAAATATATTTATGCCCATCTGAACGAAAATGGCCACTTTTTTCCCTGAAAAACGTGACCAAAATTACACTTTTTTCCCGCTAAAATGATTAGCATTTGCGAGAAAAAAGTGACTTCACTAGAAACTAGTCCAAATTCCTTTATTTTATCAAGTTCTACCAATAACCCTGATATTTGATTGTCTTTTAACAGTCCATTAGTCCCGCTTTCCAAGTCAAAAAGTGGTCGCAGTTGAGACGAGCATAAAGTACTATATGTAACTCGAGAAAAAAAGTTGATTTTTCCTTCTGGTGATACTGGCGGACAGTAAACTCACCCGCGGGAAAAATATTCGATTTTTTGCCCTTGTTACATAATGTACTAATATATCGCGAAAATAAGTAGAAAAATCCAAGCACGGTTAGACCTACTTGCGATAAATGGGGAATATTCATAGATATTATCTTTTATAATTTGTTTAAACAATTTGTTAAATCAATTATTGCAAAAATTTAATTTTTTGTAAATTTTGATTCTATTCTCGTGTTGTACGGGAAAAATTACTAAAGAAAAATATATGAGTAATCAGGAAAAAATTTGTATGTAGGACATATATTGTTAACAAATATTTATTGTTGTATATTGACTATAAAAAGAGGAAGACCTATGGTTTTAAGATATTAGAACACTGAGGTAAAAATTGAAAATTTATTTTTCTTTAACAAATTTATTTAAACAAATGTATGGCTTCAACGGATAGCAACTTAAGTCGACTTTTTTTTAAAGTTTCGTTTTTAGTGATTTTGGTATCTATGCATAGTTTCCTTTCTTTATAATCTACACTTATCTTTTGCATAGGATTTAGGTAAATGGCAATTAAAAATTCAAACCTCAATATTTCAATATTTCAAAAAGTGAACATCAGTCGTTTTTATTTTCACCTTAGAAACGATTGCAACACTGTTTAAACAAATAAATGCAATTTTAATTTCAAATTGATTATTTATTGGCGTCTCCAGATCATTTTTTTTTCTTGTTAATTATATACTATTTTTAGCAGTTTTCATTATAGAACACGATTTGCTTGGACCTACGGGTGGCGCCACTCTACCAGCCACTTTGGGAAGCTTAGGTAGTGGGTCAGAAGTATAAGAATATATAGTAAAAATTGAGAATAATGCTAAAAGCAAGGTTTCAGACATACAATTAAGCTATTGAACTATTTTTTAAATTATTTAAGCATTTTGGATACACAATAATAATAAAAATAAAAAAATTTAATTAGTATTTTTTTGGTAATTTATATAAAGAATCTCTTAAATACATTAAATAATAATATAATATATAGTTCTATCTGTCTTTAATTTAATTTGTTGCGTTATGTTTCACTTTTACTATGTATTCCTACGCTCTTTACCCACTGCCTAAGCTTTCCGAATAGGCCGCACGGGCGGCGCCACCAGTATGTCTTAACCAGGTGAATATTCGAGTAAAAATTTACAAAAAATGCAATTTTGCTATTATTTGTATAAATAAATGCTGTGGGTTCCCGACGTAACGACATAAGTCCACTTTATTTGAAAATTGAGTTTTAAAGTATTTTAGAGATCCGTACATAGTATATTTTAAACCTTAATATCTCAAAAACATAAAAAGTGAACTTACGTCGTTATACCTTTAACCCAGGGAATTAATTTTGCAAATTTCATCACAGATTTGGAATCAGTGACTCTAAAAACCACTTAATTTATGTATATTTTGTACAGTCTATAACCCAGACACTTATAACAACTTAAAAGTTTAAAAAATGGCTAAAGAAATAAGTGTTATTTTTATAAAAATCGCTTTTATTTATTGTAAAAGACTTGTAAACAAAAAAAAATATTTCGATTACATTAACCCTTTAAGCAGGTATCAAAGTTAATTTTTATCCTCCCTACCTTACCGACTCGAGAATTTTAAAATTTGGCTATAATTACAAGAATAAACAGAATTATGAAAAACTAAGAGGTCATTGCCCTTCGTTTTGTAATTATCTACTACTGTGCAAAGTTTCAAGTAAAAATTTTGCGGCTTACATCAATGGTATTCGAACAGAATTTCGTGATAAAACAGATCTACGGAAGGTGATCCGAAATTTCGTTCGAATGCCATTTATATATGCAATGATATTACTACTTGAAACTTAGCAGAGTGGTAGATTGCTACAAAAGAAAGGGCAATGATTCTTGGTTTTTCATAATTCAGTTTATTTGGTCAAAGATTTGAGGTTAGGAATTGCGGCGGGAAATTTGAATGGTTTGACACCCTCTTAAGAGGTGTCCGTATCTATTGTCCTTGTCTAATCACGTCTTTGTTATTTATTCAAATTGTAGTTTGTTAATTGCAAAACTAAAAGTTGGCCCCAATAGGTATTAAAATAAGGAATATTTTGAGAACTTAAAAAGTATTTAACATTATTTTCTTTTCGAGAAAACTTTAGAACGCGAAAATTGAGGTTAGCTTTTCCGTTCCGAAGTTTTCTCAAAAAGGAAATAATGTTGGATACTTGTTAAGGTCTCAAAATATTGCTTATTTTAATACCAATTGGGGCCAACTTTTAGTTTTTCAATTAACAAACTACAATTTGAATAAATAGCAAAAACGTGATTAGACAAGGACAGTAGACAGTAGTCCTCTTAACGTGAATAGTGCAATAGTAGTAGTAACGTCTTAAAATCTATTTTGTTGGACTGCCCGCCTAATTTTTTGCTATCTGAGCTGAAAAAGCACTTAAATAATTGATCACGCGTTACTGAATATATATGAAAAGTAAAATTATAAATATTTTAATTTAGCATTTAAAAAAATGACGTAGAAACTATTATTTACTAACACAGCTATACGGTTTCGGCCGTTGTTCACGATAAATGGCTAAAGCTCCTTATAATAAAAAAAAGTAGACATGTAACTACAGTTTCTACAGTAACTTCTTCCGTGTAATCGATTACCGTTATTATTTTTTCAATAAAATCAATTTACCTTTTTACATGCAGACTACTCGAACCCGATAATGCATCAAACCACCAACCAATCAAAAAATCAACTCACGCAAACTTCTTTAGCAAAATAACCGTTTTCCTCAAAGCAGAACTAAAATATCCAACCAGGCCCAATGCACCACTACACCTCTACCCAAAAACAATCTCTCTGCACCCAGGTAACTTCTTCTACGCATCCTCACCAGCAACAACAACAGCAGCAGCAACAGCAACAGCAACAACAACAACAGCAGCAGCAGCAACAACAGCAACAGCAACTCCACCACGCAGCAGCGGCGGCAGCGGCAGCGGCGGCCGCATCCTCTCCCGACCCGCACATCAACCAGAACGCCAGTCTTCGTGGGCTGCTCGCCCACAATCCCCCGGCCTACCGACCGACGAGCAACGCCGTGGCCGCCGCCGCCGCGGTCCAGTACCGCTTTCCGCCCCGCTACCGCTACCCGAACCCGGCGCAGAGGCCCGTCGTCGGTGGTCCGCCCACGCAGGCCGCTGTCGCCGCAGCCGCCGCCGCCGCCGCCTACCAGACCAGCACCTCCCTCCTCACCGGCATGCAGATCCGCCAGCCCGGCCAGTCGATGCTCAACATGTACCAGCAGCATCCGGCCCAGCAGCTAGCCCAGCAGCATCCCTCCCAGCAGCAGCAGCAGCAGCAGGGCCAGGTCATGCAGTCGGCTCGCTGGCACATACCGCAGAACATGAACGCCCAGATGGCGTCCGCGTATCACGCGAAGAATCTCATGCAGCAGCAGCAGCAGCAGCAGCAGCAACAGCAGCAGCAGCAGCAACAGCAGGCGCCGGTTAACGACACGTACAAGATCACGCTGAAGAATCAACCGGCAGTCGCCATTGCTGCTCAAGCGGTAAGGATTACGATGGTCGGGGGGTGCTGGTGTGGAGTACCGATTGCGAGCAGGATAGTTGACCTGCTGTTGGATGAGTTTGGTCGGAAGTGTTTGGTTGGTTGTAACCGAAGTATAAGTAATGGGTAATTTGAGTGACTTGAAAGCTTTGGGAATATGTTACTTATACTCCGGTCGAATCCCGATCAAATTCGGTTGAGTGATTGAGAATATGTATATTTGTGTGCGTGCTTAATCAGTCTTTTCAAGATATATAGTTCGAAATGTACGGGTTTACACAAAGTATCGGTATATTAGCTACGACATTTTAATTGTTTTTTTTTTACTTCAGGGTTATTAGTTCTATATCCATCGAGAATTTTTGATCGAGATAAAAATTAGTCTGTATTATTTATTTATTTATTTATTTGTTTATTTCTGCCTTTTGATTCAGAAACTGACGTTTACAAACATTACATTTCAGTTAGAATAACATAAGTTAGCCCCTGCATGTACGCACCCATACTAGTCCAGACCTTGCCGCGGCTCTGCTGAATAAAATCTTATACATTCTTATTGTAACTAATGCAAAAATATAAGAAAATAGCTTTTATTTTCTAATAAATTAAAATTTTAGCTTACACAAAAACTATACATCCATAAATAAAGCGATTTTATCAAAAATGTTGATGAGAAAAATTCATTCTTTGTTTATCTGTAAAGTTCACTCAGAAAAAGGCTTATCCCATTTGTATTCAAAACGAGTGAATCAATCCATCAAATGTATCAGGTAATATCCAGTAGAAACATCCACGTTTGGTCAGACTCGCATATGCAAAATTCACCCTCCTACAAATTATCAAATAATTTCACTCAGATAACAATTCTTTTATCTCAAGTGGATGTCCTCTCAATTAGAATCGGAACTACAGGCATCTAGTAAGGAATGAGAAATTAATTTTGTTTCAAAATTATTCCTTTTTCCTCAAAAGGATTATGTTCCCCACAAACGGAATTCATCTAACTAGGAAATTATCACAGGTTTGGGAAACGAAATTTGATGAGGGTTTGAAAGGCGTTTTCTTGTATCTAAAAATGAATTGTCACATCCTTGTATGTTCCAAAATGAATCTTTTTCTTGAGATATAAGCCATTTGACCTCAAGTGTGCGTTATTTTAGTTAGTGATAAATGGTATCTGTATTTGTGATTATAGCTCTGCAACTTTTTACATTTGAAAAATGGTACACAAAATAATACAAGTGTAGGAAAACATTGAATTTAAAACACTAATAGCTAAAGGATGAGGACCCATAAGGGCCAAAATCGGCCCCCATAAAGATTTTCATAAAACTAAAAAATTCGAACAAATTTTTCTAATGGTTTTTCTCATTGTTAGAAAGGTTTCATAAGAGTAGCGTTAGCGAGTCTACGTAGAATTCTGCAAACAAGAGCTTACGAAAATCAACCTCGCGCGATGTATTATACCCCGGGTACTTGACTTATATCGAGTGCTTTATCGCGGATTTCTTGACTTTGTACCGGCTTTTTCTATACTTGTCGAGCTTGTCACAGTGACCTACAAAGTTTTTTGTTCTGAACTTTTTGTGTTACGAAAGTTTTGTTGGGAGCCGATTTCGGTCCTTATCGAATCTCATCCTTTCCTCAAATATTCAGTCACCATTTTTGATTGTTAATAACTTTGGATCAGATTAATATTTTTATACGAAACGAGGCTTAAATTAAAATTCCTTCTGCCAGGTACTTTTATCATCTTTTGGGCTAATTTTCTAGCGCAAAAACTTACAGCTCTACGATCATGAGTAGAGATACCATATTTCACTAAAATAACTCACAACACCGGTCTTACTCAGAAGTCTAAGTGACAAAGCACCACATTTCTCGCTGCCAGAAAACACCTCTCGAACCTCCATCAAATTTCTCGTCTCGAACCCGTGACACTCTCCCATAAAACACCTCCTCTCCTCTCGGTACAAGCGACTCTTCCCTATCGACGAGCAGCCTTATAATCGTCTTCCCCCCCGTCCCACTCGTCTGTTCTCAGAAGAGCCTCGGCAACAATAGCAGCGGCGGCGGTGGCGGCGGCAGCACGGCGAGTCCACCGGTGAGCGGCGGCAGCACGGCGAGTCCACCGGTGAGCGGCGACTCCGCGGCAACGGCAACGCTGGCTGCGTCCGGGGCGGCAGGCGCGACCAATAACGCCCTGCAGCAGCAGCAGCAGCATCAGCAGCAGCAGCCAGGCGGCCCGGTGAGCCAGGCGGTGAGCTCGTCGATGTCGAAGACCCCGAGCCCGGCGCCCCACGCGACCGACGAGACCCAGAAGAGCCTCGACAAGTTCTGCCAGAAGTCCCTCAACGATCTCATGCTGACGATCGCCAAACTCGACAGCAACGGCATCATGGTCATACCCGAGGCGCAGAAGAATCAGCTGGACTCGGCCCAGGTCGACAGCAGCACCGACGAGGGGGCCAACGCCATGACAGACAACTCGTCCGGTAATTCTTGTGCGGGTCGAATTTTTTTATATTTTTTTTTAGTTGTTAAGTGTGAATTAGGAGGGTGCGAAAGTCAATTGAGAATTCTAATTTCCCGACTTAAGTCTTACCGACAGAGTAGTGAATGATTATTAATAATTATTGAAATACTTATATTTAGACATACATAGGTTCATAATTGATCAATTTATCCTAAATAAACGAAATTTTGTTTTTAAAGTAAATAATGTATGGTTCAGTCGGTAATTCAGGGAAATGACTTTCGGACCCCCTTAAGGAAGTGCCCTGTGCGGAGAGAATTTTCTGTGAAATAACGTTATTTATTAATTCAGCATGATTATTACCGTTAATTATACGGATAATTTTATACTTTGTAAAGTCAGGATATATTGCACCCTCGGAACAAAGCTAATGTGAACTCAAAATGGTACATTGTGCAACTAGTACGCAAAACAAAGTGTTTCGCGCACGCTTCGGTAAAAATGTGTCCAAGCATGAGAAACCGAGCTTCTCACACGGAGTTTCAAAATATTTTAATTTGATTTTGGTACACAAAATAGCTTATACATAGCTTATACATTATAAATGCTCTTCATACACCTCGTAAATTGATTAAAAAACGTTTATAAACTATAATACCTACAATAATATAATTCTAGTATGTCCAAAATTTTTATTTTATAAGAAATTTACGTTAATTATTTGGTTTTACAGAAACATAGAATTTTTTGTTGTCATACTTTGGAGATGTGATATTATCCCCACTTTTTAATCAGAAAATTCTGTCTAAGTGGGTATATTCGAATACGTGACGCAAACTGAAGGCGTTCAACAATCCGAAAGTAGAATGCCCATAGATGCATAATAAGTAGGAAATCTCATGGGAAAGCACTAAACTAACTCTAAACAAAAAATTTTATCTGGGAAAATTGAAAGGAAAGTAAAAAAAGTAGGTCAAATTCGATAAACTAAGTGAAAAAGTCAAGATTTTATCAGACATTCAGTAGTAAACATTTGAAACATTAATATTCTTCATGGTTTTTAATTTATACAGAAGTAAACTCTTGTTTAAATGCTTAAAAATTTATGGATTCTTCGTGCTTAAGACAGTTAAGCATTAAGTTTCATAGGTTCCCTATTAACGTTTTACCTGGAGCCGCATATCGGCATTAATTGGGCATTCTCCTTTACCAAAATCCCTTCTTTTAAGTGTAACTAATGCGCAACTTAATTTTATCACATTAACTGTTTCATTGGATTCACTTTGCATTGTTTTTAATGTTGAAAAAAAGACTGTGAATTTTGAAGGAAAGAAATTTTACAGGACGCATTGAGTTTGGGTCTCACACTCGAATGGCCAATATGGTGTCCCAAAACGGATTAGTATGGAAAAGCATGGAAATAGTTTATATACTTTTAGAACAACCTGTATATCCAGACCATAAGAAAACAATATCGTAGCTAACGTAGGATATTATAGTGTAGATCATTATAACCCCACGTGAAGTAGTCATTTTTTTATTATATATATGTCAACTTTAAGCTTATATGTAGTTTTAACTTATTCGTTAATTTTCCTTTGCAAAACAAATTAAAATACGAGAATATTTAACTTTTTAATTTAAAAAAATCTATGTATCTTTGATTTAAACGAATAAGCGGCTATCGGTTGTCAATAAGCATAGCAAACAGCTACTTGTTCGTCCAAAGCATCGGTACTGTCTTATAAATTCAAGTTTGACCTTTTTATTCTCATTGTAGTCATATGGCATATTTGGCCTATAAAAAATATATTGCATTTTAGAGATTCCACGCTTTTTGAATGTTTTTTTTTCTATAATTTTTTTTCTTTTTTTTCTTGATTTTTCATAGACAAAATTCGATTTTTAGAAAATAATTACGTGATTCTAGAAAGGTGTGCCAAATAAGGGTTAATACTAAGGGTTAATATTTTATTGTTTATTGAAAAATCAATTTTTTCATAAAATATTAACACAAATTCATATTAAATGTATAAACACATAAATAAGTTGAAAAAGAATAATTTTATTGCGTAAACGTTTTAACGTTCAACAAATACATGAATCTATTTTTTCAAAATTAATTAAAATTTTCTTTAAGAATTCTAAAGATTAAAAAACATAGTTTTGGTAATTTTTACTTATGTGGGTAGTCATACAAGAATATAAAAAAATTGTGAACTTTTTAACATGATGTTGTGTAAACATTTTATGAAAAAGAATAGAAAAGTTTATTTACGCATCAAGTATAATGAAAAATAGTTTCTTTAGACCCCTGCCCCTTGCCATGATAACCTTCTCCGCGAATATATTTAACTTAATAAATTATTAAAATGAGCAGCGACATCCATAACGAATAACGACCCGAACGAGGACTGGTGCGCGGTCTGCATGGACGGGGGCGATGCCGTTCTTTGCTGCGACAAGTGTCCGAAAGTCTTCCATTTGTACTGTCACATACCGCAGTTAAAATCGTTCCCCGAGTAAG
This sequence comes from Gastracanthus pulcherrimus, assembly GCA_949152435.1. NCBI lineage: Eukaryota > Metazoa > Arthropoda > Insecta > Hymenoptera > Pteromalidae > Gastracanthus > Gastracanthus pulcherrimus. The sequence goes on along the minus strand of OX424573.1, from coordinate 1,508,889 downwards.
TTCTCCATTGACAAATTAATTAAACAACGATTACTCGCTGGCCTTTGCCAATTTCATTGTTAAAGGGAAAATAATTAAATTGCGCTATTCTTCCATCAGGGAAAGCGAAACATGGCAGTGCATGCTTTGTACCAATGTACTCGACTGCTCCGAGGACACCCCTGGAGAGAAGAGACCGAACCAGTTGAGCGTCCGCGATTTGAGAATAGCTCAGCGTATAGTTTTAGAATTGTATTGCCAATACGAACAAAGTTTACCCTTCAGAGAGGTTGTCTCGCCCGAGGTATGTTCATGACCGTTTTGTACTTTTTGAAGCTAGCCACGGGCCCAATTATGAATTAGTACATTAAATGTGGATCATTTTATTATTTAAATCATTATTATAAAACATGTTGAAGTTACGTATAATCATATAATAATTTTGAATTTAGATATTCCTATATTTTTGAGCTAAATTCGAGTCTTAGCTGGTAGTTTCATTTTTACTAGGCATATTTAAGAGATGTATAATTATCGTCTTGCTCTTCTTAGTAATTCACAATTGGGTTCGTGTCTGTATATATTTTTTTATTGTACAATATTTAATCTAGGTATGTTTAATTTGACAGATCGTCGAATACCATAGGATTATAAAGAAACCAATTGCTTTGGATGTTATAAGAGAAAAACTTAAACCGGAAAATGAAAATCACTATACGGACTTAAAGCAAGTGATGGCTGATATTAGATTAATGTTTAAGAACGCGTTTACGTTTAATCATGTGAGTATGAACAAATGGTTTTTAAGGTGGCTCCGTCGCGTAGTCCCATATCTACGCGAGGCCCCGTGGGGGGCACATTTTTTTCTAATAACCAACGAATTTATAATAAAAACGATTCAATATCAATTGAAAGACTTATTGATCTAAATATATGTTATAATATATCAGAAATAATTACAATGCGCATATATATGCATACAGAAATACACTCATTTTACTTATCTATTAAATATTTCTTATACTTGACTGGCAACCGGGTATTTTTGTTATACAATCGTAATCTATAATTAAAAAGATACAATCTCCTGGTGGTTTAATAATGAAATCATGGATTTTCACCTAGTTATAGGCATAAATACATATTTCGCCATAAGAACCCACGTTAAAAGTTCTATTTTCAAACATTTTTTTCTCTTCAGTTTACTTGGTAACCCCATCCAAACACAATTTCAATAGAATGTATAAAACGCTCACTTTTAGTGGGATTTTTATTTTTTATTAATGTTAGATTTTGAAAAAACGACGGCGCCATCTTAAGAGTTCATTTTGTGGCGATTATGAAATTTTACTAAACAATCTGCTCTTTTTTAAAGGTCGATTCTCAAGTTTATCAGGAAGCAAGAAACCTGGAAGATTTTTTCGAAAAGTTACTAATAAAATGGGCGGATAACTACGCTTATGACGACACGTTCTTCGCTGCGGAAGCTGAAGAAGATGAAGAAGTTTTTCCACCGAATAGGAAATACCGACGTATTATTGATTAGCACTCGACAAAGTGGGTCTAAAATATTGTAAAATAGAATTGTTAAAATAATTTTTTCATACTGACATTGGGTAAACGCAATTGTTAACGATTACGTATACAATGTATACGTATATAAGTCATAGGACATTTTATTTTTACTGAAAAAAAAATTGTTTCGCATGATTATCGGGATATTATTCGCATGATTATAACAAATGCGTTTCCAGAATAACGACTATTTACACTTAAACAAATTATGTTTATGAAGGATGCATATTTCATTAAGATCTTTTTAATTTATAACATTTGTAAAAGTTGTTATAGAATTCATATTATACATGGACTAATCATGGTCTTGAAAAAAAAACGACGATTCTTAAACTTCTAGAATTTACAACCCTTTCATTTTAAAATAATTCTTTTTATTCTTAATTTACACAAGCTGGCCTTGAATTTTTATTGGAACTTGCGGTGTTAGGAATAAATGATCATTCTCTTTACAATTTTGAGCTATTTTGAAAAAAAATGAGAAATATATGTATATATAAATATTTTAATGCAGTTTCACATTAATGCATATATTTTTATTATCACAGTTTTATTGACAAAATGTTTTGGCGTCAGGGTCATGGTGCGCTACAGTTTTCATTATATTCAACCGTCATTAATTTTAATCTATCATTAATATGATGTTGAACAGTTACAAATTTATTTTTAATTTAAAAAATGTAACAGAATTTGTAATTTATAAAAAATTCTTTAAGTTTAAGAAGAAGTATACTTTAATAAGATGTATGTACTTTAAAGTTAATATTTAAATGCTTTTAGTCACATAACTATTGAATGTGAAATTATTGAACTTTAAAGGAATTAGGTCAAAAAAGAGAGAAATTGTTATCCAGGCAATTGAAAATTATTTTTGATGAACAAACTATATTAGGTGTGAATGTTAAATCTATTTGTGTAATTTATGTACTAATATTTGTAGATTTTGCAAAAATAAAATTATTGACTTAAATTAAAAATGTTTACATTGGTGGAGTCATTACATATTCATCAATAAATAACATAGGAAGAAATTATATAATTTATGGGTGAATACTAATATTCCTTTTTAATTTTATTGTAATAAATATTTTTTTTAACTTGCAAGTATACTTTCTTCTATAAAAATGTATTCATATACATTGTGAAATGAGAAAGAATTTAATTCGAATAAAATTAAATTCTATTATAAACGTATTTAGACTTATTAAATAGTTTTTCCTAATATTTTAAAATCGGTAATTCAAATTTCGTTAAAACATTATAAAAATAACAAAATATTTCCCTACTTTAAATCCAAAAATTGTTCTCAGCAGACACATACAATTTAAATTTTACGAGAAAACAATATTGTTTTCTTATGGGCAATTCAATATTTATATTAATAAAATTTTTATATTTGTAAGATATTTAACCCAACAGTAATTGTACTATGAACAATATATTATCGTAATATATACATATAGCAATGAAAATTCGGATATATTTGATCTTAAAAATATTTTCAAAATAATATCATTTGCTTGGTTACCTAAACTTACTTTTTATATTTGAAAATTCGATTTTATCAAAAGTACATTAATTGTTGGATTAAATATTAAGTAATTTTTGTAAGATAGACAATTGCTTTTACATAATAAAACATTGAAAACATTTGCTCCTTAAGGCGTTATAGGTGTCATTGCTGTAGACTTTCGAGAGCAAAATTTACATGTTGGAACTGCATGTTGGGTGGCGTATCCTGCAAGCACACTGTTAATGCCCATACATCGCTGACATAAAACATTTCCACAGGACCAACAGTGGTACTGAAATATAAAGAACAGTATATTTATAAAACTTGAAATATATAGATAAACAAATATTTTATTTCAACTATGTACAAGCTTATAATTATTAAATATAATTTACCTTTAAATTAAAAGCATCAAAGGTAGTAGCACATTTACATTCACTCATATTTCTTGATGACTTCCATTCTAAAGCAACAGCATTCAACTCAGTTATCAATTGTTTCATTTCTATTTTACTTTTACCATCAGCATTACTTGTAAGATTTGCTAGTTTTTCTTTAAGACACTCCTTCAGGCATTCATTGTCTAATTTATACTTATTAGGCAGCATTATTTCCATATTGTTTGATGCATTTAATTGTCCTATTGAATTGATCCTCTAAGAAATATAATATAAATGAAAAGCAAATTATTTTATAATCATTTTTTATCATAGTCTAATAAAAAATAGTACCTTAATAAGAAATTTTACATGATCTTCTAGAGAACTGATATGGTTGTTAATTGTTAAAAGAAACTCTTCACAGGACTCTCTAGGATGAACACCATTTTCAAATCTAAAGTAAAGGCCTCGCCATAGTCTATATAACATATAACAAATTATAAAAATATAAACCAGTAACTTTTTTCATTGATTTAAAATACTTAGTACTCTTAATACTTACACAATATTTTGAGGAGAAAGTTTTGGTTTGAGAATTCGACTAGTTTCTTCTTTATATTGGCTACTTGAATACAATGGATTTATAAATTCATTTATATGCTGGGCCATGTAACCCCAGAGAGAATACGTTCTTTCTGAAATTCTAAAAGAACATATTTACTTAATGGTTTCTAATTTATATTATAAATTGAGTATTACTTAATATTTACTTACTTTAAAGATTGTCTATCTTTTTCACAATTCCATATAAATGTTCCATTTTGACAGCTATGTACATGATCATGTAATGTTATTAAATATTGTTCATTAAATTGGAACATGTAAGGAAATTGTTGCAAAAGTTGATAAGTTGCATCAATAAATTGAGTAAATATTGGTGCAAGTTCTTTGCTATCAAAAGTTATAAAACCACATCGATCATTAAATTTGTGGCCAAAAGCAAGCCAATCTTTTTCTATTAAAACCTGTAAAAGTTGAAATTTTAATTTTTAAAATATATTTAAACATACGTTACAGTAATATTAGAATATTTTTTGTACCTGAAAGCCATGGATAGTTCTGTAAAATGGATCCAACATCAAAGCAGCTAATGAACAAACTTGTGCTGTTCTATCCCATCCATCACTGCAGTGCACCACGACACTAATTCCATTTACTATATTGCGTGCTATGAACCATGATGTTTCTAAGATGGCACGAATATGTTTTAACCACCCGCTACTTTCAAGTCCACTAAGAAATGCACTCATAGAAGTACTCTTTTGTACTGCAAACAGTAATCGAATAAATCACAGTATATACCAATGGTGATGTACAATATGTATAATATTGAAAATTTTTTTACATTCTATTAATTTAGTTAGACTTGCCCTCATGACATGAATGTTTTCAATTCCAAAAAATTGAAATTTAATATTATCATAGAAATTTTCATTTTCATAGCCTTTTCCTGCAGCTCGATTGGCCATTGCATTAATCTATAAAACAAAAAAAGTAAAACTTATTTTGTCAGTGAAAGATAATTTAAATTGAAATAACTTACCCGTGGTCTTGTATCAACTACATACAGATACTTTGAATTTGGATTTGTACAAAGCAAATTATAAAGCATTTGCTCATCCTTTAGACACCGTGCATTAAATCCAGATAATGGCTGACTGCATCGACAAATAGATGCCTACAGAAATAAAAAGTTTTTAAATTTGACAGCATCTTATTTTTCATGAAATTAGTGTTTTATTAGTATTCCAGAAAGATAAAAGAATCATACCTTGTTATTATTATATAAATAAGTTAATACTGGTAGTCTTCCTTTACTTCGAAACTTAGCACTACCCATTAATACAGTGTTACTACATGAACTGGGAACGTATAGGTATTTTGGATATGTTTCACACAGCTGAAAACAAATCATTAAAAATAAATGTTTTTGGAAGTACTGAAATCTTAATAAAGGTAGAAATAATACTAACTTCATAATTAACATTGAGGTAAGATAATGACCATTCTTCATTTGGAACACCTTGTCTCTGGAATTCATCTTGAATACTAAAGAAGTTCCAACCAACTTCTTGTGAAAGTCCTTCGTTATTACCTTTGTAATGATAGCAATATAAATCTTCTGTTCTTGCTATAAATAAAAAATTACTTTTCTTAGTACAACTGTATGCAAACAAAAACATAAATGGACAATATTTTAAAATATGTAATTTTATCGTTTATATTACTTGGAGAAGATAGTCTTAATAATGTCAAATATGTTTCATGACAATCTCGCTCCTTTGGAATCACAAATGTGACAACAAAAAAATTTTTACACTTAATATGAAGTGGAGAACCACTTGTTAATAAAGGTAGTTTTTCAACACTAGCAACATGTGTATTCAAAACCTGAAATACAATAATACAAAAATTTGTAAAATAAAAATAGATCTATATAAATACCAGTTAGGTATATCTTACCCAAATTTTTTTCTTTCCATTTGGTTCCATAAAAATAAAATGTGTTTCTGTTAAATAAAACGTTCCCAAAGTATGTTTAACTCCATATTTATCAAGCATCAATACATTTTCGACCTAAAAAGTAAACAGTAATACATATTCGCAAAATTAGTTTATGCATATTTTTAATCTTTTCAAAAGTTGGAACTGAACGAATAAAATTAATCAATGTTTACAGTGTCTAATGATTTGAAATGAAGTATTGTTATCCGTAAAATACAAACCTTTTGGACTTTTAATACATCTGTATCATTCATTTTTATTAAATAAATAAATAAATTTAATATAGATTATATTATATGGAACTATTCCTATTAAATAATACAGTTGTGTGTATGTACAGCAGACACTTTTAACCAAGTAGGAAAATGAACACGTTTGTTATTTGACTCATGATGGTGGTAAAGTTAGGATAAGAATTAAGATTACGATAATTCACAAGCACATGTGTCTTAAACCTATACAAGTTTATTATTAATTTTTTATAATCTTATATGTACATTTTTTGACAGAAACGCTTCACGTCACGAAAAAAGACATTTTTATCAGTTGAGGGAACTCTGCAACTCTGCATTTATCGACAAAGCGAACATTGTTGCCAAAGTATTTTTCAAAAAGGCGCTCACTTTGATTGTTATTGACTTCAGAATGAATGTATTTTGTTCAATCGATTAAAATATTCGTATTTCTTATTTACTAAACTAATCTTATTAGTACAATTATTATTTAATTTAAAATATATTAAATACCTATATAATACCTGCATATTTAGAGCAATTGAAAATAAATTATCAGTTTTATTAGAAAATAAAGAAAAAGGTAATCATAAAAATTATCAATATTAATTAATAAAAGTTACAATAATATCAAAACAATTAATTCAGCATTATGGTAGCACTGTCCGGAAACACAACCCGAGATCGGCGATTGGTTGACACGCTAATAATGAAGGCGTCAATAGGCCGAAAACACACGGGCTTTTTCTGTCAGTTTTCCGTCTATATCCGTGAGCGGCCGACGGCCACAAGTGTTTGTTTATGCCCCGCACACACACACACACACACACACACACACACACAAAGAGCCAAGCGCGCCCCCAGCTCTCCCATTCGGTTCAATGTAATACGGAGTCCCATATTCGCTGCCCACGTACATTTCCCATCACATTGTAACATCCTCCGTTATAGCCGTGAAAAATGCGAGATCCGAGGGGCGCGATGATGCACCTCCTCCCCGAAATCATCCACTACCTGGCCCAATTGCGCGTAGCAGCTGGCTAGACCGTGGCGGGGGGCTCAACAAGTCATTATCGCGAAAATACATTGCACATGCGAAGCGCACGTATAACAAGTGCTCGACGATCGCCATAATCGTGCATGCACATATACACCCCGGGTTATTGCAAAATCTCTCTCGCGCGTTTCCGCGAGAATGTCCCGACGTTCAATGGAGACCGCGAGAGACACTTGTCGTATTTTCACTTAGATGGCAAGGAATATTCGAGTTGCGTTAGGGAGCGTTATTTCGAGCCGCGAGTCTCGTTAGAGAAGAGTTCGCAAAGGTAAGGTGTATAGTGGTTTAGATTTGAGGAGTAGTTTTCTTTTTGGAGTTTGCAGTCGGGCGAACGGGGGTTTTTAATGATTCATGTGATATTTGCGTTACTAGATGTTCAGCTCAATTCAGATAAAACAGGAGTACAATGGTGTGGAGGATAGGAATCATGAAAGTATGGTTGGTGGACAAGGAAATATTGATTATTCTGTGTTTAACAACCAAAATGTTCAATATGCGTACCATCAATTACCACATTTTTGGGACCAAGCGCTGCAAGTACAGAGTAATCAGTATGCCAAGGATTTTTCCCAAAAAAATGATATAGTTTCTCGACCGGATATGTCTCGAATCAATGTGAGTAAAATATTTATTCCAAACTATGTATTGACGTGCAAAATAACTTCTAGTATGCACATAATAAACAAATCATTTTTACACATTGAAATTAAGAACTTCACTCAATTCATGATTTAAATTTCTTTTTGCCATATCATATGAAGTATAGTTATAATTGGGTCAAATGGTCATCTAGTTAAATATAGATATATGTCTGAAGATATTCATTTTTTTTATGCATGACCTCATTAAACATGCATATATGTGTATAAATTAAACTTATATTTTGTAATATACACTTATAATAAAATTTAATTTTTTCCTCTTTTATAGCAAAGTATACCTTCTATAAGTTCAAACTATATAAATCATCATCTGCAACAACAACAGCAGCAACATACTTCATTTACAACAAATCAACCATCTTCTAATGATCATTCCCAGATTAATCAAGTTAATCAATCAAATATAGAAAGTGAACAAATAGTATGTACAGTTGCATCTGATATTATTAATAACAGTGTTTCAATGAATCCAGGGCTTACAGCGGTGCAGTCAAGCTCTACAATTATTAAACGCAATACTCCTGGTAGGCCATCGAAATCCTCAAATACAACTAGCAGTCCTGGAAAAAAACTTAAATGTCAGTGTGAAATTTGTTTTAAAGAATTCGGTCATAAAAGTAATCTTTTTATTCATATGAGGACTCATAACGGTGAAAGACCATACAAGTGCAAACAATGTGACAAGTGTTTCACCCATAGTGGAAATTTAGCAATTCACATGCGAACACACTCTGGAGAACGTCCATATGCTTGTCAGGTGTGTGGAAAAATGTTTAGTCACAGTGGTAATTTATCTACGCATTTACGTACACATTCTGGTGTCAAACCGTACAAATGTACTGTTTGTGCTAAAGAATTTCGACACAGTGGAAATCTTTCGATACATGAAAGAATTCATTCTGGTATCAAACCTTTCCAGTGCAAAGTTTGTGGGAAAGAATTTTATCATAGTGGAAATTTAACTACACATATGAAAAAGCATCCAGTAACGGTTTCTACTGAACAATGTGAAAATAATGTACTTCCTACATTGAGCACAGATTATATCTGTAACAATGTTCATCAAGTTAAGGAGACTGAGAGGATTTTAATTTCTAATTCAAGTGATCTTGATAGTACAATACAAAATTCAAGTGAAATAATAATAGAAGAAGAGTTACAAAAAGAATCTGAAACAAGCTAATATATTTAGACTTGTTTCTTAGAGTCCACTGTATTTTGTAATCAGAGAATGGATTTAGTCCTAGAATTAATTTCAATTTTTGGTAAAAAAATAATTTTAGGATACTCTACTAAACACTTATTTTATACATTTTTACATATATAAAAAAAAAGTAAGTCAAGTTTTAACAATAACCAAAGAGGTATAATAACAAAATAAATAATTTTTACTAACTTCATTATGGTTTTTAAACTGCATGAATTTTTTTATTATCAGTATTTTAATATGTAGTTAAAAAATACTGCCTTCTTTTAGCAAAGAATGAAATTAATATTTGAACTGAATCTACTTCTTAAGCATAAAAATAATTTTCATACAGATGAAAATCTTTATGAAAGTCAATTTAAATAAAATAAATTTAGGTTAAATATTACTAACAAATTTTGTACTTTTAATATTGTGATATTTATAAATTCGATTTATAAATAATCTTAAAAAAGGAAGATTTAAAATACATATATAATCATTATTGATGCAACCGTTAAATTTTGATGGTTTTAATAATTAAGAATATAGTATAGTCAAGATTTAGAAAAACCAGTTAAACTGTGAAGATCACTTTAAAAACCCTTTTCGTCTCCAAACCTATTGAAGTTACAAAAAAAATTTGTTGTATGTACCTTTATCAGTATCTTTCAAAGTACCAAAAAGTGAGAAACATGCTATTGACTCCTCAATTACCTCTTTTCTTTATTATATTTGTTAGCTGTAACTGGAAGTAAACATATATCTGTAATATATCAAAACCATACATATTGTTAATAACTGGATCATTTTGTGACGGTAACATAAAAATTTGAAGACAGAATTAATATTCTAATTAAACATTTTTTGTCTAATTTTTTTTATAACATTGCTTATCCATTTTTTTTACGTTTTTATTAATAATAATAATTCATAATAACTTTCAAAGTGCATTTGGTGATGAATTAATGATAAATTACTTCTATTTTTTGCTGATTTTGATGCTTAATAAATAATTCAGTATGTGATTCTGAGTATTGAGATGCATAATAAATAATTCAGTAAGGAAATTTTTTTTCACATCTTTATTAAGAAAATATACTTTTATTTTACAAAAGCAGTAAAAAACTGACAAATCGACCTTTTTCTCAGAAATATGTAACAAAGATGTTGAAATTCGTTTGCATATGAATAAACTGCATTATACATTTTCTTTTTATTTATTGTTAATTAAAGAAATATTAGTGCAGCCGAAATTTAACACTTTATCGCTAAATACATATGAAAGGAAAGCCAATTTTGCATCATATTTAATAATATTTTATAAATAAGTTTATTTCATTATTCAGAGTTGGACATTCATTTACAGAAGTTATATTTTTGACTATACTATATTCTTAATCCTTTCAGTCATGTCTATATAATGGACATTAACTTTACACTGCACAAAATAGATAAAAAAAATTTAAGCTATATAACTATTTAACTATCAAACTTTGATAGCTTTTAAAAGTTATACTCTTCTGTTCATTAAAGACTGCATTAGATTGATCAAATTAAATAATGTTATATCAATAAAAATGTGTAATTTTCTCATGAAAAAAGTTATGACTGAAAGGGTTGAAATATATACTAATAAAAATACATAATAAAATCATGTGATGAATGTTATTTAATGTAATTATCTATATAAATGTTTTATTTTACTGTATCAAATCTGTAAATTATTATTATGTTATTATCATTGAAATGTGTTAAGTGATATCATGAAAAATGTCAAATCATAAATTTAAATACATTTAAAATAAAATATATAACGTGTAAAATCCAATCTGCATTAAATAATTTTTATTGTTACTCATCATGTAAAATACATATATGTAACTGTCAGTACTTACGAATCAAGTAAAAATATCTTATAATAAACTATACCTCGAAGTACAACTTGCATAATAATTCATGTAATACATACATTTGATTTTAAATGTGTATATACATAAAATAATTCGATTAAATTTCTATCACAGAAATAATTTAACATTTCTTTTCCGTAAAATGTACATACACTTTCATAAGTTTAAGTTTAAATTTATATATTCTATAAACTTCACTCTTAATCACAATACAAAACTTTAGCTGTGAAAAATAAAAATAAAAAAAAAAGAAGACTGACAAGGGTGTGGCATATAGTTACATGCTTTGTAGAAAAATGTGTAATGATCATCTTGTTTTATCTATTATTGGAATAATTTTACAATTTGTACAAAGCTTAAAAAATTCACAAAAATCGTGACTAAAAAAAATACATACAATCTGATCCCTACATTTCTTATTGTACAGAGGAATCAAGTTTTTTCTAATTAGAATAATCTAATCAACTTTTTACAATTGTGAAAATCCTGTCAGACTAAAGCGTATCATCGCTGAGTATGACATTATGTACAAATAATACACAGTATTGATTATCGATAAGCAATAAACCCCAATGCTGAATTTCATCAGTATTACAATCAACATCAACACTATTTCACATTTATATAAGTATAATAAAAATAATTCAATATAAATTATTGAATAAAGAAAAAACATTGTTCTTTTCCTTTTTTGTTTTATAAATGATTTATAATGTTTAGCACCAAGCATTAGTAAAATAGTGTTGATGATTTTGATTAAAAAGATAATCAAATATTTATAATACTGTAAAGATGAATGATACTGTACAATTATCTATGCATTTAGCATTAGGACAAACCTAGCTCAACATAAAATTGTTGATTCTATTACACAGCATCTGTAGGCTTTACAAATAAAGCTGTTAGAGCAAAGATTAAAAAGACAACTCCTCCAATGATTGTAACTGAAACATCAGAAGATAGAGTTAAAATCTGATAAGCATAAATTATTACTTTTATCATTATTATAAAGTGAATTCCAACCTGTTCGCACTGATATCCTCTGTGCAATCATACGTCCTCCAAGTACTGCTAGACCAGTGCAAAATGAATGCCCCAAAACTCCACCAATTACAACACCATAAACATCCTAAGAATTTATAACAATGTACAAAATGTCAGAATATAATTTTATGTAAATTTTTACCTCTCGAGCTGCAAGAATGATTGTTGTCAGCTGAGAACGATCCCCCCACTCAGCAAGAAATGTGAGAGAGAAGGCTTGCAGAAATATTCTTGAAAGCAACATTATAGCACTTGCTTTCTGACTTTTCCTAATGACACCAGTTTCAGGATCTTGGACAAGAGTAGTACTAGTTTCTTTTTCAAACTAAAATATTATATTGTATTTATATATGCACTTATGAAATATACTTGAAATAATAAAATACTCAATTTTAAAAAATAGGCGGAGAACCTGAAGATTTTAACTTACTTCATCTTCTCTTTTTCTCAGATCTGATTGTACCTCTTCCAGTTCTTCCTGTCCTTCATTCGGTGACATATAATATCCATCTCTTAACATTTTTAAACCAAATAAAGCAAACAAGGCAGTAGAGATGTAATAAGTATAAGCTCTAGGAATTATAGTAGCAGCATAGCCAAATATAACTGTGACATTTAATTAGAGTTTTGGTAAGTGTTAAAATTAAAAGTATTAAATATATATATATATATAAACAGTTGTAAAGAGGTACATACCCGATAAAACAGTCATAACTGCAAGAGCACTTATTGCTCCAGCAAATACTGTTAATCTAGGGTGTCTCATAGCCATAATAGCAGCGATGAAGAACGTTTTATCTCCCAATTCAGAAACTACTATGACCGACAGCGATGCTAGGAATGCATGAAGAAATCCCAAATTTTCCAATGCATTCATTGGTGTAACATTATCAACTTTCTGTGAAATTAAACCATAAATAAATTCAAATTTGTTCAAATACAATATTAATAAATTTTTGAATATCTTACATCTGAAGATGCAGAAGACTGCTGCAATCTTTCTTCCACGTCTGATGGCATTTTCTCTCCATAAGTCAAGTTGAACATAAAATAACAAAAAACTAAGGATAGACAAATATCCCGATATCCAACCATTTTTGCGGTTTTGTTAGTCGGTACACAGCCGAAACGCCGAACTACAATTAAGTATTCACAAACTGAGAACCGCAAAATATTTTCCCCAACAGATTGTTGGGAAGAGATCGAAAATTTAGTTCGAGATGCGGCCAACGAAAGTTTTGAGGTTAACTATTTGGCTCGTGTCGGGTAAAAAGGAGGCGAAAACACTTCGGACTTCAGAGATCACAGACAGATACGGATGGGCTTATCTTGTGATGAGATGAACTGACAACTTGCCACTCCGGAGGAAATCATCCGATAACGTTCCTAGTAACACATAAATTGCTGTGAATATGGAGGAATTCGAAAAAATTGATTGGTAAGTTGTGTTTTAAATTGATCATAAAATATAAGCATCCTCCTTGACAATAAATTTACTATACTTATACGAGTGCGGTTATATCCAACTAACAACTATCAATGTTATTCTTTGTATTACAGTTAAATTTTTATGTTTTTATATAAGCATTACAGCGGTAGTTTCGTAATTACTATCTGTATTTCAGGATACCCAGTATAGAAGATATTGTGGACGATAAATTCGTGACCGAGCAGCGTTTGCAGAGCGAAGGCGCGATGTATCAAATAATGAATGGAACTTTTCAAGACCCTTTTCTCGACATCAGACCACGCGCTTTCCAGCCGAAGGAGGACGCAACCAAGAAAATGGGACAGGGCACGGCAATTGACAATAAAAGAAAATATCATGCAAAGAGGAAGAGAGTCAAGCCAAAGAAGAATAAGCAAAATTGAGCTAATCTGTATTACGTATGCCTACAGCTGATTATAACTAAGATTTTTCACTTAAAATGTAAATATAAATTAATTTATTAAGTAATTAAGATAATTTTTATTACGTATACTTCCAACTGATTAAAACTTACATTTTTTACTTATAATACAAATATCAATTAACTTAATTAAATAATTAAGATAATTTGTATTGCGTATGCCTACAACTGATTATAATTAAATATCTTGATTTTTTACTTTTAATGTATCAATTAACTTAAATAAGTAATTATTAGATTATAAATTAATAAAAGTATTATAAGAAATTGTATATTAGAATGTAAATACAATTTTTCTAATTTTCTACAAAAATAACTTTATATTATTATTATTATTACTTATCTAAACCAACAAGTTCTAGTACAAAAATAGATTTCCCACAGCCTTCTGAACACAGAAAACGACGAGAGGCTGCGCTAAGCAGTGTAAAACTTATATTTTACTTGTATAACTGAAAATATGGATGAATATATATTGCTACAGTAAATTACCCGTTCTAGTCTGTAGAATCTTTTCTCCAAAGTCCTAGCCTAAATAATTATCCACGGTAATTAATTTATATAATAACAATTTATGCTTTTTAAACCCAGTAGTTAAATATTATCTGAAAATCACACAGCGTCGCATCCACGCGACGAACCGCCGCGGATATATACGAACCCAATATTAAATTGAAAATTTCAAGTATCAGGCCTAATACTCGATTCTCCACGTGATCGGGTAGGCAAAGGCGCGGGTCCTTTTAAGATTAAAGCGAGAAAGAAAAAAGCCAAAACAACGGTATATATTCGAGGCTGCGAGAGAGGTCCCTCTCCCCCCAACCTAACTTTTAACGCGAATTCTCTACTCTCTGGACTCTGCCACATTCGCACATTTCGCGACTAGCGCGCTCGCGCGCCACATACGCGTGACGTCATATGTGCTTTTACGAGGTGAACGTGTATAGTAGCAGCGTACAGTGTACACACTACCGACTACACGGAGTATATATACATCTCACCCGCACACGAAAGCGTCGTATATCTATATACACGCGCTCCCCTCGCAAAGTGCAACAACACACATGTATACATATATACCGTCCAATCGACGCTGCTGCACAGGCTGCTGTAGTGCTGTTGCCGCGAGAGTGCAATATATAGTCGACGACGACACAGTGTGTAGAATAGACGCGCGCCGTTCCGCGGGGGGGGACACCTAGAGTACTCTTTTTCTTTTCCCAAACAAAGGCCACGCGCGCATAGGTGCAGACTGCACTTTACTGCAGTCTACTCCGTAGTGCATACCCAGGATATAGTGCGTTTTTGCAGCAGCAGCAGCGTGGTAGAGAATAAAAAAAGAGGAGAGAAGAAATTTGTAGGATGGAGTGCGAGGGAGGATAATGCGACGTCGTGGAGGGCGCCGCGGAAGTTATTGGAGATGCAGGATCCTACGTGTGAGTATTTGTTTTTTTCTTTTCTCGTGCTTCTTTTTATGTGTGATAAGAGGGGTGAGAGCGCTGTGGCTTTGTTTTTTTTTATATGCGTGTGTGCACGGTGCGGACGGACTGCACCGCAGTGAGATATATAGCCTCCGAGTTGAGTCAGTGGTGTGTGTACGTACCTATGTGTATTATGGATCGTGGATCGTGTGCACCTTTACGGGTTTTAGGTGTATCTTGGGTTCCGCGTTCGAGGTGTTTCCTTGATCTTTGGATGTTTCATCAGTCGGTTGGACGTTAGTGTGCCGTTTTTCTTGGCCTCTTTTCAAAGGAATGCGTGGAGGGATTTGCTGGATATTTTGGGATTTTGAAGCTGCAGACTGGATTTTTGGTATTTTATTTGGGGTGATGCAGCGGATTTGGAGTTGCAAACTTTATTTATTGATTTGTTTATTTATTTGCTAAACATTGTCAAAGATTCGCAAAACTTTGTCTGACTGTAGCGAATGGGAGTATCCGTAAAGTAAGGCAGAGAATTGTTCAGCAAAGTTTGGCAAAAAAATAACTTCAGTCAAGCATAGTTTACCTAACTTTGCCGTACTTTATCCAACTTTGCCAAAAGTTTCCAAACTTTGTTTAACTTTTTTAAAGTTTGTCTATCTTTGATTAACTTTGTCAAAATCTCAAAAAACTTTATTTGACAAACTTTGCAGAAGGTTGTCAAAACTTTGCCCAACTTTGCAGATAGGCTCATTCAAAAAATAAGAAAACTTGTACAAAGGAAACTTTCTTTGATAAACTTAAAAGTTAAAGCATGATTTAACTGTTCATGTTGATGAGCTATTAGAATTATATAGAATTTTGTGTCTACCTGCTTTAATATCTAAAAATTTGACAACTTAGATGTATACATTAATTTTTCCAAAGTGTTAAATTTACTTTTTGCTAATAATTACAGAACTGTGATACTAATAAATTCATGGATAAGGTGTAAAATATCCTTTACCATGGATCAGAAGCACCAAGATGTTCTGAGGCGAATGCGACAAAACATAGTTGACGACTTGGATGTTCATAATGGGATAATACTCCCATTAACAACTGAATACATTCTGAGAGAAGAAGACGTGATTGATATAAAGAAAGGAAAGACTAAACCCGAAAGAGCTCAAATTTTATTGGATTTACTTCCACAGTATGTTTTTGTTGATAAACATGTGATTTTAATATTACTTATTTATAAATTATTTAAATATTATTTTATTGCAGACGTGGATCTCATGCTTTTGAAATTTTTCATCAATCTCTGAGGCAACAATATTGGTGGTTGAGTGACGAAATTGACAAAATGTTAGAGTCAACAGTATCTGGAAGCCCAGCCAGTGATACACCATTTGTTTATCCAAATTTGCAGCCAGTATCCCCATTGACAGTAACAAGAGAGGAAATGGTAAGATTTAAGATCATTAATTATTAAATAGTAAATATTTATTTTTCTGAACTAACCATCTTATGCTATACTAAAATGTATATTATTATCTGTCTTTTCACTGCTTTTGGATTATGTGGATGTAAGTTTTTCATTCTCTTTGTAATGAATGTTGTATCTGTACTAGCACTGAGTGTAAAAACTATTGAAAAGACCTGTTATTTTAATTAAATTTATTTTTTATTATTAGGTTGATAAGTTAAAGAATGCATTGAAAGATCTTCAACCAAATGGATACATAGCTCTTCATGGTATGAAAGGTTTTGGAAAATCTTGTCTTACAGCCAGTACACTCAAGGATAAAGACTTGACATTGCAATTATTCAATGTAAGATAATAGATATATAATTGTGCTTATTATTTAACTCTAAGAATAAATGAGTAGCAAAATTATTCTGCAATTTTATTATTAATATCATTAATATAATTTTATTAATTTTGTAGAATGAAGTTTATTGGATAAAATTTGGATATAAACGTTGTATCAATGAAGAAATATTAATTCAGCTGAATAATCTTTATCATCAGATCAAAAATCAAAATTCCTTAATAGAGACTGTAAACTCAGAACCTTTGGAAAAGAGCTTAAAACACACGATAGATAATCATTTTAGAAAATCGGCTCACAGCAATGCTTTACTAATTTTAGATGATGTTTGTCATAAAGAAATTATAGATAAATTAGATTTTGCATGCAAAACGTTAGTTATAACTGCAGATATTGGAGTCTTAAACAAAAGAAGTCACACTGTTGTTGCAGTAAGTTTATTTGCATTATTCTGCTAATTATCACTATAAAGAACATTAATAATGAGCTTCAAAATTTTTATTAGATGGATCATGGTTTTACTGAAACAGAAACGTTGGGCCTATTTGCTAAAGTTCTTGATGTAAGGATTGATGAACTACCTGCAGAAGCAAAACATATTCATGACGAATGTAAAGGGATGCCATTACTTATCGCTATGTTTGCTGCACAATTTGAAAATTTTAAACTTGACATGAAACATCATAAAGGAAGATGGCAATATTACCTAAATTGTCTGCGTACGAAAAATGCAAAAAACAAGTAATTAAAATTTATCATATGTCTTAACGTAATGATATTTTTTACTACAGAAAAGTTTTTTTAATTTTTTTACAGAGTTATTGAAGAGTTTATGAAAATTCAAGAAGCAACTTTTGACATGTGTATTGACCAACTTAAAGAAGAAATGAAAGAGCGGTACGAGAACCTTGCTATCTTTAGTGAGGATGTTAATATTATGTCTAAGGTAATAAAACTTAATATAACATTTTAGTTCTTACATATATTCCATATTCTAATAGATTCAAGTCTATTAATTAAATAGTAAGTAAAGTTAAATTCAAGTCCATGTTCGATTAAAGCTTATTAATTTGTTTATTTTCTTAATTTAGACATTAGAAATTTTATGGGAGGAAGAACCATATTCTGTTGATGATCAAATGCTAGATTTTTGCCATAAATCGCTTGCTGCAAAAAAGTGGAACGATGATTTGCGTAGTTATATATATGGAATTCATGATTTACTACTGTGCCATCTTAGAAAAAAATTAACACCAACACAATTAAGAGATAAACACAGGTTATTTATTGAAAGGTATCGAAAATATTGTAATGGAGATTTCTCGAAACTGCCAAATGACAATTACAGTTTATCTTACATTGGTCACCATCTTGAGCAAGCAGAATTGTTTGAAGAATTTTACCCCTTATACATGAACTTTGATTTTCTTCAAGCAAAAATAAATTACACTGGGTTAAGTGATCTGTTCATAGACTTGAAAAAATATCGAAAATACATAACAAAAAATGGAGACAAGACTATAGTATCAAATGTTGAGGATCTCGAAAAATTTTTAGAAGCTCATGCAAATACTTTAGTAAAACATCGACTTATGAAATGTTTAGATTTAGTACAGATTGCCTTGGACTACTCAGACGAAGGATTTGTTAAAGATACAGCTAAACGATTAGCTTTATCAAGATCGTTTTCTCTTTACTTATCTCACGATAGAAATGCAATGACCAAGCCATACTTGAATTTTTGCCAAGAAGTTACCACTAATGCTACTACTGTAGCTTTTACTGAAGAACCAAATCATATATTAGTTGGAAGCCACGATGGTGAAATAATTCTTTGGGACTGTGAAAATCGTAAACCGAAAATTTTTAATGGCCATAACAAAAAATACGCCATCAAGAAAATTGTGTTATCTCAATCTGGTGATTACTTCTTGGCATTAAGCGAAGATGGATCTTTAAAGCTGTTTGCTTTAAACGAAAAAGAATATACAGGCAATGGACTGAACATTCCCGCGCAAAGTCCGCGGCATAAACAAACATTTTGGAAAGGATTGTTTGATACTACTCATGATGATAGTTTAAAAACGCTCTCTATCTATAATGAATCTATTACAGATATGAAATTTGCACAGAGAAATAATAAAATTGCTGCTTGTACAAATGGCGGAACTGTAGTGGTATGTAATACATTGTTTTATTATTCAAGAATAGTCAAATATTCAAAATATTTATAATGTAACAAAAATAAGTTATAAATTATTGAGATTATATGATTGTAATTATTTTAATTTTAAATGCTATTTTTTATCATAAAACAATATTAGATTTAGGTTTTATTTTACATAAATAATAATATTGTATTAATTTCCCATTTTAAAGTTTCAATAATTTATTTTTTAGCTGTGGGATGAAAATGGAAATCTTGAATGGCAAGACAAATATAAACTGTACGTTATTTTTATTTATTTCACAAATTATTCTTAATTTGTAAGTTATATAAATAGCAAATATTTTTTTCAGTCATCGTTTTGGTGGTGTATCTTTTACTTCAAAGGACAACTTACTTCATGTAATAGATGAATCAATTTCAGTTGTTAGAATTTACAAAAAGAACCAAGGAAGGGGTTACACATATGTTTCTCAATTCAACTTACGATTACATGAGCCAAGAGTTATTTACTTTTGCAAACATCCAGTAGAAGATCATTGTTTAGTTATTGTTACAGATAAGATGGCTTTATATTTGAAATGGTTTTATAATAATAATGAACATATTCACAGTTATGAAAAATTCATAAAAACTGAAGAAAAAAATAAAAATACTTCTTATGTGGCTGCAACATTAACCTACGATGCTAGATATTTAATTATTGCTAATTCAAAAGGAATAATAAACGTGATGAAAGCTTTTAATCCTGATGATTTGATAACATGTTTCAAAGGCCATGTTACTTCACTGGATTCTTATTGGATGGATTTTGAAAATTTTCATTTGGTAAGGATCAACTTTTTTATTGTATAATTTACTAATATTTAACGGTGCTTCAAATGTAGTTACAATTACATTTTTTTATAGATATGCGGAAGTGAAAAAAGATGGATATATAGATGGAAAATCGGTGCTGATGAAAAACCAAAGTCTGTAAAAAAGCTCTTGTTTGATGCAAAAATTGAAAATTTAGGCAAAAACAATACAGTGATTCTAAAAACATCAGCAAATACAATAACTGCTTACAATGGGAAAAATACATTGGCTAAGGTTGAGTCTCACTATGGCAAAATTATAAATATGAATCTCTATGATGACGCAAAAAAGCTTATTTATATCACAGAAACTGGTTCTGTTGTCTTATACGATATAAGAACTGAACAGTCAATGCGAATATCAAAACTTGATTCTGTTGACAGCTTTATTGATATATTAGAATTGCAGAGTAATTACTTGGTATTATGCAGAGCTGAAAATAATAGCTTACAGGTAAAATGTTTAAAGTATAAAGTAGTATATTATTTTATGTGTAGATAAACATAAATCTAAGGTTACTTTTATTATTCAAGGCATGGAGAAGCACTAAAGCATCTAACAATGTTGAAGACACAGGTCACGTTATTTCCATTCATAAAATAACTGATAATTACATAATAACCGTGTCCAAAGAGGGCAAGATAAAATTTTGGATTATCGAAGATTTTGAATGGCGGTATTTTTATAAATTCACCGATAATGATGGCACAATCATCCATAGCTGTTTGAGTAGTCTTAAATTTTTCCTTGCTGTACTAAAAGATGAACAAAGAGTAATTATATATAACATGCCAAATATGGATACGATAGAATCAGATGATATAAAACTAGAATGTCACATGAAGCATGATTACAAGGACCAATTAAGCTCTTGTCAATTCTCTCAGGATGAAAAATACTTAGCCATTGCTCTCGACGGTGGAGACATATCTGTGAGTATTAATTACAATTTTTCAAAGTAATTGTCTTGAAAAAATCTTAGCTTTGTAATATCAACCTCTCAAAAACCGCTTCGAAACCGCTCTGGTTCGATCCGGTTTGCAATCCTGGCTTCTTATTGCGCATTGCAAATTAATCTTAAAAGACTTATTTTAATATAAGAAACATTATGTTATGTGATTGTTTATTTAAAAATCACAATGCAAACTTAAAAACAAATTGTTTCGCTGTTTTTTACGAATTTATCTAAACATTTAAGGAAATCATGGCGTTTCTATCTCTTTTCGAGATTGCAAAGAATACAAAATCTTTAATATAAATTATTTCACTAATTCTAATTTTGTTCAATTAAAATTCAACTTATATTTCTTATATTAAAATAAATCTTCTAAGCCCAGTTCGGCAATCTCAGTCACAGAATCTCGGGTCCCTCTAACGTACACAAACTCCACAAACCCCACATAGTCTAGGCGCAGACCACATATTCCGTGGCCATTTCTAGGTCCCCGCCTGAATCCAAGTTTTCTAGACGTATTTTTGGCTGCTAAATCCGAATTTCGAGGGTTGTCGGCCGAAAAAGTGGGACATAAAAAGTTATAAACAAATTAATTGTTTAAAATGCTATATCTCCGAAGTGAAACATCGCACCAAGTTGGAACTTGTTTTAAAATGTTTATTTTTACATTGGGAAACTTTTTTTATCTTATGCTTTTTTAGCTATACTTAATCTTTTTTGAGATATCACCGAAAAATGATTTTTGACGAAAAACGGGACGTGGCGCGTGACGACTGCGCGCGGTGTAGATAGCAAAGGCGCGTCAAAAACCGTTTTTCGGTGATATCTCGAAAAATATGAAGTATAGCTAAAAAAGGATAAGATAAAAAAAGTTTCTAAATGTAAAAATAAACATTTTAAAGCAAGTTCCAACTTGGTGCGATGTTTCACTTCGGAGATATCGCATTTTAAGCAATTAATTTGTTTATAACTTTTTATGTCCCACTTTTTCGTCTGAGAACCGTCGAAATTCGGATTCAGCAGCCAACAATACGTCTAGAAAACTTGGGTTCAGGCGGGGACCTAAAAGTGACCACGGAATGTATGGTCGGCGCCTAGACTAACAAAACAATCAGCCATCGCAAACACCACTCAATAAACATCCCACAAAAATCCACTAAAACCCTCTACTCCCCGCTGTCCCCAGGTAATCGACGTCCCGGCCCAGCTGGAGCTCGCCCGTCTCTCTCTCCACTGCAGCACGGCCTGTCAGCTCCACTGGTCGCCGTCCGCCATCAGCGTCCCCGTCCTCCTGTCCGTGAGCTGCGACGAGTTGGCCTGGTGGAACGTCGGCTTCCTGCGGGGCCCGGACCGCGGCCAGAACCGACGCAGTCGCATGGGCTTCCTCGGCTTCGGTCGGAGCCTGAGCAGTCCCAGCGTCGGCGTCAGTCCGCGCTCCAGCTACCGACACGTGCCCGGCAGCAGCGGCGGCAACCAGAGCGCCGACGCGCAGGGATCGTCGACGTCGTCGCCGCAGCCGCCGCCGAATTCGCCCTGCTTCAACGTCGACGATTACTGGAGTCGCAAGCTGCCGAAGAACAGCGCCAGCGGCGACGGAACGGAGAGACCCGCGTTGCTGGGATGCGTCCAGCTGCCGGCGAGCTGCGCCGGCAGAGTTGCCGTCTGCGTGTCCGGGGACTTTGCCAAGTTTCTCACGGTGGACATTCACGGTACGGTCAGTAGTTACACGATCTTTGGGAGCTCCCTCGAGTGAGGAGGGCAGAGAGAGAGAGAGAGTGTTAGGGCTGGATCGGTGCTGGATTTTTAGGCGAGGCGAGGCGAGTGAAAAGTGAAGCTCGGCATTTGGAGGGTGATTGAGTAGGTCCTGGAGATTGAGATACGTTATAGGCGCTAGTGCAAGAAATGAATACGCGTTGTTATGATGAAAATTGATAGCTCTTTAAGTGACAGCATCGCCAATGAATATTGTAAATATAACTTTGGAGATTAAAGTGAAAGGGGACATAATAAGCTACAATTTGAGATGTCAAAAGTGTAGAAAACTTGATTTGGTTCAAAGATACGCATACAAATTCATATATACTTGTAAGTATATAAAACACATTCATTTTATACGCATACCAATTCATATATACTTGTAAGTATATAAAACACGTTCATTTTATACGCATACAAATTCATATATACTAGTAAGTATATAAAACACATTCATTTTATACTATTTTTTAGGAAGATTTGCAGTCTAGCTTTGCATCAAATCAAGATATTTACATGTTGGACCTCTCAATTTATTATGTCTACTTTCAATTTAATTTTAAAAATTATGTTTATGGCATTTATTTCCGTTGTTGTGATTACTTACAGACGTGTCAATTTTCGTCATAATAATTAGGGCCTTTTCAATTAAAATTAAGCTATACGGATGCTGGGCTTCATTTGTAGGTGCCAAGAAATGATCTTTTAAGTTTCATGAAAATCCAGGTCCCGCATCTCTAACCATGCATATTTTGTTCGGTAGTAGTAAAAAAAAATATTTTTGGTAGTATATATTTATTTAACACATGAAAGACTTTCTTGAATTTAATAAATATTTGCTTCATTCATGTAAATGATTTTGTTACTACTATTGAAAAAAATATTAACTTAGATCTAGAAAATTTGTGACCAGTGTGGGGCTGCGATTTTTGTAAAGGGAACGTTTGGTTCTCGACTAGCGTTGCTACTTAAGGTTGTGCGAGAGAAGCGTCTTTCGTTACTTTGAGATGCTACGGGTTTTACTCAGACTGTGCCATAAGATTGATAAAATAGGATTTGTTAATATAGTTTGTGAATTTTCTTGAGATTATTTACGTGACAGGTGTTTGATCTTACCTGCCGCGTGCCGTGAATACGTGGTGATTATTATTTGGATTGTGTTTAGTGAAAGATTTAATAAAGGTCTTTTTTAAGGTTTTTAAGATTTTCGCGGTAACTAATGTGACGATTTTTACAACTTTTAAAAATGATAGAAAAAGAGAAACGCCCCGGGAAATTTCTGTCACATCTACCGTTTGAACAAGGTCGTGAATATTGTGTAATTTGAACAAGAGAATTATTACGGAAATTTTTTTTCTTTTATAATATATAAAAGGTAACGTTTTAGTACATTCACGACATATATATAAGTCGCACCGCCGTGAAAGCGTTACATTAAAGAACTATAATCATCAATTAATTAATTAATATACAAATTAAAAATTTGTACATCTTAAAGTAACAAAAGTGGCAAATATCGAGCTGTAAAATGTGAACAAAGAATATGAACAATATTCTGAAATATTCTATTGTGATATTACAATAGTAAATTTTATCAATAAGACGATAGAGAAAGAAAATCGTCTTATTAGTGACGTTTTTAGATAGAAACTTTGTTAAATCATGTAATGATGGATGTGATCTTTGAAAGTGAAAATTTGTTTATTGTTACCAAGTTTACTTGAACTGAAGGGTACTGAAAATTTTATGCATGTACCCAGTAAAATCTGCACTGCCAGCTGCATTTTTTAGTGAATCCTTTTTTAGAAAGAACATTTACCTCAATAAGCGATTGTGGTCAAATAATAATTGTTAAGAAAATTTAAATATCCTAGAACAAACTAAAAACTGCTACTTATGGCAATTAAGAAACAAATTTGTGCCATTTCTACATAAGAATGACAAATTTTTGCATAAAAGTTTAACGAATTTTTGAATCTTATTTTTGACTCATAAATCCAATTACATGACATTTAATCTATAATTATAATTTTTTTTTTAACAATAAAATTTTACACCTAAGACGGGAGAGTAAAACTGTTGAAGCATGCATTTTATTTGAATTGTAATGTATTATTTAAAAATTATAATAATACATTTCTTACGTATTTAAGTTACTGAGGTCCGAATTTATAGTCGCGTTTCAAGACTTAAGATGCAGCTATCTTTGTCACACTCATGCGTTTTCTTAAGTGCAAGACTAAGACAGCTGCATCTAGAAATCTGAGATACGACTATAAATTCGGACCTGAATACAGTTAGTAATTGTAGTAATTTATGCTGTAAAAATCTGTTACTCTTCTAAAAAGTAAAAAAAAAAATTGTTTTATGAATAATTATTATAATGTATATAAAGAGCTTGAGATCTTAACAGAAACGAAAATGTTTTACAATAGAAAAAAAATTCATATAAAAAAATTAAAATATATGTAGTCAATGTCATAGAATTTAAAGCATAATTTTTGTGATATATTTGTTGTAAATTATTTTAACTTTCTATATTTTCAATCATTAAGTCTTATTATAATCACCATACCAAGTCATACAAGATGACTCAGGCTCTTATTTTTATTCTTATTATAGTTAATTTTAAATTACTAACATAAAAGAATTGTAGATAATTTATTAATTTCAGAAATATAAGTAAATATTTCTTCAAAACATATTCAACATTATTTAAAAATTTCATAGTAAATATCGTGAGATTTAAAGAAAATATGGTGCCTTAAAAATATAATATAGGGAAGAGGAGGAAGGGCTATTTTGTGCACACATAGGCACTTGTTTTTGAAACTAAAAACGAATGTGTCAAATAAATAAATAAAGGGCTAAAATTTTTTAAATATTTAGTTGCAAATTTATATTTGATGATGACTAATTGCTGAATGTAATTTTTTACAAAATCGTGAAAAATAGACTAAAGACAAAGTGCACTAAATTTTACAAATTAGACCCACTCATCTCCTACTGTAATTAAATGTTGACTTCAGATAATTTAATAAGATCTCGATTGCATTTTTAGTTTTAAATTTCTTGTACTTATAAGTTATTTTTATCAATATTAGGATAAAACTATCTGTGGCTTCGAGACATAACAACTTAAGTCCACTTTTTTGAAAATTGAGTTTTTAGCGATGTTCCTATCTATGCATGGTGTATTTGCATATAAAAAAGTCAATTGTTACTAAAATTAATTTATTACTTTCCTTTTTTCATAATCCATGATTCCTTTTTTGCATAGGTTTAAGTTAAGTGGCAGTTTAGAAATTCATACCTCAATATTTTGACATTTAAGAAAATGGACTTAAGTCTTTTTGCCTTTGCATCACAGATATACATAAATTGATAAAAATCTCAAATTTTAATATTTCTTGTCTTGAATTTTTGAGACTTCTTTTTATGCATTTATTGACTGTATAGCATTTATGGTTTTAATATTAAATGAAAATTTTTATATCTATTTGTACAATAATCAATTATGTATATTTAAGTCCTAGCGAAACATATTGTGTATTGTGATAAGAGAAGTCCTGGTTCTGTAACGGGTGCATTTTTCTGCATTGCAATAATTCATGGGAAAAGTGTAATAATTATTGTAATTGCATTTTTTAAACTGGAGTCATTGATGCCAAGCTATCAAACTCACTTTTTAGTAAACTTTGATACTAAAATATTATTATATATATATATATGTACATTGTATGCGAATTTTGTAAATAAATTTGTTATGTATACACAATAATTTTTATAAACGAAAAACAATAAAAAAAAATCGTATACATAAATCTTGTTACAAGTTCATTCAACTTCGTTTTGATCAAACAATTAAAAGAGTATCTCTTCATAGCTATATGTAAAAAATGATAATATAACACAGCGGAAAGGCACATGTACCTTTGATGACGTGTATTACGCATTTGAGGTTTATTATTAGCATTGGCATTCCAGCCCATTACATAAAAACCCAAGACTTGGCATGCTACAAGACATCTGTTTTCAGACTCTAGGTCACGGAGCAGATGACTAGAGGCCAATGTCAAACTATTGATACAATGCTATTGTACACGTGCAAACATTTATAATTTTATTTTTTTCATTAAAATATAAATAAAAAAATTTTTGATAAAGTTTTATACAAAACTTTAAATATTAGCTATATAATATAGTTGGTGATTTTTATTTATTTATTCAAATATTTAACAGACTATGCAGGTCTTAAATCTGTACATTTTTTCAGTACTGTGTCTATTCCATAAGTACATTATACACCCATACGGGAACAATATATTATTATTTTGTATTTAACAAATTATTGAAGAAAGTGACATTATAGTCTATGCAGATATTTCAATTGAATGATAAATTCTTCTTCACGAATGAGAATAATCATGATCAAATTTTAAAGTGTGTGAGATTTGAAAGAAAGCTGCCTTAATAACTTATGATTTAATTGTTCAAGGTCTACAGTACAACAAGACCAAATACGTAAGTACCTAATTCATAAGTCCTTTTTTATCATGAGCTACAGTATCAACGAAAAATAAATTAAATTTCAGCAATAAATGTTCCTACTCCCATCGAGACTACGCCGTGCCAATTCCCGCCCAATCCCCCGTCGCCGCCGTCGCCAGCTACTGCAAAATCACTCGAAATCTGAAAAAATCCTTCGCACACCCACTCCACTCTCGATCAAAACTGCCGAAGCCCGGCCAGCGATGAAACGGAACACCTATATTTATGCGCCTGGCTGCGCACTCGCGCACGACTCCCTCCCCCCGGAGAGAGGGAAAATTCGCTATACCTATACACACTCGTCGCGAACTCCAAAAGAGCGAGGAAGCAGGGGGAGAGGGGGGAGCCAGAGCGAACCGCACGCGCGGCGCTAGGCTGATGATCAGCAGATCGACGTCAGCCAGTCAACACCATCGGCGCGCGTGGCCGTGTGCGTCGTGCTCTCCTTCCTTCTGCGAACGCTTTTTCATTTCCGCGCTCGCGTTTTTTTATTTTCCATCATCGTCGTCGTTGTCGTTAAATCGCTTCGACCCGAGTAAAAGGGAAGAAAAGGTACGAATCGATCATGACTTCGGCCGTGTACAGGAACTCGATGCAGGCGATCGGCAAGCTCGTGCCCGAGAAGCTCCAGCCACTGTGGAAGCACCCAGCAGGTATAATGTTGCGAGAGTGGTGAAGCGTGCGTGTGTGCGTGCGTGTGTGTGTGCTAATGTAAGGTGACGCGACGCGCGATTATCGCGTATTATGTTTCCGAGATATATGCTGTATATGGGAGTCGCGTGCTGCGGGAGGATGTTGTCACGATTCTTTTATCTTTTTCTTTCTCGTTCGCTGCACTTAGAGGGTTTCTGCTATTTGGCAACTGGGTCAAGGTCGGGGGAGACTGGTGGTCGATATATAGGTAGCAAGCTACCTGTGCAAGTTGAGCGAGAGAGAGAGAGAGAGATAGAGAGAGAGACCCTTGCTCCGCAAAACGCGTTCAATGTTAATGGAACGTTACGATGCAGTTTTCTTTTAGCGTGTTTATACATTGTATTTAAATTGGTTTGTTGCGGTTTGGCGAGATTTTCGACTTGCGCAATCGATATGAGCTTTATATTGCAAAAGAAAAATGTTTATTTTTTTGTTTTTGTTTTAAACTTGAGATTTATTGATGAGAACCATGGGTTTTCGATTGGATCGCGTGTATAACGCGTCGTTAAATAATTAGCGCAAATGATTGTGGTTTATCAATGGACTTGTTAAAAATAAAAGCAGACGCAAAAAGAGCAGTTTGATCTTGTGAAAGAGGCAAGTTTGCTTAGGCTGCTTGTTATTGATAACAATAGTTATTAATCTCTGTTTAGTAATATCTTGTGTAATAATGATAGGTTTGAAGGATTGCATTTATATCTGTTTGATAAAACAAACTTTTTTTTTACTATGATTAGTTTTAAAAGTACATTATTTTCCGTTTGATTACTATTTTCTGTAATTGAGTAATTTATGTATAATTTTGAGAGATATTAAAATTAACATTATTCTTTATTTCGCAAGAAATGTTATTTTAAATTACAGATTGATTTACATAAAACTAAATTATTTTTGACTTTCAGGTCCGCAGACTATTTTCTTCTGGGCTCCGGCATTCAAATGGGTAATTTCCTGTTCCTACATTGCTTAATACATTGCCGATAAAAGAATTTCGTTTCGTTTTCAAAAGTCACGTGTTTGTTTGATAATCAGCCAAAGCTGTCTCGTGCAGAATACATATATACAGAATATATAGACATAAAGCAGTCTGTTTATTAAGTGTAGTTGAATGAGTAGTTCTGTACGACTGCAGTTTTATATCTTTAATTTGGCAAACAATTTTTCTATTTTTATTTTAAAACTATATTTGTTATAAAATGTTATTTTTTCAGGGTCTTGTATTAGCAGGTTTAGGAGATCTGCAAAGACCAGCAGACAAAATTTCTATTAGTCAATCTGCAGCCCTTGGTTTAACTGGTACTGTATGGACAAGGTACTCTTTGGCAATCACTCCAAAAAATTGGAGTCTTTTCAGTGTCAACCTTTTCGTAGCATTCACCGCCGTATATCAAATAGCCAGAGCTATTAAGTAAGTTTAAATAGACATTTACCATTTCCTGGTCTTTTGTAAACACTTATTTGCTATATATATAATATTCAAAATTACATTTATTTACAGATATCAAAACGAACAAAGCAAACAAATACAAGCAGTAACGAATTAAAAATTCAAAGATGAAACTAGAACATTCCTGTGTTTGATTAAGCACTCTACTGTTGTTAGCCATACTTCTGATCTTTTCTTGCCAAATGGTAAAAATCATAGTCAAACTAACAGATCTGTATTCGGATGGAAGTATTGGTGCTGAATAAGTTTGTTGTATATTGGGAATATAGATATTTTATTACTGTTATCACTAAAAGAAAGTTCAGTTGATCGAAGGAGCATCTGTCAGCACAATGGATGCGTAAATTAAAGAGGAAGAAGATCATTAGAAAATACTTCTCCTTATACATATTACTTTAGAAAACTATTTTGTATTGAAAAAATGAAAAGGCAGGTCCTTGCATATATGATATTTCTATTTTTGTCATAATGCACCAACGTTAAGATGCATCAATATAATTTATAAAACGAACAAAGCAAAGGACTTTAAACAATGTACAGTGTAATATAATATTTATAATATAGTCAAAGTGTTCCCCTACTGTCAGCCCAGCTGATGATGTTAGTGGGATCACCAATCAATAAATACTATATGTATTTTTTGAAAAAGAACATTGTATTTTTATTTACTTTTAATTTAGGTACCTAATTGGATTAAAAAATGCAATTTTATTTACATAATACCATATTTTGATGAGTAACATGATACTTTCTGCATGAACTTTTAGAAATTTTCAAATAAGGTAAATGTCCCAATTTCTACACATTTAAGGATGGTCACTCTTATAAAATTCTTAAATGAACTTTTCTGGCATTTAATGAAATAAAAATGGTTAACCTATTAAAAAATGCCAGAGTATTTTCAGAAGACTCAATAATTATAAAAGCTAATAAAAGAGAGGTCATTGAATGCACCTATTTCTACTTACCTGCCTATAATAATTTGTATTTTAAAGATTTATTGTTTTATAATAGATAAATATATTAATAAATGAACAAGCAATAGATTGTATGAGCGGTATTTTCTTTATATATTAAAAATATATTGCTACAGTGATACTTGTCGTGAGTAGAAAGGGGTAGATTGCAAAATGCATCTAACCATATTTTTACCATATTTCGCAAAATGTTCAATACAAATTGATTTAATGTTACAATTTTTGTTTTAATAGTTATAGATTTACTCATATTTCAATGAATAGGCAAATAATTTCTACAATAAATCTATAATAACTGATGGAAACATATGAAGTTCGTAGAAGTTGAGACATTTTACCTTATCTATAGATAGTGCTCAAACAAGTATTGATGAGCATTCTTTGAAGTATGATGGAATAAGAATATCTTTTTATTCTACCATGCTTTGTAGTTTCAGCACGATGACGTCGTACAAAAGGAGCTTTGATAATTTATGACTCATGGTAATTTTAATTATTTGTAAAAATTCAAATTGAACCATATAAATTGGCCTAGGTTTTTCTTTATCATGCTAAATTTCTTAGATACTGATTCCCACGTAGAATATGTACGATCCATATCCTCATAGAGGATGGCAACCTACTATAGCAAACTTTCGCCAGATGGCAGCACGGAAAAATAAGACTCCAGTCAATGACAAGCGGCGATCCTTACGCTCTGGTTGGAAGGAGTCATATCTCGCTCGCGCCATCTACCGGCCAGAGGTTCGTACTCGCCATCCTCATATGGGTCGTAACTCCTAATCACGGACGTAGTATACATCCGTGGTCGTAATCCTTAACTTATTTTTTCCCGTGGTGCTATACGACCCATATATGGGTCGTAGATATTGTACATACAAATTTTAGTATTTAAGCAAAAAAATATAAATTTAGTCATTTTAACTGTCATACTTTCATGATGTAGGCTTTGAAGAACTAAAATATGCTGTTATGTCCTAGCAGTCCACTGTGTATACACATTACATGTACCTTATATTATTATAATAATGATAAAGTTAACAATAATTCCGCTTATTATTCATTATTAGCTAATATACTAGTAGTAGTTAATCGTTTAAATTTACTTTATAACTGTTCAAGCTGCGGTATCCAAGTTAATGAATAAACATTCTTAATTATTTATAATAATGATTCTGTAATATTGACGAGATATATACTTACAATTTTCTCAACTTTAGAATTTAACTAAAGCGATGAAGTTTTAAGAATTATAATTTACTCAGGGATCAGTTTAAGAAAAAAACAATGCTAATAATACGCTAGAAGCAGAAAAAAATCTTGAACATCTGGTTCGACGGTATCTTGAAATGATTATGGAAAAATTAAAAATTTTCTGGATGGTGAAGTGCCAGGACATAACTATGCTGGTCAATATAATGATTTAATTGTTTTAATGGTAATACACATTAATTAAAATAACAATAAAAAATTAGCGTAAAAATGCGATAGTACTGTGGAAAAGAAAATGCTTATACTTATTATATCAGAGACTTAGTAGAGAGATTGCCAATGTAATGTTAAAAAGGTGAGGAAAATTTCAGCGTGGCGCTGTCTGGCGGCTGCCGCCCGTACTATACACATAATTTCAGACAGCGGGATGGAGGGGGAACCATGCGTGAAAAGCGGCGGAGGAGAATGTACGGTGGGATGCTTAATGAGGGACGGTCTGGATACCTGGAAACACCGTGTAATTTACTTTAAGTTTGCGTCTTGGTGCATTGTTAATAGCTAAGATAATAAATTAAGGGATAAGGTCATTTGAAAGCAATTCTAATTTACAATCCAGAAGACAGACAGACACTTGTACAGATTATCCGACGTCAGTGGCTATTAGCGCAGACAATCGAATTGATCGGAAACTTCCCCGGGATATATAAATGTCTTTTCAATTTTTTACAGGGGCTGTACGAATAATTTATTAAAAATTAGTATACTTCATATATAAGCAAAATTAAACTGTTGTCTTGCAACACTAAGTAACAAAACAAAGTCATAAATGAACCCAAAGTATATATGTTTATGGCTTCTACGAATAGTAGCAACAATAAAATAATTTTGGCCTGAAATTTTTCAATTTAATACTAATTTACAATGAACAATATATGCACAATAAGGATATTATGATTAGCACTAATTTTTAGCAACATTTAAAAATGCTTGATTATGAAAATCGACCACCGATTGTTTATTTTTTAAAATTGATAAATGTAACTATGAAAATTGAAATCCTCTCGTTTTTCTACCCCAATTAAAAAAATCGTCAAAATCGGTGCAGTAGAAGCCGAGATATATCATCCTGAAGCGAGCGCGCCGATTTTGAAGCGATGATTTCAAGTTTCGCAGCCTATCCCCACCCCTCCGAATTTCGGCTCAGAGCGCGCACTACACAATGTTTATGCAAATTTTTGTGCGTGATGCACACGTGCAATGTAATTTTTTAAAGCAGATACGAAAACATCTCGGACAAACCTATCGATTGGTATATAATTTATTGTTACATCATTAACCGTTACGCCGCATACCCTTCCCGACTTTGGAAGTTAATATCTCAACATCTACTAGACCGAATTGGATGATTTTATTTAAAAGAAGCGTTTTTCCGAGTACTATTTTTCTATATTTTCCGTTTTTTTTTCATTCGCAAATCCCGCTTCACAGGCTTATTTGTTTAAAAGCAAAAAATTCCAAACTTTTTAAAACCGCTCAAAAAGTTATTAAAAATTGAGAAATGGTTGAGATAGCAATTATACATGATAGTTTAGGGTCCAAGAAGGTGTAAAAGCGCGGGCGCAAAAAAATATTCATAACTTTGAGCCTGGCACAAAATTAAAAAAAAGATCTTTTTTTCCAGGTAGGTTACTTAACAATTGCTGTCAGGTCCGATCTTAATCGGCCTTGCGACTCTCGTTTTGTATTGCAGTCAAGTACTTTTATCTAAATTTATGGCGTGATTGGGGTATTTTTTCATTGTTAAATAAATAATTTAAAATTACCTTGTTTTTTACCTACTTTTTTTGCACTTTCGAGCATTTTGCAGCGAACATTTCAAATCTACGGATACCCGACCAACTCTATCGTATAGAAAATTTCATAACGAACAATTTTGAAACATTATTATTATTATTAACCAGGTACAATGTACCTTGATGCTTTACATTAGGGCAAGCATCAAGGATCGTAGGAGGTAGTTTAACTACCTGTACACGACCCTAGTTACAAAATAAAGAAAAAAAAAACTTAACAATTATGTGTAATTAAAATTAATATTATTTAATATTAATTAAATTACTGTATAAAAATAACTTACAACTAAATACTTATAAACTATTAACGTTATTAAACTAAATCTCTTAATTGTACATTCAATATCACCCATTTTTTTATTTTGATTTTTATATTTTCCTTACTATGCTTGATATTTTTGAGTTCGTTTGGTAATTGGTTAAAATATTTGGTAGCATTATATATATTACTTTTTTTCCCTATTTCAAGATTGATTTCAGGTAGTTCTAGGTTTTTGTTCCTAGTTTTGCTTTTTGATTTTATAAACTTTTCTCTAAGCAAATTGTAATTATTTAATAATGTTTGTAGTACATACATTTTTTTAACTTTTAAAATAGAATCCATCTGTCTTTTTGAGTTACTTCTTATTATCTTTATTAATCTATTCTGCAGTTGGTATAGTGGTTTCATAGCATTATAATACGCTGAACCCCATACTAAAATTCCATAACTAGCCAGACTGTTAAACAAACCATAATATATGATAACTAGAGAATGTTTGTCCATTACTTTATTTAATTTAGCAAATAAATAAACAAGGTATTTAGTGCGTTGTACAACACTTTGTATATGTTCTTTCCATTTCATATTCATGTCAATAGTAACCCCTAAATATTTGCAACTTTGTACTCTTCTTAACGATTTCTCTTGTATTCTTATTTCTACATTATTTGGTATTTTATCATTATAGTTTACGAACGTTATATAAACTGTTTTGTCAGCGTTTAATGCCAGTTGATTGAATGCTAACCATTCATTCACTGCATACAAATGATTGTTCATTAAGTTTATAGCTTTTTCCCAATTTTCTGCCGTACATAGTATGACGGTATCATCAGCATATGAGTTGATAAAACCGTCTGGCATTAAATCAAAAATGTCATTAATATATATAATAAATAATAGTGGTCCTAGAATGGTGCCTTGTGGTACACCGGATTTTACAATTAGTGTGTCACTTCTAGTATTCTTGATTTTGACTATTTGTTTTCTATTATAAAGGTAGCTTTTTATCAATTGCAGAGCAATGCCCCTTATGCCATATTTCTCTAGTTTTTCAATTAATATTGCGTGATCAACTGTGTCAAATGCTTTTGCAAGATCTAAGAAAGTTGCTATAATGGGTTTACTTTGATCTAGAGCTTTATATATAAATTCTGTTACCTTATCCAATGCCTGTGTCGTACCTATTCCTTTTCTAAATCCAAATTGCCTGTTTGAAATAATTTTATATTTATCAAGAAAATTAAGCAATCTACTATGTAAAATTTTTTCAAAAATTTTTGCAAAGTTTGATATTAGTGAGATTGGTCTATAATTAGTAGCTTTTGTTGTTTCACCAGATTTGTATATCGGTATAATTTCAGCACATTTAAAATGGTTTGGACATATTCCGGTTTTTAGGCTTAGGTTAATTATATTAGTTAACGGCTCTCGTATGTAATTACACATTCTTTTAATTACGTAAGCATTTATATTATCTATACCCCCTGTTTTGTTTTTAAGATATGAGATTGTTTTGGTTACTTCCTCTACGTCTGTTGGTGCTAGGAAAATTGATTTGACATTATTCTTAATCTTATTTTTTTTGGATTTATTGTCTTTTTTAATAATATTTTTTGTAATGTTTGTACCAACGGAATTGAAAAATTCGTTAAAATGGTTGGCAATATCCGAGCTATTATTAATTATATTATTGCCTTCTATCAATTTATCTACTTGTTTTTCTTTTCGGTTTTGTATACCAATTTTGTCTTTTGTATACTTCCAGAGCTTTCTACTATCTGAACTTATACTTTCTACCTTACTTTTCTCATATTTAAATTTCGTATATTCAATTAGATTATGTAGTTTGTTAGCGTAATCAGTGTACTTTTTCTTTAGTACTAGATTATTTGGATCTTTTCTCCATATTTTAAATAGTTTCTCTTTAACGTTACATGATTTTATCAGTCCCTGGGTTATCCAAGTTGATCTCGCTTTACTTCTTGTATTGTTTTTTTTATTTTTAGTAGATTTTTGGATGTTAATCTTAACTTTTTCTAGTAAGTTATTGAAATATACGTTAACGTCATCCGATTTAGTATTATTCCAATTTGTTTGTATGCATAATTTTTCTAATTTTTTATAATCAATGTAGCTGGTCATCTTATTCATATTTACATCTCTAGTTTTTATCTCATTATTAATTTGTACGAATAAAGGGTAGTGATCTGTAATATTGTACATAATCTTATGTGCTTGTACTTCTATATTTTTGGCTTTAATAAAAAAATTATCTATACAGGTTCCTCCCCCTATATCATTACTTCTAGTAATTGAACGAAAATATGGTAAATACTCATTTTCTATATAATTGTTTAGATATTCTATATCCTCTTTTCCTGAACTTAATATATCGATATTAAAATCTCCAATAATAAAATGATTTTGTACTTTCTTATTCTCTAATATATATATATTTAATTTTTCAATAAACATTCGCTTTTGCACATCATGAGATCTATATAATGCACTAATTTTTATTAAACTATTATCACTTTGTTTTAGAACTATACTGACAATGTTTAGGACACTATCAGGTTCTATACAAACCTCATATTGTAGACCAATATATGAATTATGACTTTGATAGACTATATTTTTGGTAAATAATTTTTATTTTCATATTCTACATACATAACATAACTATGTGTATTTTTATCACAATAAAGCCTTAAAAATCTAATCCGATATATTTCTCTCTCAAAACCTTGCAGTAGTATTAGAAATGTACAGGTTTCCAGTATTGTCATTCAAAGACACCTATTGACCCTTAATTAAAAAAAGGATGCTTTTAATGATATTTTAATAAAATATATTTAAATTTATTAACAATATATAGTTTTATTTAAATAAACGAGTTCGATGTCCCCGTCTTCTACCGATTTATGTACAATATAAAGTCGTTATATGGGTAAATCATATATGCTTATATATACTGTTGTTTAAGATTTAAATTTATTATTTTCAATATTTTTATATTCACTTTCTGTCATAAATTAATTATACTTATTAATTAAAAACTCGAAATATGATATTTTGTGTACGTCAAATACCCGATTTCAAATATATTTTCGTTAATCCTCACTATAAATTACTAATTAAAAATATAAAAAAATTACCTTAACACTTGAAAAACATTCAGGAATCAAATGATCTGAATAATAATTACATTTTTCTCATAAAACCGGAATTAAATGGATTTGAATATTGTCATAGATTTTGTACATCGCAACGCAAAAAGTAGCTTAATGATATACAATTAAACTACTTTAAAAACTATTTTTAGTACATAGAATATAAAAACAGTATTATTTTAAATAAGATGCTGCTTTATTTTTATTCTTAAAATAATCATAAAAGATTTAAAAAAATTTTAAATGAGCTGATTCAAAAACGAACGAAAAAAATGTCACGTCTGCAATGCTTGTTTATGTAGTGAATATTAATTAAATCAATAAAATAAGTGATTAAAATGTAATATTTTATGTACTTTTCACATACAATTATTTATGATACCTAAAATCCTTATATTTATCAGTAAAATTGCAAAAGTACATCGATTTGTCGCGTACGCAATATTTATCCGCAACACGCGTTTTTTTAAGGGGACAGATACACCTTAAAATTTTAAATTAATTGATAATACATTTTACGGTAAAACTAAGGCACTTATCATATATTACCTGATGTTTTCGGTAAATTTGTACATTTCATTACATTACATTATTTATATTATTAAAATCATATTATCAAAAAACGTATTTTTTTGTGAAGTTTTCGAATTTTTTGCCAAGAATGTTGGTGACGTCATATTTCAGTATGTGCCATGGTGAAATAAAAACATGTTTGTACTCCAGCACGGTACGTATATATAGGTAGGTGTTGTGACGTCATCAATCTGCGTCGCCAAAAGTGACACCCTACTACGGGTTTTACTATAGCACATACTATAGAGAAAGGTGCCACTTTTGGCGACGCAGTCATCAAAGAAACTAAAAATATCAATAACTTATTAGTAAATTTTGCTTTAGCTTTTAGTAGAGATGCGTTCGATTTACACCGAATCCCGTAGCGTCCCCCGGTGCCGTCCCCAAATTCTAATGGTAAAAAAGATACGAAAGGGGGTCGACCAGATGGAGGCAGCTTCGGAAAAATGTAGGGAGACCAGGGGGGGGGGTAATAATCCAACGCCACCATTAATTGTCTCTATCCACATCATAGACACCGATGAAGAAGAAAAAATGGCATAGCATGCAAATTCCCAATTGTATAAAAAGCTTACCGTAAGAATCTCTATGAGCCGAGAATATTTTTAAAAACTGTTGTAGCAAGAAAGTTATCCTACAGCAGTGCTATTACATCCGATGACGTCATACCTATATACTACTTTCCAAGCCACTCGCGTGCGATATATCTATATTCGTTCGGTATGAGCATCTGCTTGGAGGGGACAAAAGAAACGATCGCAGCGCACGAGATGGCAAAAATATGGAAATAGACGCGTAACCGTAAAGCATTACTATATATGCGATATATATACGTTGAATATATCACCCGAGTTTCCAACTTCTGGAGGGCACCACCGGTCGTGCTCCGGGCGAATACCGAACACATCGTTCGTACCTACACTTCAAACGCTGTCCCCGTCCTCTCGATCACCGAGATAAAGCCCCGCCAAGCCTTGCACACCCACAACAACAAAAGAGAAAAAGAAAGCAAAAAGCCACACACCATAGCCGCTTAATTATTTCCAGGCTTATTTCCCAATCCCCAGGCGGAAGTGCGCGCGCGAAAGCGCCGACGGCAGCGCCGCCAAGCGTGCGCGTCCGTCACCCGCGCACGGCAGCCTTCCCTCCCCCCTCGCTCTCGGCTCTCCCTCGTCGGTCGAGCGTATACGTCCGCCATATCTCGCTAAGACGAGCAAGCGTAAGGTCGAGACGCGTGGAGACCGTTCGCCCAGTTTACTTCGTATCGTGCTCCTCCGGGGGAAACGTCGTACGAGTTTTCTCTCTTCTCCTCGGTTCCTTGCGAGTGAGTCCTGGTAGATTCCGCGCGAGCCAGCGAGAGCTGCTGAAATCCGAATCTGCGGGGAGGCCAATCGAGTTTCGCGAGATCGCTGCGTAGGCTCCGGGACGGACCGACGCAGGCGGAGAGCAGGCATGGGTCGTTACAGAAGGTGAGTGTACGAGGGGGATCTTGGGGGGGAATTGATCTTGAAAGGAGTTGCTGCGCGTGTGAGAGATTCTTTTTGGTGTGGCGTGTAACGGTAGTTGCGCATTCTTGCGGAGGGTTGAGTGTGTTTTTTTCGATTCGGTGGGTGAATGGAGTTCGTTTGACGTGCACTGTGTGAGATCATAGTCTGCAGTGTTTCTATAAATATATTGTTTAGGATTTCTAATAGGGATAATTGAACGGAATGTTTAGAGTCGAGTGTTGAGAAATCTTGAGTTAACGTTAATTTTGTGTTATATTGTTGTTCCTATAATCAGTTTTACATTCATATTTAGGTTCATTAATGCGTTTTTTTGTTCCACAGAGGTTCTAATTAATCTTTTATACTTGATAGATTATATACTTAAGGTGCTCATTATTAATATATGCATTATTTTTAGTCGAAGCCGTGACAGGGACCGAAGAAGAAGGTCGCGTACTCGATCTCGCAGTAGATCACCTATAAGAGACAGAAGAGGATGGGGAGGTGGAGGTGGTGTCAGGGATCGAGGTGGCGGTAGAAACGGCAGGAGTCAGCCAGGGGCCAACTTGAAGAAACCAAGATGGGACATGAATCGACTGGAGCCGTTCAAAAAGGACTTCTACGTAGCATGCGACTCGGTACAGAACAGAGATCCACGCGCAGTGGAGCAGTACAGAAGCGAAAAAGAAATCACGCTGAGAGGAAAGGGTATTCCAAATCCAGTTTTCTCTTTCGAAGAAGCTGGTTTCCCGGAATACGTTATGAGAGAAATCAAGTAATTATATACCATGTATTTGAAACTATTATTTCTTCCTTGATAGAAAATTATACAGTTTTATGTAGGTTCCAAGCTTATTAATTTGAGAAGTTTGATTATAGCAGTCAACGTACATGAAACAAGATAATTTTCTGCCAGGGTTATGATTATTTTACTTTAATCGGAAACATTTGATTTATATTTATATTGCAATATTAATCCTTCAATTCCTGAGATTAGAAACTGTTGACTAAAAATTCTGAAAATATTCATGGGTGGCGTTTGGATCTTGTAAAATATATCTTTGCAATACCTTTTTTTTCTCCAATTTTTTTAGTTTTCTGGACTATTGAGCTATAGTCATTCTCTGAATATTTCTTTGAATATTCATTAACATAACTATATCCCCTTTACAAGATGTGTAATAGTCTATATTGATCTGATTTGTACATGATGAAATAGGTATGGGCAAACAAAATTAGATAATTCCATACTTCTTCATTTTGGAAGAATTAAAAAAAACTGTAATTTTTGTCAATTAATTTAAATAGAATAACATATTTTAGATGTTTCTTTTAGAGCTGAATTTTGAGTCTGGATTAAATATATGTGAAGAAAACTACGTACATATGTAGTATGATGAAAAAGCTCAAAATCTATTTTCATTAATTCAGATAATTTATCTGGTTAGGTTTGCTCATTTCTCATATTTAGTTTGCAGAATTTCAAGTTTATCATATTAAAGTTGAAAAAAGAAAAACAAAATTTATAATTTGGATCCTAAAACTAAACTCAAAATCTACTTTTATCATCTTTTGTAATCCAATAGGGAACTTGCATGAATTTTAAATTCAATTTTATTCGATAATATGCTGAAAAATAATAAACTTCCAAGGACTTTTTTTTTAATGCATTATTTATTTATTTATTGATAGATAGTAACATTTTAGATCACTATTTAAACCGATGTCACGTGACATAATCAACACGAGCGTCGAACACCGCAAAGCCAGCGACACTGTGGTGACTGTAGGTACAAAACAGTAAGGCTGCGAAGCCTAGCTGCAGTACCTAAATTCGCTACGGTGACGCTGGCTTTGCGGTGTTCGATGTTCGTGTTGATGATGTCACGTGATATT
The DNA here is from genome assembly GCA_949152435.1 of Gastracanthus pulcherrimus. Classification (NCBI taxonomy): domain Eukaryota; kingdom Metazoa; phylum Arthropoda; class Insecta; order Hymenoptera; family Pteromalidae; genus Gastracanthus; species Gastracanthus pulcherrimus. The sequence goes on along the minus strand of OX424573.1, from coordinate 1,467,772 downwards.
CATTCAAAAAGCGATCTATAATTTTACTGTTCTCAATGCATTTTAAATAAATAAATACGGCATAAAAAAGAAAACATTCAATTACAATTTTACCTTTTCATGTTACTTTATCGATTCCAAGTGTTAAAACAGTGGTATTAAGACCCATGCAAGTTCCCTCGATCACCCTCGCTCAACTAAAGCAAACCTTGAACCCCCTCCAGGAGACAGAGCTTCAAAGAGCCGACCTCGATACAGGCCCAGGGCTGGCCTATCGCCCTGAGCGGGCGCGACATGGTGGGCATAGCCTCGACAGGCTCCGGCAAGACCCTCTCCTACATACTACCCGCCATCGTGCACATCAACAGTCAGCCAAAGCTGCTGCGCAGGGACGGTCCGATTGCCCTGGTGCTGGCCCCGACCCGCGAGCTCGCCCAGCAGATCCAGCAGGTGGCCGACGACTTTGGCCACTCGTCCGGCATCAGGAACACCTGCCTGTACGGGGGCGCGCCCAAGGGGGGCCAGGCCCGCGACCTGGACAGCGGAGTCGAGATCGTCATAGCGACACCAGGCAGACTGCTCGACTTCCTCGAGTCGGGCAGGACCAATCTGAAGAGGTGCACCTATCTGGTGCTCGACGAGGCCGACAGGATGCTGGACATGGGCTTCGAGCCCCAGATCAGGCGGATCATCGAGCAGATCAGACCCGACAGGCAGACCCTCATGTGGTCCGCCACCTGGCCCAAGGAGGTGAAGAACCTGGCCGAGGAGTTCTTGAAGGACTACGCGCAGATCAATGTTGGCTCGCTGCAGCTCTCCGCCAATCACAATATTCTTCAAATCATTGACGTTTGCCAGGAGTACGAAAAGGAAATCAAGTGAGTCGTCGAGTTGTTTTATGATTTTCCGTACGTGTTATGAAATGTGATCGTTGTATTAATTACGTATGTTTCTTGAAGGTTGAGCACACTGTTGAAAGAAATCATGGCAGAAAAGGAGAACAAAACGATAGTGTTCATCGAGACGAAGCGGAGGGTTGACGAGATTACGAGGAAAATGAAGAGAGATGGCTGGCCCGCTGTGTGCATTCACGGTGACAAAACGCAACAAGAAAGAGACTGGGTTTTGCAAGGTAAACAGAATTCTTGTATGAATTGTTAATGTATAATAATGTAATCGTTGAACAAAATTTAATGACGTTTTCTCTTTCCTCAGATTTCAGATCTGGCAAAGCGCCTATACTGGTTGCTACTGACGTAGCAGCTAGAGGACTAGGTAAGCATCAATTTTCATCACGTACATAATCATATATATTAATGGGATGAGTTTGTATTCAATTGTAACATATGTAAAATTAGTACATTGGCTTCTCTTAAATTTTGGGAAAGTAGTTGGAGATCTAAATCTTTCAAATCTAATTTTCAATTAATTTTTCTACTCTAACGTTGTTCTTCTGTTATTATTTTTTTTCTCTTTTTTTTTTCAATTGTTTTTTAATTATTTTTTTTTTTTCCAATTTCTTGCATAACAAAAGTATATAAAAGCATGTAACATATAAAGTAAAAGCAAAAGAGCTGAACAGAAAAAAAAAACAAAGCCATATATGTGTTCAACAAGCCAAAGGAGGATCAGCAGAGGAAGTAATGAACTAAGCGGCTGGATGTTTGTTTTGCATTGCAGAGGCACATTGCGCGCAGGCCCAGGCCGGCTAATGCAAATGCGAGAGCATTGAATTGCCGGGGGGGAGACGTGCACGTGTGCCCGCCGCCGCCACCGCCGCCGCCACCGCCGCGCCGTCTCTGACATGTTCGGTGTGGTGCGTGTGTGCCGGCGCGCCAGTAGTGCGTGTCCGCACTCCTTGGTGTGTTTTGCATTGTCTGCGCTGCGGCCGCTGCGCGTGCCTCTAATCTCACTCGACACGTGTACCGAGCCGACTTCCTCCTCGGTCCCCGCATCGGAGCGTGCGCGCGCGCCTCGACCCCGAGAGAAAGAGAGAGCGTGCGCGCGCGCGTGCATGCGGGCCTCTCGATGGGCGCGCTCGTGCCCTGTGACTACGTCCTTCCGAAGGGGGTTGTGCAGGCCGCCCGTCTTGGTGGCCGCCTCTTTCCTCCTCCTGCCTTCTTGGGGCTTGAAAAGAGAGAGAGAGACGTGTACGTAGCCCTCTCTCTCTCTGTCTTCTCTGTCCGGCTGACGAGCGATCTCTCACACACACACACACAGCCGAGAGAGAGCGTGAGAGAAAGTAATAACAAACAGGCGCAGGCTGGTGTCGTTGTAACCCGCAATACCGGTGGGGTCCGCTAACCACACACACACACACGACGCGGCGGCGCGTCGCCGTCCGTCCGTCCGCTTCCTCTCCACGCCTGCCGCTGGCGGATAGGACACGCAGCGATAGAGAGAAAATAAGAATGAGAAAGAGAGTGAGAGAGTGATGTAGAGAGAGAGAGAGAGAGATTATGGCCAAGACCCGCGGTAGTCTGGTCACTTTCACGCACGAGCATCACGAGAGAGAGAGAGAGAGAAAGCAGGGCAGCTCCGATTAAACTCTAGGCTCTGGCGCTGTGAGAGGGAGAGTGCAGCGACTCTCCTCCCGCACACGTCTTCTCTCCTCCCGCACGATCACGGCGGTGGCTGCTCTGCTGGTGGCTATAGCTGTGCTCGGATCGCTGCTGCTGCTGCTGCTGCCGCCGCCGCCGCTGCTGCTGCCGCTGCTGCTGCTGGCGGCTCTGGCTGGTTGGTTGACTGGCTGCTGCTGCTTCCTCTTGCGGCGGCGTTTGTCACAAGCGCGACGCCCGCGGAGACAGACAGAGACAGACACCACCACAGCGCACACACGCAGACTTCTCTCTCTCGCCCGCCCTGGCCCGCCGGGACGAGATACTCTCAGAGAAAGAGAGAGAGAGAGAAACTATGAAACAGTAATTTTGATGATTGAGAGAGACCTGAGCGAGTGGGACGAGTGCCTGGGAGATGCCCTGTCTTCGCGTGCAGATCTGGGGGGGGATTCGCTTTGGGGTGACACTCTGGTTATGATTTTTTGAAATGCAGGATTTGAACGTAAAATTTTCCTTCCGTATACCGGCTTCATGGATCTGCATGAAATTTTGAGGAAATGTTCTTCAAAGCTTTCGTTAATAGAATGTGCACTGGCTTTTTGTGAATAATTATATTAAAGTCTCCCTACAATAGTTATTACGTAAAAAAACTTAAGAAAAATTTAGACTCGAAAAATGTTTATTTTCAAACATATAAACTAGTGTTAGAGTAAAATATAATGTACGTTTATTTGTTAACCGTTTCAAGAACATTCCTTTAAAATTTTAACAAGATTCCTCAATAGGGTTTGCACAAGGAATATTTTCATCGTACTTCAAATATACTAAAAAAACATACATTTTCCAAAATAACTTTAAGTACAGTAATTTCAAACTGATGAGATTTGATATATTACTTCATATTTATACTTCAAACATATCAGCAAAGTTCCAGGTTATGTAGATTAACACAAATTTAAACTCTATTTACTCTATAGAGTCAATGTAATCTTATAATTATCATATATGAATGTTAATGAACATTGAAAGTTTAAACAAGTCTCTATTGATCTGTATATGAAGATAGGGCAAGAGAGAGAAAGACGTATGCGCGAGAAAGTTGATGAGCGGCGATCGTAGTGCGCTGCATTGAGACAGGCTTTAATTAACTGTAGCTGCTGCAAGCTCAGCCCTTGATCTTTCGTACGTTTTCTTAGCGACGCAATCGCCTGCACATTATTTTTCGACTTTATTATTATGAAATTATGATTTAATTTGCAAATTTTATTACTAAATCCATTTTTTATTTTCGATATTAACGACTTTGTGAACATTTCTTTATCTATTTTTTTTATGTTTATTTATTGATTTGCATTATTGGGGGTGCAGAAGCTTAATATTTTTATCGTTCACAATTTCACTTTTCTACAAAATGAAAATGATTCTAATTTTCTTTACAAGCATTTTTTTTTATTATTTGTTCATCTTCATAAAGTTAATCAAACAATTTTGAAATATTTTGTGCAAATTAGAACAAAAGTTTGAATGTTAGATTATTTATGAAAAATTGACAAAAACTTTTCCATTCCCTTGTAATTTAATTTACTTTAGTTTCCTTTTGTTTTTATTATTATAATAATTTTTGTAGCTTATTATTGAGTTGAGGTACATTTATTTATACTATAATATTTAATTACTCAACAACTTTAATAAAACATAACCTATAGTTTTAAAATAAGTGTACCTCACATTTGTTTATTTTTTTAAGTATTAAAAAACGCTATTTACTTTTTTAGCTGCTTGTGGTACCATTTTTAAAGAATTTTAATAAAGATTAGTTGAGTTTCATCACTTTCTCATTACAATTAGTATATACTAAAGCTTTAAATATGGGAACTACTGCTATATCCGTGACAAACAAAACTTTCATTTATTATAATTTTTTTTTATACTCAGTGCGCTCGTTTAAGGTGGCTCCAGCATAAAACGAAAAAAAGGAAAATGAATTAAAATGTTTAGATTGGAATATACTTAAATATGTATACACAACAATTTAAGTTATGCCAACAAACTTTAAATGTAGAAAGAAAAAATTATGAAATCAAACAATTTACAAAGGCTATTTCTATCCAGAATTCGAGTTGGGCACAAAGTTGTATAAAATGTTCTGAATTTTTTTAGCTGCATTTCTAAACCTTTTTAAGTAATATTAGTGAAAAAGAAATGTATACTTGAGGACCTCTGAAACGCTTACATGCATCGGACGTTCGTGCAGGATCCACCTTAAGAAGCTTTTTCCTTACTCTTACAATATCTTTCTTTTCATTTTCTGAACAATCTTTGATCACTCATTCAAGGAAAGTTTCTTCGCGAGCGTATCTGCCACTAGATCCATCAGGGTATCGCGATAGAATTAGTCAATAAAACTTGATTCTACAAATATATATATACATTCACCGCAGTGTTTTACATTCCCAGCGACACTGTTACAAAAACAATAGCATAAACAAAACCAATGATATAGAACGGAAGCTCACGCTCACACACAAAATAAAAAGAGAGAGAGAAAGAGAGAGAGAGAGAAAGAAAGAAAGTGAGAGAGAAACACTCGAAAGTATAAGCCGTGCCCGAACCGATGCCATAATGCGATTCTACCACGTTCGTTTCAGACGTTGAAGACGTCAAGTTTGTCATCAATTTCGACTACCCCTCGTGCTCGGAGGACTACGTGCACAGGATCGGCCGCACTGGGCGCAGACAGAAGACCGGCACGGCCTACACCTTCTTCACCCCGAGCAACGCCAACAAGGCCAACGACCTGGTCCAGGTGCTCAAGGAGGCCAACCAGGTCATCAATCCCAAGCTCCTGGAGCTGGCCGACCGAGGCGGTGGATACGGCCGACACAGAGGTAAATACGAATCTTTTCTCCTTTGTCTGTATGTTTTTTTAAGCTCTTGTTACCGTGCGGAGATTTTCGTAGATTTTTTTTAGCACGAAAAAGGTTCTTTTGTGCACTGAAAAAAAGATTTGTTACATCTAAATAATCGTTTCCTTGAATCGTACTAAGAAAAGATTTATTTGATAATAGTAAATATTTAATTATGTTTAGACTGGTATTCATCAATTCAATGAATATTTACTAAATTTAAGAAATATTTACTTTATTTAAGTAATATTTTCTTTTCTTAGTACGATTCAAGGAAACGTTTACTTAGATTTAACAATTTTTTTTTCAGTGTGGTATTTTAACAGGCTTGCGCCGGTATGAGTCGGAAACAACTCGTGAATTTCTTCCCGCTGGCATGAGTCATATATATTTCATGGGATCCTGTTTATGTATATGGATCTCTATATAAAGCTAATAAAATTATTCTAGCTTGCAAGTACTTTGAGCTACGTTGAACAAAAACTACTCGTCAGGATCCAAATCCACCACGTTTTTTTTAAATAACAATTAAACAAAAATACTCAAAATGCAGTTATTAGCTTCATTACAGTAGGCATAGTAAACTCTTATAATTTGTCAGCACTGAACTTGCTAAGACTCGTAGGGGTTGTTATAATTTTCGCCCAATCGGCCTTAAAGGAACACTCGCATCTCGTGGCTTACACGTCGCAAGCTTTTCATCTGAAAATGAATTTCTAGGAGTAGAAAAGCTTGACCTTTCCATTTTCGACGACAGTGTTTATCCGCACGGAAAACTGCAGGTGCCTACGCTGCTGATGCACTTTCGATAGTGTAGCGCAGCAGTAGCTCTTGAGAAGTGCCACAGCGGCACCACTTTCTGGAGAGCAACTGTCCCCAAGCATACGCGCAGAGCTGCCGAGTGCTGACCCGTATGCGGGAGCGCACCGCACAGTAAACTCTCCCAAAATAGGAGAGCGCAGCGCTCCTTGATAAATCAATATGGCGACTTCAAGGAGGGTGAATTAAGGCCACGAGAAGCGAGTGTCCGTTTAGGGACGATAAGACGGAATTGTTGACGAATTAACTTGAAACTTTCAGAAAAGTCTTCGAAATATCATTACGTAAAAAAAATGAGTATAACAGATTTTAAAATATTAAAAATTTGATATTTAGTACCTACATGTTTGAAACAATTCTATCGGATAGTGCATTATTTAAGTCAATAAAGCTAATTATGACAATATTTGGGTAGAATAGTTCTTGCATGAAAGTGTAAATCAAGGAAATCATGTGAAATAGAAATACAATGTTCATAATGTCATTAGTTTACTAAATATGCAAAATTTCAGATTGGGTAATTCACCAAAAAGGTATTCAAAATAATTAACATTTACAGAAAATTGCTACAGTCAGACCTCGTGCACTGCAATGCTAAAGACCTCGAGCGTGCACTGAAATACAGCTCGACCCTCAGACTGACTGTCTAAGAGTTTAACGTTAAATTAGGTCAAGTAGCTCGCGCGCCATTGGTTGGTAAGCCATTGCAGGGCGCGAGGTATCGTGCATCGAGTTCTTTCAGTGCGCGAGGTCCGACTGTATTTTACTTTGCTAATTTGAAAAACGAATACCTACAGTTATGTCCAAGAGAGTCTAAGAAAATAAAATGAGCATATATTTTAACCATCCTAAGAAACTGAAATTCTCTTTAAAAATTGTAAATCATTTCAATTTTGGAGAAGTTTATACTTTAACGTCGATATTGATGTAAAAATGCAGCAATAATAGATTTTCCCCTCTTTCCCTTCACTGTTATCGACAATTACAGGGACCCATTTTTTCATTTCAGGTGATGCTAAAGCCACCTGTCACCGACAAATACGAGGATCCACTTTTCTCGTTTCATTTTCAATTTCGAGTAAATATCTCTATGGAAAGTTGTTATTCCAATGAAAAAGAACAACTTTTCAGAGAGATATTTTCTTAAAATTTAAAAATGAATGAAAAAAGTGGATCCCCGTATTTACCAGTAACACGGGGTTTAACATCACCTTAATTGTCAATTTCAAGAACATATATCTGGAACGTTGAAGATATTTTTCCAAAATGGAAATTTAACGAAAAAAAAAATAAGTCCCAGTGATTGCCGGTAACATCAGATGGGTTTAGCATGTACTTAATTATAAAATAAAATAACTGTTGTGAATTGAAATATCTTATTTTTGTTATAAATTGCAATTGAAACAAAAATCTCGTGAATTTCCAGGTGGGCGTAACAGGTGGCGATCGAAAATCGCGCGCCGCGAGAAGGAGCGCAGCCTGTCGAGGAGCCGGAGCCGCAGCGTAAGCCGTGAGCGCAACGGCAAAGGCCGAAGAAGCTACAGCCGTAGTTACACGCGAAGTAGAAGTTATAGCAGAAGTCGAAGCCGCAGTCCGATTAATAACCGTTCAGGCAAGCATTAATAATTGCAATAATTCAAGAATTAATGTTATGCCAGGTGCATTGTTCGATGAGCGAAATAAATAATGCAATGTTGTATTTCCTTCCAGAAGTTATTGGAAAGAGTTATTGGAGTAGCGAGAGATGACTACTCCCGAAAAATGTGTCGGCGAAATAATCAATTGTCGCGCAATGAAACATGTGAAATGAAAGTGATAAGCATCATGATTAATTTAAGCCGTATTTTGGCGTCGAGCGCGCCAAAGAAAATGAACAATCATTTAACATTCGTGAGCATGCCTTGGATGTTCTTCTTGATATTTTAAAAAGTCAACATTATATTATAACAAAACAAAACTAATGATTAAGTTAAAAATAAATTTTTAGCACAATTGTATAGCAGGGAAGAAAGCGTATTTGTGTTTCAATGTAAAATCCATATTCATTCCTAAAACAAGGTTTGGAATCTATGATTGTACAGTATTTAAGATGAAAAGTGCAAAAATAAATTTGTTAGCTACAAAATGGTGGAATTTACTGTTTCTCCTCCGTATACCTACTATCCTATTACTTTTCCACTTTCATTTATTCAGAATATTTTTCACGTTAATGTAGTTTTAATTAAAAATGAAAATTTGAAAATAAGTAATAACTGAACTTTAATAGCGACAGAGCAAATATTATTCTTTTCTTATCTAACTAAAATACATTATAAAACTAAACGGAAAAAGAAATGAAGCTGAATCAGTACTGCGAGGACCGCGCTGTGTCAGCGCGCATCATCGAGCCAAATCAGTCCCATCGCAGCTCGGAACGCCGCTCGCAAGAGCGCATCCTCTCCCGGCTGCTTAGTATAAGTGACTTATACACTATCCAGCGCAGCAATCGAGCTGAATTGGTCCCAGGCGAGCGCTGGGTTAGCTCGATGCTCGTGCTCAACTAATGCACCCGTGTATGGACTGCTTAGACCTAATGAATTTTATTAATTCCGTGTAAGTATTCAAGAATTTTGAATTCCTCAAAATAGTTTATTTTTGTCAAGTATATTTACTGAATGTCTTAAATCCTTCCAAAATTCTTCACATTTTAACTATTTAAAAAAATAAATTTTTTTTTATAATATAATACTGTCAAAAGTATTTCTACTATAAGTAATTTCTAAAAAAGTATTTCGATTAATACGTCACGACTGCAGCACTTAATCTCTTAATTAAATCATTTTAAAGGACAGCTAGCCTATCCATTCATCCATACAAATCGAAGCTCTTTCACGAGCCTTCAATGCGTATATAATTTCCGTCAAAAACAAAAAGTCAATATACATACAACCGCGGTGGATATCGTATCGCTCTGCAGCGAGGACAGCCAAAAAAATCGCGGAAAGCTTTAGGGGCGCGCTGCATTGATGGAAAAAGAAAGACCTGCAGATAGAGAGAAAAAAAATAAATGGGGGGAAAAGCAAATACCGAAATAAAAGAGGGAAAAAATGCACGGGAGCAAAGCTCAAAGCGCGCGCGATGCACACACATACACATACACACAGCTATGCAAAGTCAAAAGAGATTAAGGTTGTAGAGGTTATACCATCAACGCCAAAAGTTATATAGATTATTATTTTAACAGTTAAAAATTATCTATTATAACAATTCGTACAAAGTACTTTTTTCATTATTTGTTTAGTAGAACTGTGGAGAATTGTAATTTGATTGATACAGGAGCCCCGACAGTCGTTAATCAAAGAAAACTTGAGTTTAACTAGTTTTATTGAAATCGTCAAAATTGGACGAGGTAAATTGTAAATCTGTTTTTTTGTAATTTAATTTTCTTGTATATCTTCATAAAAATGCATAATCAATTGTTCTTTTATACTTTGGTGTCCAAAAATAAATGAATCCGATGCCCAAAAAATGGCATACCCGAAATAGTCAAAATCATCTTCCTAGAATCTATGAACTTGCAAAAGCTAAAGGACGCAAATTATAAAATCCTGAGATTTGTGAATTCTACAAAGTATATTAAAAACGAAACTAAATTAAAATTTAAGTCATATTTATGGTAAAAATCGTAAAATAGTATATTGTGTATCAAGGGCGGAAAGTAAGCGATTAACGAGACGCCGTATCAGGCCTAGTCGAGGGATGTCGAGGGCTGCAACCAGTACGAGCGATAATCACCTTCCGCCGTGGTGCTTTATACTTTTTGTTCTACCTGGATCGAAATGATGATTTTTCGCGAATACTAAACAAAAATACTTAGAATGCAGTTATTAGCTTTATTACAGTAGCACACGATACTTTTTGTCGTGCGGCGCAAAGCAGGCGCATATGTAACGCACTTTTCGCCCGAAGGTTTTATAAGAACTATTTTTCGTCCGCTTCATATATGCAGTATGCGAAAAAGCATACTTTCAGTTCAGGTAGGACAAAATAGTACATTAATAATTATTATTTATAGAATAAAGTTCTATATGCAACACGGGAATAAAGTCAACTTTATTTTCGACTTGACTGAAACTTTATTGATTTGAAGAGTGGGACCCACGGTAAAAGAAAGAAATAACTCAAAATTGAATTGAAATCTTCTTTATTCCCTGCATGATACGGGAGAAAAGTAAATTTTCGGGAAAAAGTAGATTTGCGGGAATCATATGATACTTTTGTTCCGCTTTTAAGGTCAATAAAGTGGCCATTATGGTTGAGTCGGGAATAATAGTACATTATGTAACAAGGGAATAAAGTCGAAGATTATTAATGAGATTCTTAATGTACTGATGATTATTATTATTTCTGCCCGAGCGAAGCAGGTAAGTCAGTAAGTAATCACCCGAGGGAATACTCGACTTTATTCCCGTGTTGCATATAGAACTTTATTCCCGACTTAACAGTGGATACTTTATTGATTTAAAGAGTAGGACCCTCGGAAAGAAAAATAAATAGCTCAAAATTGAAAAAAAAGAGAGAAAGCATTTGCGCGAAATAAAAAAAATGCATTTGAGGGAACAAATTTTTTTACTTTTTTCCCGTAGCTGCGGGAAAAAAACAGCGCTTTTTCCGCAAATCCACTTTTTCCCGCAAATCTACCTTTTTCTCGCAAAAGCGGGAAAAAAGTGGATTTGCGGGAATCATATGTTACTATTGTCCCGCTCTTCAGGTCAATAAAGTGGTCATTATGGTTGAGACGGGATTAAAAGTACTTTTTGTACTTATGACAGGATTCCGAGAATTAAACTGTTATGTACGTATATTTTACTCAAATAAGTTTTATTTTACTCAGAAAGTACGTTTCTCAAATAAATGATTTTTTGCCTAAATTATATTTCGTGGTCGATGCTTCACGTGGTAAACGCATATCTATACCTCTTATAAGACAACAGCAGCTTACGAGGCGTGGGTTCAAATCCCCGTCAGTCCGAATTTTTTGGAGACATTAAAAAAAAAATCCTCCCACTACCTGGGTAAGGACAGCAATGCCCGTATATATAATTAAAAACAAAAAAAGGAAACAATGATCATAGAAAAGGGAGTACAAGGCATAAATTCAAAATTTTCATACTTAATTTAATCACTTACAACTTCTTTAGGTTGACTTACTTTTTAAATTAACATTCATTTAAAAATTATATTTTTTGAGTAAAATGAGACGCAACATTCTGAGTGAAATAACGCAAAGTCAAATCCAGAATCCTGCAGTGAGAACATAAAAATATGATTTTTCAGGAAAATCATGTAATGTTAAGAATTTCAAAGTATTTCAATTAAGGTGATGCTAAAGCCATCGGTCACCGACAAATACGAGGATCCACTTTTCTCATTTCATTTTCAATTTTAAGTAAATATCTCTATGGAAAGTTGTTGTTCCAATCATAAAGAACAACTTTTCATAGAGATATTTTCTTAAAATTGAAAAATTAATGAAAAAAGTGGTTCCACGTATTTACCAGTAACACGGGGTTTAACATCACCTTAATGTAAATGTAACAAAAGATAATGTTTACCATTATAAAATATTTAAATTCAGGTTCGTTTTTAATACTTTGTTGAAATGTGCAATAATTAAAGTCGTTTTTTCAAAAATTAAAGTTGATTTTAATTTTTCGCTCCAATGAATAACATTAGCATATTTTATTTTTAAATACGCATCAGGATGATTCAAGTATACCGCTCTTCATTTTGCATAAATAAAAAGATTCTGGAAAAGAATTCTGATTTTTATGAGTATTTATTGAGCAAGAAGAAATTTTCTAATATATTTCCCGGCGGGTAAAGTAGGTCTACTGATAATGAGTACTTTTGCCACTTTCATTTATAATTTTTGGATTGGCGTATAAGATCATTATGCCAAACCCGTACGACAAACGTGTTTAAATCATCTAAGAAATGGGAATAAATAATAAAAAAGTTTTAATAAAAGATCCCCATTAATAATGATCATATAATAGATTTTTCTAACCCATGACCTATATAACTTAACGCATTCTAAACAAATTTAGTATCTACGATTCTTAACGTTCCCTATTGATACTTCTTCTCTCCCTTCTCAGATTAAAAAAAAAACTTCCCGTATAACTCGCCCGGCACAATCCAACTCGGACCCAACCCTTATAAAACCCCCCCAAAAATTCTCCCTCCACCGCCTCCCCTATACAATACAATTCGAGCACCCCAACTTCTGTCACGGCCTGTACCCTGCACACATCCAACAACCGCGTACACAGAAAAACCCCCACACCAGCCATCATCCAACGCTCCGGCCTCCTCGTCCATATACCCCGTGCATACATTCTGGCAAGCTCCAGAGCCTTCCTGCCCAGTCTGAGCTCTATATAGCTCCGCTTCGCTCCTTTCCCCGCTGCAGGGTGGTTATCGATTTTTCGGGAAAGCCGCTGCACGACGTGCATACATGCGCCGTTCGTACACACGCACATATTTCGCGTCTGCGCGCCGGCTCCGCGGAATCGGAGCCCGGCGATTGGCCGCCGCCGTCCCGGGCAGCTGGGCACATATACCTCGCAACCTCTACCTATATACCAGCGTGAACATCGCGATAGCCGCGCGCCCCCCCACCAAGCAGGTACGATAAGTGGGGGGTTAGCAGCGGAGCGAGCAGTGCGAGCAGTGCGAGCGAGCGGAAATCTCTGCCAGCTGCCCGCTTCCGTCTTCCCCGAGCGCCTGTGTCAGCCATTCGCGCGCTCTGTTCACCGGGTCTCTGGCGGGTAAGACTTTGCAATAAATTCCCAACGAATTCTAGACCTCTACTCCGCGGTGCACGCTTCCTCTCGAGCGAGGAGCTCTCGCGTACATCCCGGAGGAGGCGATATTTCTCGACGCTCGCGGGAAAGGCCTGCGCGTGTATGCGTGTGAATAGAGAACAAATTCGCGTGTGTGTCTTTGTTCGCAGGTTTGATTGGGCGCAGCGACGACGACGACGACGACGACGACGACGACACATCTCGCCCCGTTCTACCTAGGAGAGACGGACGAGAGAGAGGTCGAGAGAAAGTAGAACGCTGCGCGTGTGTCTTTTTCGTCGGCCGAGAGACACGACACGGGGTAGAGCCCCCTCCTCCCACCCAACCCCCCGTATACACACGCGTATAGGTGAACGGGATATTCGCGCGAGAGGAGGCTCTTCACACACACGTAGCAGGCCGTGCGAAATGTACAGCAACGGTTACGCCAATCAAACTTCGTGAGTATAACATGGGTTATTTTTCGTTTTTTTCTGGCTTGTTGTGGGTGTGAGCATGCTATGGTGCGAGAGAGAGAGAGAGAGATAGATAGATAGATAGATAAGCAGTGGATGAGATTCGTAGCGGAAAATTCGTTGGCCCGTTGCGTGCAGTGTAAAATGTCACCGAGCGCGAAATCGATATACCACGAGCGTAATGGCGTATATACGCGCGTTCTCTTTGCGTTTTTGCGCGTGTGTGACCTCGCGCTCGCGCACGGCGCGCGCCTCTGTCTCTCTCTCTCTCTCGCTCTCTATGTAGTATAAAGTGTATCGTATTAGAGTGAGAGAGAGAGAGAGAGAAAGGCGATCGGTACGGCCATTTTGTTCGTCGAGCCGAGCTGTGTGTGGCGTTTAATTTTCGACTGACACGTATTATGTAGGTATAAGCCTTTCGCGAGCGAGATACTAGACGTGTATTAGAGGATCGTCGGCCTTGTCGTCGAGTTTGTCGCTTGCGGAACTTTTTCGTTCGCTTGTAGGTCTCGGTATGGCTACTTTTCTTCTTGCTTTCGCTCGACGCTGGCGAGATTTCCATTGCTGGGACTTTTTCTTGGGCTCTTCGGGCGTTATTTCGCGCTGTTGTAAATTCTTGGGATTCCGGGAGATTATGACAATGCTACGTAATTGTAGAGAATACGTTGATTGTGCGAAAAGAATGATGCAAGAAAAGTCTGGCTAGCGTTTTTAAGCCTGTTTCATAAGTGACAAGGATGGAAACTGAGATATTGCTTTCCCTAATCTATAAATATATTATCTGTACGATACGAGACACTTTTACAATATAAAGAATATTTTCCATACTAAAGAAAATACAAATTATTTAGAATATCCATTTGAAGTTGTTAGTAATTAGTATCACTAATCAATTCTTTTTAATCTGATTTTATTAAAGAATATTGTAAAAATATTGATATTTTATCAAGTAAAAAAATTATGTTTAATGTTTCCTAAGAATGAATATTTTTTTATGTGTACAATATTTTGTATATTATAATTATAAGAATAATAATTACAAAAAAGCACTAAATTGTTGGTGTACTCTGGTATTATATAAGATATAGACTAATTTGTTATTAAGGGCAAATGTTAGCAAAAAAGAATTAATTATATGTATTAAAGTTTTAGACCCAGGGGGAACAGAGAGTACGGCAACAGGAAAGGAGGTGGTGGTGGAACGTATTGGAATAGCCAACAACAGCCCCAGACTCAGTACGGAGCAAACAAGAAACAGAACCAAAAGAAATCTCCAGGTGACCTTTTGAAGAAACCTAACTGGGAAGTCATGGCTCTACCAATGATCACGAAGAATCTATACGTACCCCACGTCAACATACTGAGTCGTAACTCCGATGAAGTCACCAAGTACTACTCGGGAAAAGAGATCACCGTCAAAGGCAACAACACACCCTTTCCCATACAGGCGTTCGAGGAAAGCAACTTCCCCGATTATGTTATGGAAGAGATTAGGAAGCAGGGATTTTTGGAGCCCACTGCTATTCAAGCTCAAGGATGGCCGATTGCTCTTAGCGGACGGGACATGGTTGGCATTGCTCAAACCGGATCTGGAAAGACACTAGCTGTAAGTATAATACTAGTAATGAACTATGGAATAACTTTGGCATTTACTTTTATTCAATTTGATTCTATATTTCGAGAATTGTAATTAAATGAATTGTAGTATATTTATAAAATTAAAAATATGCATATGTATAATTTATATGCGTAATTCCATACAAAGTTGACTATGTTCTAATTGTTACAATTGTTTGATTACTAAAACTCTTGGAACTAACACAGCCTAACCGATGATTACATCCAAGATTTTAAGTAACGAAAGAATTGTGACAGTCAGAAAACGGTCGACTTGACGTGAAATTGTCCATATATATGTTATAGCTAACAGAGTTTATAGATAGTACACATTTCATTTAGAAACGTCCTCATTTAAGTAGTCTAAAATAGCGACGCTGCAGTCGTGAAAAATGGTGAATAGTTACTATAACTTGTCCTCCGTCTCAGCGTTTTTATTCGCGTAATTTTCATTTCACGCTAAAATAAGAAAGTTAAAAAGCATGAACTCACTTAAAAATTGTTATTTCAGTACATTCTTCCGGCGACAGTGCACATCAACAATCAGCCGCGGCTGTCGCGCGGCGACGGCCCCATCGTCCTCGTGCTCGCCCCGACCCGCGAGCTCGCCCAGCAAATCCAGAGCGTCGCCCGCGACTTCGGTTCGTCCTCGTGCATACGCAACACCTGCATCTTCGGCGGGTCGCCCAAGGGGCCGCAGGCCCGCGACCTGGAGCGCGGCGTCGAGATCTGCATCGCCACGCCTGGCCGGCTCATCGACTTCCTCGAGCGCGGCACGACGAATCTGCGCCGCTGCACGTACCTGGTCCTGGACGAGGCCGACCGCATGCTGGACATGGGCTTCGAGCCTCAGATCCGCAAGATCATCGAGCAGATCAGGCCCGACCGCCAGGTACTCATGTGGTCCGCCACCTGGCCCAAGGAGGTCCAGGCCCTCGCCGAGGACTTCCTCACCGACTACATCCAGATCAACATCGGCTCCCTGACCCTCGCCGCGAATCACAACATCCGCCAGATAATCGAGATCTGCCAGGAGCACGAGAAGGAGGCCAAGCTCTCGGTCCTGCTGCGCGAGATCGGCTGCGAGCGCGGCAACAAGACCATCATCTTCGTCGAGACGAAGAAGAAGGTCGACGACATCACCAAGGCGATCAAGCGCAACGGCTGGCACGCGATCGCCATCCACGGGGACAAGTCCCAGCCCGAGCGCGACTACGTCCTATCCGAGTTCCGCAACGGCAAGACGGCCATCCTCGTGGCGACGGACGTGGCGGCCCGGGGCCTCGACGTCGAGGACGTCAAGTACGTCGTCAACTTCGACTACCCGAACAGCAGCGAGGACTACATCCACAGGATAGGCAGGACTGGCCGCTGCCAGAGCGCCGGCACCGCCTACGCCTACTTCACGCCGAACAACGCGCGCCAGGCCAAGGAGCTGATCGCCGTCCTCGAGGAGGCCGGCCAGGCCATCAATCCCCAGCTCGCCGAGATGGCCAACTCCCAGAGGAACCAGTACGGCAAGGCGCGCCAGCGCTGGAACCACAGCCGCGGCAACGCCAACAACATGAAGGACGCGAGCGGCGGCCAGATGGGCGCGGGCCCAGCCACCGGCAGCCCGCGCAACAACCGCAGCAGCCCCAGCCAGAACAACTGGCAGAGCCAGTTCAACCACCAGAACCAGAAGCTCGGGCAGATGGCGAACGCCGGGGGCGCCAGACCGATGATGCGCCAGCAGAACGGCTACCAGAATAGCCGCCAGAACAGCTACCAGAACAGCTACCACCACCAGCAGCAGCAGCAGCAGCAGCAGCAACAGCAGCAGCAGCAACAACAGCAGCCTCCCTCGCCGAACGGGCTCCAGAGTCAGCAGGCCATCCAGACGCATCCGCAGTCGCAGACTCCCCAGCCCCAGCAGATCCAGCACAGGCAGAGCAGCAGCAGCTACCAGAACGGCGCGGGCGCCGCGAGCTACCAGTCCAGCGCTGCCGGCCTCCAGACCGGCTACGGCCAGAGCACCGGGGGCAGCCAGCAGCAGCAGCGCTACCAGAACTACAGCGGCAACGGCTACCAGGGCAACAATCGCTACAACAACCGGCAGAACGGCTACACCGGCGGCCAGCAGAACAGGCAGCAGCAGCAGCAGCAGCAGCAGCAGCAACAGCAGCAGCAGCAACAACAGCAGCAGCAGCAACAGCAGCAGCAGGGCATGTACTCGATGCCGCAGGCCTTCATGATGCCCTCGGGCGCCCACGCCACCGACTCCAGCATCCAGAGCCTGGTGAACAACAAGTTCTTCCAGACGAACCGGCCGCCGCCCGCCACCGCCAATCCCTGCGCCTACCAGTCGGCCATGGGCTACGGACAGTTCCAGGCCGTGCCGCCCTACGGCTATCCCTATCCGCCCACTCCCGTGCAGCAGTGATGCCCCGTCTAAGCACGCTAGACGGGATGCGAGGGCGGTGGCTGCCTTTCTTTTTTTCTTTTTTAAACGAGAGAAGGTGGGTTGCTGCTCGCTGCCTCGCGCCGTAGGATGGTTGTATTGATATACTTTTGTCTTTCTTTTTTTTTTCTTTGTTTTGTCTTTCGTTGTTCTTCGCTGGGAATGATGTAGCGTACTTCGGCGAAGCCCGGGTTTGAAATTCCGGATAATATTACTACACGCAAGCTCTCATTGAAATTTCAAAAGATGAAAGATTGATACATTTTCGCGACGTTAGTAGATACTTTCTATTATTGATTTGTGTTCTTAACGTAACATTTGAATTACTTGTTCTCGTGTTCTTTATTTCTTCTACTACTGTTCTTCGTTCTTACTATCTTTTTTTTTTTAATTTTTTTGTTTTTCTTTACTATCGTACTTTTCTGGAATGGTGCTCAAATTGTTCGTCGCTTCTTGAGACGCGACTGAGATTAATCCTATTATTGACTGCAAGAAGATGAAGTTAAAACTATAAGCAAAACAAAGTCTGTAAATTGTAGAAGCAAAAGAGAGAAATTAATCGAATCGCATAACTAAATGAAAGAAAAAGTAACACTGTGAAAACGATAAAAGATAAAACGTGCTCGTCTTTTGATTCGAATGGAAGATTCGTTTCTCTTATGGCACATTCCAGTCGAGTTTGAACGTAGGGATTTAGCTAATTAGCGATGGTATATCGATATGCATATATATATTATAATATTAATATTAAATATTGGTCATGACCACAAAAGTGTAGCTCACAATTTTTGGTCATCTCTGTGGTAATTGATAGCGTAATCCTCTTGCGATAAAAACTATGTATACTACCTGTATGCTTTTCTGAAATGCACGAAACATATAGAAGGGGGGCGTGGGTTATAGGATTAATAATTTATAATTTATTTATAATCTGTCGAGTGTGTAACAAAGGAGAAAATAGATGACGCTCTTTATATTTACCGATGAAACGAGAGATACAAGAGAATAGCGCACGAAGAGCTAATTTTTTTATTTAAAACGCTCAGAGAAAAGATAAAACTGTAAATCGAATTTAGGAGAAAATTAACTAACGCCAATACAACTCGATGAATAAGTGAAATGAAACTCGTTAGGTTCTCGCGTTATTTACCTACTATTAAAGTGTAAAGAGCGTCCGTATTTTTAACGTACACGCAAACATAGAAGAGAAGCAGTTTTTCTTCCGACGAGAAAAACAAAGTAATAAGAAGTTACTACATATAATGAAAAAAAATGCGAACGTTAAAAAAGGGATATTTAACGCATTCGAGCGGGATTCGATCTTCTACTTTACGTAATAAATACAAATGACAAGTGTAACTAAAAAAATAAATGCTGCGCAAAATAAAACGACGAAAAAGGCGTTTTAACGGTTAGTTTAAAAAATAATGAAAGATTGCTATGCAACCAAGAAATTTAAATAAGAGAAGCTGAGGAAATTTCTCGATCTTCCAGAGCTGCTTTGACGTCGAGCTAAAAATAAGAAAAAGAGGTAAATAAAATAGACGGACGTCCCAAGCAATTAGTCGGAAAGTTAGATTTTTTCTTGCGCGATGGTCGATTCCAACAGGCGTAATTTGTAATTAAAAAGTAATTAACCTTAAACGAAGCGATAGAAAGGCGTTTAAAGAGAATAAGGTATGAGAGAATAGGCATTCGAAAAAGGGCTAAGGGAAGAAGGAAGTATAAATCGGTCGCGTAGTCTCATATGGCTGTGCATTCACTGGAGCGAAGCTCTCGGTATCTTATTTTTGTATCGCAAGTAATCGATTGTTAGTCCAACGAACGACGGCGTTAAGAAAAAATAATACGTGGTTTAAAGTAAAAAAAATAACGAGAGAGAGTATTAAATAGTGGACAAAGCGTTGTTGAGATTTCTTTTTTAACCGACAAAAGCAAAACCGAGAAAGTGCAAGAATGAGGAAGCGTTTACGTCACGATCGGACGCGAATGATTCTCCGATTGCCAGTCGCAGTAGCAGCGTTTAACAATTGCTCATTACAAAGCGCGATCGAAAGATTGGTCGTTATGAAGATATGTATACTTTATACTAAAGTATAAATTGCTCATCGATCGCCAGTTTTTCAAAGCGTAATTGAAAAATGTACTTAAGAATTTTTAAACAAATTTTTTATTTTCAACGTGAAACTGATAACTAGTTAACATACGAAAACGGTGATAATATTAGATAACGAACTCGCTACTTTTGCGACTAGTAATTCCACGAGTGCGTACACGAAGAGTTACAAGTATTTGCGTTAAAAAAAAACCGAGTCCACGTTTGTGACACGAAAAACGAACACCAGCGAATCGCGAGGCATTTCGAGGTTTTCGTCTTTGATTATAATTGCGCACCTGCGATGCGAGAGGTGATGTAATCTCCAAGGGAAAAAAACTGCAAAAGTGTACCTGTATTTTCTTTAATCTTCGCGATGTAGGTACGTTTTTTTCCTTACGTTCTTTGTTTTTATTTAATATTATAAAGAAAAAAAAAGGTAATAACCTCGTTATCCTGTTATCGTCCGTACTTTCTCGTATGTCGCCCGAAAGTTGTTTATTAATTAATTTGCGTAAAGTATAAACGAAGTCAACGATATATCGATATATAGGCCAACTACACACAAATCGTCCAAACGCGCGTCTTAATTCTTCCTCTTCCACGTTGTTATATATATCCCCCGTTGTATCAACGACTTTTTACCCCCGTCCTTGTACTATTCGTTTTCTTACTTTTAGACGAAGGAAAAAAAGGAAGTTCGCTCCGCGCCTGTCTTGCGTCGTGCCGCGTTCGTGTAAAAAAAAAAAAAGAAACAAGTCAACGCCAAGCGAGACGAGGAGGGAAACTCGAGTGAGCGAACGGAAGGAAGTTAATAACCATATATATTATACGAAAAAAAAAACGATTCGGGGCTATATAGTTTAAAGCGATAGAAAAAAAAAGTAGGGGTCAAAAAGAGAAACCACAACACAGCGACGACGATCTGTAGCGGGCTCCTTCACTGCTTTTTCGCGAGCCTCCAGTTTTTTCTCGTTCAGTTCTATTTCTTTCAAATACAAAATATATATACACAAACACACATACATACAAACGCAGTATAAATAATGTTAATAATAACGACGATTGAGCGCGTTTCCCATCTCTTTGGTATCGGGTGACCGACGCCAGGTTCCAACTGTCATACATACATATATACATACTTCTCTGTCCTTTCTCGTCCTCTCTTTTTCGCGAAAAACTGAAAACGCACAGTATAAACCCACAGACGGGCGGACCCACGCAGTCGCGCATAACCGATCGATCGTACCCTCGCTGATATACATAAATATATATATTTTCTTTTCCTCGAGCGCTCGACGAAGCTGAGAAAAACAAAGTAAATAAACAATGCAAACGGATAACAAATAAAAAATAGACGGGTCGGGGTTCCGGTGTAGTAGTGTACGAGGAATCAAAGAAACGAACTGGAGGCTTTCGCACATTTGCGTGCACCCCTTATCGAATGTAATCACGGATTTCGCCGGCGGCGGACGTACCCTCGTAATAAGCAAACAAAGTAAAAAAATTAAAAATAACGGAACGCGCGAGCGCATAGCGACGATGGCTCTTCTTTTTTTTCCCCTCCCCCTGGCCGCGGCGTTAACGATGACCGAATGATGTTTCTTCCGCGCGACGAGATAACTAGCACCGAGAGTTCCTAGCCGAGGGGAAATTAGCGAAGAAGCGTCGTCGTCGTCTACGGTGGTGTATACTCGTCGAGAGAGGTCATAAAGCGCCCGGAGGTAACGAGCGGCTGCTGCTCTCCTTTAGCTTCGAGCGTCGACGAAGAATTTTCTCTCCCGAGCGACTTGTAACAGCACGTGCAACGAGAGGGAAATAACGGTTGTCGGAGGGGGAGGAGCGCGTACAAGAGAAGTGAGAAACGGATATATGTGTGTGTCTCTTCTCTCTCTCTCTCTGTGTCGCGCACAGCAGCTTGCGACGGAGCGCGAGCAGAACGCGAACGAGTCGCGTCGGGCGAAATGTCGCGATGGGCGGGTGCGCGCGTAGTTCTGTGATATGTATGATGATATGTAGCGTTATTAAAAAGTGTAATGAAGAAGGAAAAAACGTTGACAAATGAAGATGAAGTTGAAAGTTAGCCCGCTATTTCTATCGTGCATCGCGTTCGTTAATAAGCGTAGGGTTTGGAGAAAATTGCGTCTCGTCGGTTTCATCGAAACAAAAAAAAACAAATGATAAACAATGCAAAATGTGAGCGGAAAGCTTGTGAGAAGGGCGTTTTTCGGCGGCACACAATTATTGAACATAACGAAAAAAACAAGAGGTTTTAAAAAAAAGAAGGGAAGTTATACAGAAATAAATAAACACACATAAGGCGTCATATCATGTGTTATACTTGTCTCTCGAAGATTGATATATATCGTGTGCTATAATATGCTTTGACTATGTGCGATGCGAAGGGTATATAAAAAAAACGAAAAAATGAAAATGTGTAACAAAATGTAAAAGGCCAATCGACTTCGCTCTACGAAATACACGATTATTATAGGTCCAGAATGATGGATTTTGAGTAAAAGAAAAAGTGAAAAGTAATAAATGCAGATTTAAGCTGGAAGTTGAAATCTTTCGCGCCTATCTCGTTCCTCTCTCTTTGAACCGAGGCATAATTTAGCGACAATTTATATATGTATCGTAGGAACAACCGCGGTATTTTTCGCCGAGTGTGCGCGCGCAAGGATTGAGAAAACTAAAAACGATTATTGTGATAGAGCACACCGCAGCGAGAAAATATCCGAGACGAGGCTATATAGTGGCGCGAGGTCCTCCGCTGTATATTCGTGTAAAATCTTGCATCTCGTGTATATTTATAAGTATCCGTGCGTCTAGAGCCCAACGATTGCGTAATTATTACGTGGTTCATTACTACTCTTTTTTTTTTTCTTGTGCTTTTCTTCAAAGGGACGACGTTCTTCTGTCCCATCTCTCGACTAGAATCGATCCTTACTGTTGTTTTTATCTATATTTGCCCGTTTCGTTTTTCATTCTTCTTTATATAATGATAAAGTATTTATAGGGTTCAGGGAATAGGAAAATCGACTTTCACTTAAAAATTGTGAGTGTTCATTAATTAAAAAAGGAACTTTTTATTTTTTTTTCATAGAAAAGTACAAATTTTATTTGAGTATTTATACGGTTCTAAATAATCAAAAAAGAATATCTGATTATCAATACTTATTTTCAGTTTTTGCATTCGGAAGAATTCTGTAGAATATTTTTAAGGTATTATTCGATTTTCTCATTTCCTCGAACAATGAAGCATTGGACACCGGCAGGGTTTTGATAGATCCGAATTGTTCGGCGAGGAAAAAGTGAATTTGAAAAATCGCTTTTTCAACGAAACATAGATTTTACTCGTCTAGCCGATTCTGAAGTTTCATGTGAATAACGTTTAAATATTTAATTTTACCACATACAGTGAACACTCCAGACTATTATAAAAACACCATCAGGTTGCTTTTATGAATGATAGCTACTAATATACAAGAATAAACGACAAACTCAGTGAATCTATTACATTTACCTCATGCATACACACACTATACATTACGTAGACGAAAAGGCTAAACAGATGAATCTAGAGGGAAAAAAAGTGCTTTTCCAGATGAAATTTTGTCAAAACGAGAAAATGTGTCGCTAACTGATGAGAAAGATAGGCGTGCTTTCGCTTATATATACGAATAATAACAAGAGTACCTCGATTTACGATGTAATCGCAACGTACTTGTAATATACAAGCCGGAAGCGCGAAAGATATTCTTATTATCGTAGTTTTGTACGTCAACCTAAAGAGGAAACGATATCGCGTATAATATATAATTTCGTTCGTGCGATATTCCCCGGATAATCCGCGTGACGCGCGATAACAACAGACGAACACGCGGATCCGCTCAAAACGACAAAAATAAAGAACTCGAAGCTGTCAAAAATCGTCTCTTAGGGTACACACAAAAAATGTATAGTATTGGCGCGCACGTGTGTGCGGGCGCCGGTGATATTACGATAAATATATTTAAAATTTTTTAAAGAAACCGAAAACACTATGCCGCTTGCAAACCGATGTAAAAGTAATAAACGAAACGTAGACGAGGTGACGGCCGAGCAAAACGGAAGAGAGCATAAATCGCGTCGAGTATATAACTTTCTTATTATTAATTGTTGAGTTTTCTTTTTTACTTTTTTCCACTTAAACTTATTAAACGAAAAAAATAAAACGATGGCGTTGTAATGGATAAAAATAACACGCTGAGCGCTGTGATAATCGCGTACGTAAATAAACGTTTTATTATTAATAAAGGTAATCGACAAAAAAGGCGCGAATCTAAAGGATACTAAGCATTATTGTAATTAACGTTATAATAGTCTCCTCCGATAGTCGACAAAGAGGCAAAACAAAACTGAAGCTTATTTAATAAAAAAATACGAACGAATTCTAAAGTCGGGTGAAGTCGATACAAAGACAAAAATATAAAATATTGAAGAAACCAAGGAAGACTGAATCTCTCTCGCCAATTCGCGTAAAGTAAGGCTGTTTTACGCGAATAATACACACGTTCGCATACCCGTATGTACGTTAAAAAAATGAAACCTAAGATTTGTACGTTGTATTTATTATATTTTATAAAGAAAAAGTAATGTTGAGGATTGTTGTAAAATCGAATTGGCCGAAGCCGTCCGCGACAGGGGGAATATTTAACGGGGATAAAAGAAGGGGCAAGAAACGTCGCGCTCGCGTACGTTCTTACTGTTTTCCTCTTGTGCTGGAGTTCGATAGAGCCGGAAGCTTTGGTGCGCGCTTGTCTGAATTTTTCTTCTATTCGCGTTTTGTACTGGGTTTTTCTTTTTTAACGGACTCTGTGCTCCGCCGATAGGTACGTCGTTCCGTAGCGCGAAAAAGTGTATAAGATGGTATATTTTTTTACGAAACCGGGGCGAGTCCTCTCTTCTTCTTTTTTTTGTATTAATAATTTGTTGTTAGTTTTCTTCACACGTATATGCAACATTCGATCGCGATCAATGAGTAAATAACAAACGATTGACGAGTTAATCAAAAGGTGTAATTAGTGGAAAAATTGAACGAAGCAAAGTCGACGCGTACACGTTCATCAATGCTGCCTTCGATCTTGGGGAGTATTTGTTTTTGGGCTGAAATTAATAAATTAATAAACGGTAAAAAAAAGTAAGCGTCGACGTGCATGTGAGAAAAATTATGCTTCCATTGACCAAAATTGATCGTCGTGTTACGGCATCGAAGTTGGTACTGTTCAAACTCCTACCTTTCTCGTGCGGATGACGAACACTGTGGCTGACACACACACACGTGAGAAATATGAAAATATAATGTTTACTTTAACGTATATGAAATATACACACTTACACCCATACACTTTAGGCTCTGCACTGACGACGGAAATTTTGCGAAAAGCAGACTTCATCACGAAGAAGCAATTTAGGTAGACATGTTTTTCGTCTTTTTATTTTCTAAATTTTTAAAAAGGCTTCATTTTTCGTACCGTACTTACGAATCAAAATTACGTCGATATTAATTAAACATTCTTTAATATTTTTGTGGTACAGTACGTTTTAGTTACCGTAACTAAACTTTTGACACGAAGTAACAAATATACTCGGCAAACAGCAGAAATTATTCTGTTGCCAAATACCAATAGAAGGATTCTTCTCGTTTGCCACTGACATCGTGATAAACAAACTTCTTAGTTGTAGTAACTGAGTCCTACAAAATTTGTATTATAAACTACGCGATTCGATTGCTATTATAAACATATCTGATTGCCATAAGCATTGATTATCAAATATAGCGAAACTTTTTACAGAATCTTGGTTTCAGTGTATATAATATATACTTAAAAAAACTGTTGCTCTCGATGACAGAGAAAAATGTCCAAAATACGCAGCTTCATAATTCTTTCTATATCAGTTATATAAGTATAAAATGCAACACGATTGTTTTGCTATTATTGTGTCGCTACTGTATACTTTATATATTCGTCTCGCGATTAACGGATCCAACGACTTCGCTAATAGTTAGAGGACTTGTACGTTGTGTTTTCAATTTTTTTTTAGATTAAATTTAAGTCCTGTTATATTACAGACGCGTATCAATCCTATACCGTTTCCCCATTGTTTTTCTCTTGTGTTTATTTCCCAAGCGTGTTAAGGCTGATATTCTAATTCCGCTGAGTCGGCGAATCTCATCGCAAACTCAATGAAAAACGAAGCATAAACGTTTTTTTTTATTTTGCTTATTTTTAAATGACTATACCCTATGGCAAATTAGCAAAGCTATAACGCTAAATACTTTCCTTTTTATTCCACTGTTCGCAAAAGTAACGTATGAACTTATCCCTCATATTTTCTTGTTAATGCATAAAGAATATTCGTCTGCCGGATTACATATAGGAACTTGTGTATCCTTCGCTATAATCTAGTAGTGAAAGTGGGTGCAAACGGAAAATAAGCGCAGCGGAAAAATTCTTTGCACGACGTCGCCCGTTTTTATTTTTACATAAGATGGAGGACGACACGCCAGATTCTAGTCAAAATTTATATTCTTCTAATGGATATTCACTTGAGCCTCGCAGCGACCTTAAAGTGTATGATTTTCCCCCTCCCTCGTATATTATATAATGATGTACCTGTTCGTTGAATTCGAACGAGCCTCTATCTCATTTTTTTATTTTAAAACTTTTTGCTCCCTTTGACTCTGGTAATTGTCACTAAAACAATTTCTTTGAAACGGAATTCACTTACGGAATTTACTTTTAAAAAATTTCAATGCCAACTTTTTCAGCCTCCGATCAATTGTTTTTGTGTTATCAGAGCGTTTAAATATGCTTGTAAACGTAACAACGACGGTCGTTTTTTCAAAACAGTGCACCTCTTTTAGCGGGGACTAAACGAATAGAGGCAAATTAAAAAATACTTAATAAAATAAAACAAAATGGGGTAGGGGGTCGAGATTAGGGCGTTTTTTCTAAAGAGAGAGAGGCCTTTGTTATAATTTTTCTTGAGCAGCTATTATTGCTTTGCTCAATACAATCAAACTGTTGTTAAAAAAACGTGATATTACAAATATATGTAAACGAGAATAATGAAGAGAGAGAGAGAGAGAGAAAAGAGGTATTATATCGTGTAAATCGAGCAGACTTGACGGGCCCATAATATATGTTTTTATATTTGATACTAGTTTAATAAATAGAGAAAAATGCGAGCAAAGACGTAAAATAATGGAAAGTGATGGAGAAAGTGCTAAGAAAGCGTAGTGAGAATTTAAAAGAGAACGATTTATTGCTCCCCTTTGACGCGTATTTACTTTTTACACTCGAGAGAGAAAAAAAGAGTTGAGAGTTTAAAAGAACTTGAAAAAACAAATCGTAAAGAGTATTTATTTTTTGACCATGACATTCGTTAGAATGGAGTACGAAATCATAAAACTTAAAAAGTATGAAGTAAAAAAATCACGCTTCATGCGAATTTGACTGTACTTCATCGAATCGAATATGTTTCGCGTAATGACTTTATAGGGGAGAGAAATAATGTGAGGGCTATAAAGGTAAAAATGATTACGTACATAAGTTCAAAAATACATCGTAGCAGTGAAAAATTTTACATGCCCGATGGTTTAAGTAGTTTTGCTCGTTAACGCGATTAATCGACATCATCACTTTCTTTTTTTTTCGTAAGTCGTACAAGAAAGATTTTTTAAATGTAATAAAAAATACTGGAAAGAATGAAAAGAGCTTAAGTTATGGGGGGATTTTAGATGGAAGCGAGCGGAGGCAAACTCATTTATTATAAATTGTAATTTCTAATTAAATAAAAGTTAAAGGAAAATTTAACGTTAAAGACCGCAGGAAGGAAAAAACAGTTCGGCAACAAATGATAAGAACATAAGATACTGTTCGACATTCAGATTCTCTTCTTCTGTAGGTTTCACTAAAGTGCATTTCTTGTATGTTATACAGTATTATGAATAGAAAATAAAATAATAAATACATTGCAATTTAAATAAACTGTGTACCTATTATTACACCTATACCTCCCAAAATATTCCTGTATTATTCCATAATATTTACATGCCGTAATAATTATTTTTTAATTTATGGAATGCAACACATGATAGACATTTTATATACTTATAATATTAACATATTGTTGTTTAAACATTTATTTATTATGCTGAAGGTAATAAAATTTTAAATAATACGTTTTTTTTATTGCAGTTATAATTTAATCTATTATTGTAAATGGGTGATTGTCAAAAACGTTGGGTTTTAGGTGTCCCATACCTGTAAGTGTATTTTAAAACATCAAATTACTAAAAAGTTGTTAGTGTTATAATGCATTAAAATACTTCCGTAGTTTTGAAAAAGCCTAAATATTTTCTAACCCTGAATAAATCACATTTAAGTGTCCAAATTGTCATTTTTGTGACATTCCTAAATAACGTATTTATCAACGATTACCGAAATTGACACTTAAGGGTAAAGACCGGTCGAGATTCAGACTTTTAATGATCTAAAATATAAAAAAAATATGACATGGAAATGACAATTTGGACACTTAAGGGTATACACCGGTCGAGATTTGCGGAAACCGGTTAAAGAATAAACATTGTTTAATTAATAATTTTATGGTTTGTAATTATTTAAAATTACAAAATATCTGTTATTTATTTGACAGTATCTGTTTAAGAGATTAATGTACGAGTCAAACACTTTTCATAATCTAATTTGCTTAAACAAAATTATATATAACTTTTTTTAATTTTATTATTTATAAATTTCTCGTTCCGCCAATAGAAATGAGAATTAAACTGGCTAAACTTGGTTTGTGAAAATCAATACATGTGTTACAAAAAATATAGTGTGCACCTCGGGTGAGACGGCTTCTTTGACCTCGTGTGTTTGCAGTACTCGCCTTCGGCTCGTGCTAGCTCACCTACGAGTCGTACTGTAAACTCACACTCGGTCAAAAAAGGCCCACTTCTCGTCCTTGGTACACAATAATGTACTATTATTTTGGTGTATATTTGTAGAAAAAAGATATTGCTGAAGCGAAAAATTAATACATGTATATCTCGAAACGTGCACAAAGAAGGCTAGTTTTTATACCTATTTTGAACCCGTTTTTATCCTACAAAATGAATTTAAATCATTTGGAGTTTTAA
This sequence comes from Gastracanthus pulcherrimus, assembly GCA_949152435.1. Lineage (NCBI taxonomy): Eukaryota > Metazoa > Arthropoda > Insecta > Hymenoptera > Pteromalidae > Gastracanthus > Gastracanthus pulcherrimus. The sequence goes on along the minus strand of OX424573.1, from coordinate 1,438,862 downwards.
ATATTGTATTAAACTCTATATTTTTACATATTACATATCGTTGCAAAATTTGGCTGAACTAGGAATTAAACTACGAAAGTTATGTTCCCGACCGGTCTATATCCTTAAACGTGATTTATTCATAGAGTTAGAAAATATTTAGGACTTTCAAAACTATTATACAGGAGTATCTTATATAACATGCATTATAACAATTTAACAACTTTTTAGAAATTTGATATGTTTTAAAATATACTTAAAGGTATGATACACCTTCCTGAAAATACATACCGTTTTTCGAACGTTTTAAAACGTTAGAGTTCAAACCTTCAAACGTTGAAAAGCAAAGTTTTAAATACGTCTGAAAATCGTTGCTGAAACGTCTCAATGTCCGCAGATTTATTCCACATAAGACGTTGAAAAATCGTTTTTGAAACGTTTGAAACAGGTTTGAAAATGGTTTGAAAAAATACTGCAATAGAATATATCGATAAAAATTGTTTAAGGCCAGGTTACTCCAAAAAACGTGATTTTTTCAATAAATTTTATTCATAGTACAAAACATGCTGAGTAATCAATTTTTTTTACATATGAAAGCACATATATTAAATTACTTGAAAATTTTTTATTTGTTCAAAATGGCGGTTTTGAAAATGGCTGCTGAAACTCGTATGATTAGTAGATGGATGACATCATTTCTTGGAAACGAATTATCTGAAAGCAAAAAACAAAACGGTTTCATGTTCTGTATCGAATTGGCTATGGCCTTAAGCAGAATGAAACATTTTCAATAAAAAAAAAACAAAATGGCGGACTTTTGAATTTTTTTACCCTTTTTCGGACAATCTCATTGGATCATTTTAAAAACGTTCGATCCAAATATACGTGCGCCGAGTGTACGTTTTGAAACGTTTGAAAATTACCTTCCAGTTTTATTGATATTAATATTCCCTATAAATATAAGAATACTGTCTTACTAACTAAAAAGGAAAAATAGAAGAACTGCATTATTATATATAATTGTTAGTATTACTATATTATTATTGAGTAAATATTACTATAGTCATCATGCCGAGCCCATTTCACTTATAGTGCTTCTCAAAAAACAGGTAATGTATAGTATTTTACTTTTTTTAGAAGTTCCATATTGTATTATAACAATTCGATTGTAATAAGTTGAAAGCTTCGTAAAGGAACAATCTTGTTTGCTAAATAAAATTAAAAAAAAATTATTATCGAATAACAAAATGGAAAATGATTAGATTTATAGTTTTAGAAAAATCTTTGTTTATTATAAAATAATCGTGAAAACGTATAGCTACGGTATTATGTACGCCAAAAAATAGTTTTTAAAAATTTGCATATTCGTAATATATACGTCTTAAAACATTTTTAAAATTGCGATGACATATCAATATTTACAATATCTAAAACTAGTGTTTTGTTAACTGGACAAATAAAATAATGTACATGTCAATATTTTTATAATCATATTATTAATTAAATAAATATTGCTCAACCCTTATATACATACTGAGCACATTTAATTTATTGGTGGTTCTAAAACACTGACAATTCTATATTTTACTATCATAGAATTGCCAGTATTACAGTAATTTTTTGATCGATCCAATGCTCGCCGAGTTTTTAGTATTTTTATTATAATTAATAAAAAAAACCTCGCAAAACAAAAAACAATTGTCCAATCTGATCTAAAAATACTAAAACCCCGCAAAAAATCGGATCGAACTTTTCCTACTCAATCGCTCTCCTACGACACCGCAAAAATAAATCGAAGCTCCTGCACCGCTCCCTGAAATGCACTTGCGTCCACAGCCTGCACACATCCATCTTCCTTTTTGAAAAGCCAGCTCTGCAAACCCATCGGTTACCCAGTTAAATCGACGTGTCATCTCGCGGGCGTCGCTCGATCCCCGAGCCAAGCTGTCCACGAAGCTTCTCGAAAATTCAGCCGGACATCTCATCGATCCCGTGCCGCGGCCTTTTGCATTACAATACACCGCGAGCTATATGCGAAAGCGAGGCCATGCGCGCGCGCCCGCGTTTGCGGAGGAGCGTTCGTCTCGCTCTCGCGTGTAGCTTCCAGCAGCTTCCGGCACCGTCTCGCGATGCCCCGTGCACGCTGTCGGCTGTGTAGGCGAAGTGATTTGACCAAGCAATAGAGATTTCGTCGTGGACAAAAAACCTACCTGGGAACCGCCTGTGTCATCATATGCAGGACACTCCGTACTTTATTCCCACTATGTTTCCTACTCGAAAATGTCATTTGTTAATTTTTTATAAACAATTAACAACAAAAAATGACGTTTTTTTAGTTTTTTTCTTGTAAAATGGAAACTATTAAAGCAATCTTAATGGTGTAAATAGATGAATTGTAGAGAATTGAATTACGAAGAGAATCAGGGGTGAGACGACCCGATCGGATAATTAGAACCGGAGAAAATTCGGAAAAAACGGAAAATTTTGCTTTTTTTAAAAAATTCATAACTATCACGATCCTCGTTTGAATTTTTTTTTTGCAATATTTTCGCGGAGGGCTGGATGCGTTTGAGGTCGTCCGATTGAAATTTAAAAAACGGATTTATAAACTAGACATAAGCAGCAACAAAACGTCAATCCTGATTTTTGACGTTTTGCTGCTGCTTATGTCTAGTTTATCCCTGATTCTCTTCGTAATTCAATTCTCTACAATTCATCTATTTACACCATTAAGATTGCTTTAATAGTTTCCATTTTACAAGAAAAGAAACTAAAAAAACGTCATTTTTTGTTGTTAATTGTTTATAAAAAATTAACAAATGACATTTTCGAGTAGGAAACATAGTGGGAATAAAGTACGGAGTGTCCTGCATATGATGGCACAGGCGGTTTCCAGGTAGGTTTTTTGTGCAAAAAATAATCATTTAAAGCTTTATTGCTTGGCCTTTGATGAGATGAAATGACACAAGGTTTGAGCAGAGGTAGGTTTGGAGTGTTTAGGTGGAGTTCTGGAAGAGTCTATGGAGGATGATACTGGAAGGTTCTACGCCGAGTTTTAGCTGGAGATATTGATTATTTGCAGAGTTATTGAGATTAATCGAGTTTTTCTTTGAGGATACGATCGGTTTTTAAAATGTTAGTCTTGCGCAAGGCATGCTGAGATAAAGCTTTGAAAAAAAATTGGCTCTTATTTGATAATGTAAAGACTCTGTTAATAAGATTTAAAAATTGTTCTACTTTCTTAAAGTAATATACCACGTAGTTTTCACTATGACTTTTGAAAATGCTTTAAAAATCGCGTATTTTAATAATACATTTTCTACATATTTTGTTCGATATATAATCTCATCTTCATATATTTTTCTAGCTGTTAGATTTTTTACCGATTAACGTCAGGAAATAATAAAAAATATTTAAAAATAATGTTTTGATACAATGTCGCAATGCGCTTTTCTGTGAAAAGAGCGTGATTAAATACCTCCCATTATTATTTATTTTAGTGCGAATTATATCCTGACTCCATGGATTATTGGACAATAATATTAATTTACTGGAATTTTTCATTATAGTCTTTTTATAATTGTTATACGAATTGTTATTTAACATATTGAAAGTTAAAGTGGAAGACGCAATAAATAGTCTATATATAGTACGTTCTTTCTACACGCAACGCTTCAACATTTATTAGAAAATAATCGTTTATTCTACATACGTTATACCTACTTATAGAAACAAAATTTGATTCTTACTAAACAATTAAAAAAAAATACACTACTTTTTGAATTTTTGTATACAGTCCATTGCCCAAGTATTACGGTTATCAATGAAATTCAAGTTCAACATATAGAAAGTTAAATGTCTCGTTTAAAGGTCTAGAGCGAGGTCTATACCTAGTCTGCAACATTTATAATCCAATAATATTTATTATAATTTTCTAAATAAATATTGTACTTTCAGCTTCTCCGACAAAAAATGATTTTTTTCTACGGTTCTTATAAAATGCTATACAATTTTCATCAGCGAATCTAAAAAATGCTATGCTATATTTGCACAAAAACCCACATAGAAATCTTGCCATGCGTCATGACATCTCGAAACACTTCTGCTGGTATAGTTTTAGCTGGCACAGCTATAATAAATCCCTATTCGCAGCCTACAGAACGGGAAAAGAAAGTACCAGCCGCTACATAGCAAGCATATTCGCTGATGCAATCGGCAAACCACGCCGGTAAAAGAAAAAAAATCTTTAGCCGTTCGAGCGCGGCCGTTCTGGATCAAACCAGCGCGTTTCTCGAAGAGTCTAGCATCGCAGCGTCGTTCAATACCACGCTGCTTGGCAAAACGGGGCATCGTATAATGTATACGGGGCATCGCATGGAGCGACAGAGAGAGAGAGACAGAGAGACGCAACGAGTCGGAGAAGACGAACCACCACGCCTCGCAATCGAACGAACCTGCTGGCAGCAGCAGGCAGCGGCTCTCCTTTGTCGCATAGAGAGAGAGAGAGAGAGCGAGCCGGAAGTGACGCTAGCACTCGGCTGGTCAAGCTCGCGTCTCTGCTCCTCTCCCCCTCCCCGGCTTCTGGAAAGACCCATGACTCAAGCCGCAAAAAACCGCGAGCCGACTCCGAGAAACGCACTCTCGATAATCCAGAAAGAAACGCCAATCTGACACGCGGCTGCGACAACCGAGCGTTGAAAACGCGCGATACGTACGTAATGCGTCGCGCGAATTTTCCCCCTTGCGCGGCGCGCGGCTTCTGGGACACACGTCGCTCGTGAAGAGAGAGAGAGAGAGAGAGGGGAACGGAAAAATCATTAAACACGCGCGCGCGCGCCCTTTTACGCTCTCGTCCGCGATCGATAATGGCACAAGGGGCTACCACTGGTCGCTTGTCATTCGAAAATAAAGCCTCGTACGCGGGTGTAGCGTTGTAATATTACGACGGCCGGGTGTAATTTGTTCGTTGCACGGAGTTAAACGAGCGGAAGCTCGGTGGGATCGTTGGCGTTCTCGGGTCGTAGCGTGCGAGGGGCTGGCAGCTGTCGTCAAGTGAGTCGCAACCGTCACGTGACCGGGCAACGAGCCACCGTCATTGGCCGGGAGAGCCTGGTGCAGCGGGCGTTGCTTTGACTTCGGTGGTGCGCGCTCGCGGCGCTCGACTTCTTGCTCTTCCCCCCCCACCAACGAACTACCCGCATCGGCGAGGATCGAGCACAGGGTCGAGCCGTGTCTTCCTGTTCTTTCCGTCCCCAGTCGCGGCACGGGTGAGTCACATTCTCTCTTAGCTCCTCTCGAGTTTCTCTCCTGCACGTCTCTTCGAACATCCAGATATCCCGAGACACACTCGCTCCTTGTCATCCCAGTCTCGAGCTCGATCGCTAAACGGTTTGGGCGCTTTTTCTTGCTTTTCCAGAGATCTAGCCGCTGACGACTTTTCAAGCAACTTCAAGCAGCCCGAAAACTCTTTTGTAACATCCACGGGGGACTGAAAAGCATCAAGCCATTTCTTCAAACATGTGAGTACACGCACGCGTCTCTTTTTGACAATTGTGTTATCGCGACGCGGGGAACGCGGGAAGAACGCGCGCTCTCGTCCGGGGAAAATCGCGCGCGATTCGAGGGTGAATTTTCGCCGAGGAGCAACGCCTCGGGCCGCCGCCGCGCAACGAGAAGATCGAGCATGGCCGCCATGTTCCGAGTGGCGCTCGCTCTCTGAGAGACACTCGGGGAATTTTCTTGGAGGCGGCCGACGCGCGTCAATTCGGCGCTTGGCCACGGGGCGACGGCGCGAGATCCTTGCCGGGAATTTTCCCGATTTATCGGTGGCGTTGTCACGGCGCGGAGACGCGCGCAAGAGGCGCTACTCGGGGAAAATTCAGCGCGGATCGGACGCGAGCGAGAAACCTCCTATTTTGGCATGACTCCATTTTGTTGCATCGATGGAGCATGAATGCTTGTAGGAGGAAGAGAAAACAGAGAGTGAACCTTTGCCTTCGGTGTCCACACGTTTTAATGTCTGGATCCTTTATTCTCAATGTTCACGACAATTTTTTTTTCAACCGCTCGGTAAAGTCGACTGTTCCGTGGCCCCGTGTGCCCGTGCATGGATTTTCGTGGCGCGTGCGCGCGACAGATGTTATATATACTTTTTGCTTTTGATCGATGGAAAATTTCCTTTGACGTCATTGGCTCGCTCGTGTCGCAAAGTGCGCATTTTTTTGCATTTCATGAAAAAAATTGCGCTGTACGTTACGAGGACGAGGAAATTTTATTCGATTTAAATGTTTTGTAATTCCTTCGGAATAATTCCTTTTTTCAAATATTTGACACGTGTTTTTTTTATTGTTGCTAGTTTTTATAGGAATAAATTACTAATAATTTATGTACTAGATACTCAATTTGCTTCTGAAAAGTGAAATTATAAAGAAAGTAATAATTGTTCTCAAAAATGGTACCAGGAATCTAGTCAGCATCTCTAATATGGCCCGCAAACTTATGTCTCCCAGGATTCTAGGATCAGTCATTACAGGGTTAATTTCATTTTTTTTGTTCGCACTGACAAGCAAGTATCTCTTTATTTAGTGCGTTTCCTCCCATTAATGAACCAACTAAATTTTATATTAGTTAAATTCTTTACAGTTAATTGCCATGACTATGTTTTATTGTAATTTCACTTTTTACAAGTTAACTTTGTAATTAAATTGTATAAACAATCTAAATCGTATTAAGGTTGCATTGACAATATGCAATTTGTGTCGAAAGTTAGTTCCTCATCGAACAAAGTGCTTATTTAATTTTTTGTTTAGTTAATCGATGGAAAATTTTCAACACAACAATATCATTTTTTGTGATTATAATTGTTTACAATTATAAAAGCTAATGAAACTCAAATATATATATTCAATTTAACATCAATGCGATCAGCCAAACACTTTCCATCGATTCGCAAATCCAAAAAGCTAAAATGGCACCTTGCACGCCAGCATCATCATCGAAGGCTACCTTTCGACACCAATTGCCCAACTCAACGCAACCAACTTTCAATCTATCTACAACACGCACTGATATGCACCAATTCACAAATCATAGAGAAACTGTTTTCTCAGTGCATCCAACTATATCCACCCCTTCGTGGCACATCCCCAATACTAATCTTCCCTTTCCCTCTCTCTCTCACCAGGACTTACGCCAACTCGTCAGCCGGTGGTGGTGGTGGGTATCGTAGCGGAGGCAGCAGCGGTGGTGGCGCCCAGAACCGCGGCTCGACCGGAGGCCAGCGGAGCTTCGGCGGAGGTGGAGGCGGCGGCGGCGGTGGTTCCCGCTTCGGCGGTGGAGGCGGCGGCCAGAGCCGGGGCGGAGGCTTCGGTGGTCGGCCGGGTGGCGGACCCGGAGCCGGTGGCTCGCGCATGGGCCAGCGGCCCCAGAACAACAGCAACAACGCCGGCAACAACCTGCGCAAGCCCAACTGGGACCACGAGACCCTGCGCCCGTTCAAGAAGGACTTCTACACGCCGCATCCCAATGTTTCCCAGCGTCATCCGCGCGAGGTCAACGATTTCAGGTATGCATGACGTTTGGTTCTTTTTTTTGGGAGGGGGTATCATTGTTATGGGATTTTGTAAGGATTTGATAAATGAAATTTCGAGGGGCGCGGTAATTGGCTGTCTTACTATTATACTTTTATTTACATATTCTCAAAGATTAATATTTTAGGACAAAATTTTAAAATATTAATCTTTAATATTAAATATATCTACTTTGGTACAGCTAGGTCCTCTGAAAATATTAGGGCTTGTAAATGACATTATATAATATTAACATATAGTTAAATATAAAAAGAATCGAAAAAAAATTTTGTTAGAATAGTGGCTGGTTAAACATCCTTGAACAATTATAATTATTCAGTCGAACCTAGAACACTGTAAAACGTCGGGAATATTCGGGATTCTTTGAGCATGACGAATCGACGCTGTTTGCGCATGCGCCGTCGGGTGAGAATCGCTGTGTCCGTCAAACTGCTGATATCGACGTTTCCGAATTTATAGTTAACGAGTCGGTGTTCTGCGTTCACCTGTATTTTATTTATTTTATTTATTTATTTCTTTAATTTCTTTATTTATTTTATTTTATTTATTTTATTTATTTATTTATTTAATTTATTTATTTTATTTATTTTATTTATTTTATTTATTTTATTTATTTTATTTATTTTATTTATTTTATTTATTTTATTTATTTTATTTATTTTATTTATTTTATTTATTTTATTTATGTACAGGTCTAAAGTACAATTGTTATATATGATTAACATAGAAAGATAGAAAAACTTAAAACTAGAAAATTATTCTAATTAAAATTATTATCTGTGTACAATAATTATACAATTATACACAATGATTTAAAAAAAATTATAAATTAAATAAAATAATTTTTTATATATTTGACTATATTTTTAATATTAAATCAAGCAAGTGGGTTATTATGAATAAAAAAGATTTTAACTACAAAGTCGTACAAACATTTTGAAAAAAAAAAACAAAAAATTCTCAAAATTAATATAACATTACTTTTAGGGAGGTGCACAAGATCACTCTGAAGGGCGAAAAGGTGCCCAACCCCATCCAGTACTTCGAGGAGGGCAATTTCCCTGACTACGTGATGCAGGGCATCAAGAAGCAGGGCTACTCCGAGCCAACGGCGATCCAGGCCCAGGGCTGGCCCATCGCCATGTCCGGCAAGAACATGGTCGGCATCGCCCAGACCGGCTCCGGCAAGACCCTCGCCTACGTCCTGCCCGCCATCGTGCACATCAACAGTCAGCAGCCCCTCAACCGCGGCGACGGCCCCATCGCCCTTATCCTCGCCCCGACTCGCGAGCTCGCCCAGCAAATCCAGACCGTGGCCTCGGAATTCGGCTCCCTGTCCTACGTCCGCAACACCTGCATCTTCGGCGGCGCCCCCAAGGGCGGCCAGGCCCGCGACCTCGAGCGCGGCATCGAGATCGTCATCGCCACGCCCGGCCGACTGATCGATTTCCTGGAGCGAGGCACCACCAACCTCCGCAGGTGCACCTACCTGGTGCTCGACGAGGCCGACCGGATGCTCGACATGGGCTTCGAGCCACAAATCAGGAAGATCATCGAGCAGATCAGACCCGACAGACAGGTTCTCATGTGGTCCGCGACTTGGCCCAAGGAGGTTAGGAACCTGGCCGAGGAGTACCTGGTTGACTACACACAGCTGAACATCGGCTCTCTCCAGCTTGCTGCCAACCACAACATCCTGCAGATCATCGATGTCTGCCAGGAGCACGAGAAGGAAACAAAGTGAGTGGATTGCGGGGCAAAATTGCAATTTCTTTTTTTTTTGTTTCTAGTTAACATGATGATCCGAATATTATGATAGGTTGTGATTTTAGTTATATTTATACCTCTAAGAAGAACTGATTTGCTTTAGTTACATTTTAAAATTTTTTTAAAAACGTAGACAGGTGATATTAATTGATATTTCTTGTTATCTTGCAGATTGGGAACGCTGCTCCAAGAAATTGGAAACGTCAACGACGACGGCGGCAAAACCATCATTTTCGTGGAGACAAAGAAGAAGGTAGAGAACATCACGAGGAACATCCGGCGGTACGGTTGGCCCGCGGTGTGCATGCACGGTGACAAATCACAGCAGGAGCGCGACTACGTTCTCAGAGGTATGCAAAATTGAAATTTGACTTTGCATTTGGCGTTTTTGCTTGAAATACTGACGAGTTTATTAATGCTATTCTTTTTTCTCTTTACAGAATTTAGGAATAAGAAGGGATCGATATTAGTAGCAACTGACGTTGCTGCCAGAGGACTTGGTACGTAAAATTATTTTGAGTTTTTCTGAAACCTGAATATCCCGTGATAGGGCGGGAATAAAAGTTAAAGCAGGATTCTGGGTGGGTGGCGATGTAGCACAGACTGGTTATATGAAGTGATGCCTCACTCTGAAGAAGTGTTATTACCAATAATTATGATTGGTTGGTCTAGCTGGTAGGTTTTCGTCGTTGGGTGTGTTATACATGAAGTAAATTTTTTTTTTATTAACGTTAAGCAAAAGAACGACAGAAACTTATCAAAGGTCCATAATGTTCAATTTTGTATTAAACTTAAAACTTGCAGGGTTCGTATTTGTTGTCATAATTTTCTCAAACTTACCACAAGAATTTCGTGTTTTATAAATTAGTAATTTCTAGTCTTTTATTTTTATTTATTTTTTTACTTTTCAATAGATTTTTAAAAGTAATGAATTAATACTTTTTTTATTACATGATATTCGTATCACATTGTTACATAAAAAATAATTGGTTTCCATTGTTCATGACACGTGGATTACAAGGAGTAAGAGATCCAAGACGTTAGCTTGTGAAGATAAGGTTGAGAATAGATTTTAAATACGGAAGGAGCCTGATATGATCGTGCAAAATACATTTAAGTGTGGGCATCTTATAATTTATTTTAATCAGTCTGGTTGTCCTTTGTTTCAGAGGCACATGATGCACAGATTATGATGAGTGTGCGATGAGCAAGCAATTGATGAACAGCATGAAATATACCATGGCTCACTCACTGTCTGTGCTCTTGAAAAGGCTATATATAAACGTGATATATAGACAAAGTACACGCAAGCACTTCTTCTGAGGTGTGAAATGTGTACTAAATGTGCCTCTGTGTACAGCCTGTGTACCACGCGTTTACAAAAAAAAAAGTAATTATAAACAAAAAGTAAGAGGTGGTGCTCAGGTTATATCGCCTTGGAACGTTGGCTTCTGGTTTTGAATAACTTCTACACACTCCATAGCCAATGCTCTCAACCTGTGCGAGACAACAATCATTTGATTTAGCTATTATCGCTACTCAATGGGAATGTGTATAAAAAGCAGGATGTTACAAAATATGAACTTGCATTCAAGACATAAAATGCATAGTTCAGCATTCATGGTTTGTATTTTTATTTCATGATGCAGCTACTCTAACTAATAACAGATTTAAATTAGTTAATTTACCAGCTTAATACTTTAAACTGGTTTAATAATTTAATTATTTTTAATTTTTGTTTTCGTTTTTTTTCTTTTTGTTTTAATTTTTTTCTCTTTTTTTTTAAACGGTAAAATCTAATTAAATTTTTTTTTCTTTTGTTTTTTTTTTTCATTAAAAATTTTCTTTCTTAATTTCAAATGAGCTGCATATAAAATACATTAATGTATGAACATGAATGAAAAGTAAAATATTTTTGAGCCATAATAGTTTATATAATTGTGTAACTTGTGAACGGTTTGCATCAACGGAATTTTTCTTCTAGACGTCGATGATGTTAAATACGTCATAAACTTTGATTACCCATCATCATCTGAAGACTACATTCACCGAATAGGCAGGACTGGACGTTGCCAAAGTTCTGGCACCAGTTACGCCTTTTTCACACCACAAAATGGCCGACAAGCCAAAGACCTCATAAACGTCCTGAGGGAAGCGAATCAGATCATTAACCCCAAACTGTCTGAACTGGCGTCGAAGGGAGGAAACAATTTTGGAGGACGAAGTTAGTATTTTTTTTATAGATTTTTGTGCAAATTTTGTTACTTTATGAAGCTTTATTAATCATATTCTTATTTCTGTTTTCAGACCGATGGGGCTACTCTGGAGGACGGGGACGCGAAAACACTTTCTCTGGAACACACAAGCGATTCGATAACAACAGGAGTAATGGATACAATAACTATAGTTGATTTTCTAATTTAGGCATTGAACACAATACTGAGCAGAAGCCGAATGCTTGGGGACCTAGATTTAACTATTCGTCTTGAACTGTGATTAGAAAAAAAAGAAAAAAAAAGCTGTCCTTAAGAGTGGTTCGTGCGTTTGAGTATGCCAGTTGTTGTGCTTACTCTCATTAATGACATTTTTTTAATTTATGATTCTTAGATTTTCTTATATAATTAGAACGTAATTGGTTCTAAAAAGCCTTAAGGTTTTATTGTGATTGATCCCCAATAAAACCATAGCCAATTGAAAAATCTATTTTCAATGATCAAACGATGCTCGGCAAAGTGGAGGAACTATTCCACATTGCCGTCCTGTTAGAAGAGCTTAAATTATGAAAAATAATTTGCATTTTTTGTATTTGATCTTGAGCAAGATCACACGTTTTTAAATGATTTTCTTATCTTTGCAATAAAAGTTGCAATATCTCTAGAATTCGTTGGTCTTTTCTTTGAAATACAAAAACCTTAAAGTACAAACCTTTTGACGAGCACCGTTTTGTTGTCGAAGGCAAATTGAGGCGTATGGACCATTAATACATTGCAGTATTCATTCCAATATCTCGTAACACAGTGTTAATTATCTCTGTCCTCACAATTTTTATTCAAAACATAATGAACATGAAAAGATTTGATATTTGTCCCAAAGAAAGTTTGGCAGAATCATGTTTAAATCTACGTTTTATAGTAACATGTGTTTTTTTGTTTTCTGCTGTGTGCATCATCCAGAACAAAGTGTATTGCACATCTATAATGTTACTCGAAAATGTACAGAGTAACAAACAAAAATAAAAAAAATTACCACTGTATATCTTATCTTCTCTTCATTTTATACCTCTCCCTTAATCTTACAATTAACTTTTTCTTTACCAGTATCTAAATTTTATGAAAATTAAATTCTTAAGTTGCATGATTTATTATTTTATTTGCAGTAACGAAGAAAGTTAATTAATAATATATCTAAAATAGAAAATTAAATTTAGTATTTATAAAAAGAAAAAGTTTGTAACTATTTTGTTTTATTCAAAGTTTAGAAAAAATAAATGATAAAATGCATAAGGTAGTTCATCGGTGACAATGTTAAAAAGTTAATTTATATTTCAAATCGTAATTAAACGGCATTAGATATAATTTAATGTCTTCAATTCATAAATTAAAATGTTAAAAGCAATTCAAAAGTTTTGAAATAAAGCTGCAAACTAAAGTGCGGTATAAGCCTTTCTACAGATTGTATCATAATATAGATATACAAATAACACAGGCAAAACTGTTCACTAAACCGTATCTTTGAAAGGGGACCGCTAACTAGCTTTCTTATTTTACACAATGTAGGTTGTAATTATTTACAACGTATTAGTTTTTCAGGAAATATGTAATTCATTTTAGCGTCTATTAATTAAAATATCTATTTAACACATGCTTAACCTATACATAGAATGGAATATTTCCATTTTGGTACCGGCATGGTTCTTGCAGTTTTGCGGGTGCATAGCTAATACTATTAATATCATTCTGTCAAAATTTAAAGCAAATGTATAATAAATCGATTAGCCGGTGAACGTCTTTAATCGTATAGTACTATAGATTTTTATTAAAAAGCTCCGTCTCGCGTACATTATATAAAAATAAAATTGCGCGTCTTCGTTTTTTGTTCTATAGAACGTTAATCCACTATATTATTTTTCAAGCTCGATAAGGGTGTTGAAAATATTAATACGTCACTATCGGAGTGTCGTAATAAATATATCACACATGTGCATACAACATAGCTATATATATATTTAAAACCCAAACTTTACATTAACATGCTATACTCCGTACGTACCTTTCTTCCCGTATATACTTTCATTTTCTCAATTTCTATTTATATCGTGAATCCAGAGCGCAACCGCGCTGTTTTGTTTTGTGTTACGCCTTACGTTTCGGACGGTCAGCTGACGAGCCGCCGCGCAGTAGCTCAACGCAGCAGCAGCAGCAGCAGCGCAACGAGAGGTGCACGCGCAATCGTACATTATTCCTCATTTTGCACCGTAGCCCGTGAAGAGCTTATAAGTATCCGTGGAATTGTGCGTGGGTGTACAATAATAAGAAAAGACCGCGAGGCGCAAAATGGCCGGTATCGAGAAGCCCGACGGCCTTGACTGGGTTAAGCTGCAAAATGAGATGGACGTGGTCTCGCTGGAGGAGACGACTTGGCATAGGATCCAACGCAAGAGCAAGGAGAATCCGCTGGTGCCCATAGGTGATTTGAATGTTTTTTCTCTCTTTTTCTTTTAGTTGTGCGCGCTGTGGATCGTTTGTTTAACCTGTGCAGCTGATCGCGGTGGACGATTTGTTGATCCATAACCCACAATGTTATCGTTTACGCTGCGGTGTGCTGCTTTGGTGCACATCGGCCGCATAGTGATAAATGTTCTCCCGGTAGCCAAAAACGTTTCGGATACGTTTCTAAGTGCAACGAGTTTATGGAAAGTATTAAACGGTGAAAATGACGTTGCAAAACGTTTCGGAAATAAATTAACATGAATACGTTGTAGAAACGTTGAGCGAACGAAGGTTAAAACGTAGGAGCAACGAACGTGTACGGAATGTTATGGAGTTTTAAGTTACTGGAATGTTTGTATATTTATTAAAGATCAGTACGGTTACCGAATGAATTTTCAATAATTTAGCCGTCAGATATTTATTTTTTTAACAAATATATTTTTTTTGTATTGAAGAAAAACGTGAAAGTAATTTTTTTTAAGATAAATGGCTTTTGCTGATTCGGTACTGTTTTTAAAGGAGATTATTATTGTTATTGCACCATATTCGTAATAACGTTCACACAACGATTCAATATAAATATGTTCTTTAATTAAAGCGTACGATAGATACCTATATAATAACATATCGCCGACAGCGCTCACTTCGGCGTATTTCAGCAACTTTTGAATTAATTATATGTTAGTAAATGATAAGTTTGTCAAACAGAAAGATTTTTCTGTTCTAAAAAAATTCAGTACGAACACTTATAGTCCATTTTCATGCGGCGAATGATATGCTAACATATAGGTGCGTTAGAGAGGGTATAATCATACTTTCTCTCTCGCACCTATATCTTAGCATAGTATTCGCCGCGAATAATTCGCTGCATGACATCGGACCTTTACAGCTACTTTGGCTGCAAGTTTCGATTGTCTAGGTGAACATTAAAATTTAAAAAAAGAATTTGAAATATATGAACGGGGCCATTTTGAAGTAATAAATTAGTTTTGGTAAAAAATCGAAAAATATAAATTTTGAGTTTTTAATAAAGTGTTTCCAGCTTTAGTATTTAGTAAATTTTGTTGCCTAAATGCTTAATGATACTTAAAACCTAAGTATAAATTATAAAACGGTATAACTTAATACGTGAATAATTTAATTATAAAAATATAATATTAAAACATATTTATAAGTTACAGGGAAGTAGCTGCTTGGTTGGCATACTCCATTAAATATCTTGATACATTTTTTTGTTTTTTTTTATTATAGATATCTTATTTTACGTAATAGAACACAGATTGATAGCAAATCAAAAAAATATTTAGAATATTTTTTCAACATATTTATAAAATAATTTTGAACCAACTTTGGTGAAAGAATTTCCCTTACACGAAAAAAAGATCGATAAACATGCATCTTTATGTTATATTATTAATAGTAAATTAACCTTTACAGTATTTATAATTATTAAATTAAATTAACACTTTTATTACTTATTTCATTGCCAATATTTGGAAGAAATTGTTCTTTTTTTATCTAAGCGTGCGTCAACTAAGCCGTGAGCGGATTAGATTTAGATGGCGCAATATTTTTTATTATTTATTTCTTTATATTATATATTTTATAAATGTAAAATAAACAACAACTGTTTATTGCGAAAGAAAATACGTTGATGATGCTAATCCCTCGTGTTATTGGCAAATACGGGGAACCACTTTTTTTATTTATTTCTTAATTTTCAGATAATATATTCTGAAAAGTTATTGTTTACTCAAAGTTAAATATTAAATCATAAAAGTGCTAAGCTAGTATTGCGTACAGTTTCATTTCTCTTTATTTCTTTTTTCAATTTCAATTAACACTTTTAGTCAAGGCGGCAAAACCCGAGAACACCGGCATTTTGGAAAAGTCGTATACTAACAAGGAGAACACCAACCCTGCGGAACTCGGATTTTGTTGAGGCTTTGGGAGGTGCTTTCTGGTACCCAAAAATGAAGCCTAGCACCCTCAGTTTGTTCTCATGGAATCTTGTATTTGAGATATAAGCTATTTTACTCCGAATATACGTTATTTTAGTGAAAGAAAGTATCTTTTCTAGTGATTATAAGTATGCATGTATTGACAGTATAGAAAAAATCGCTTCAGAGTTAATAAAAATAGACAGAAAGAGTTTTGTTTTAAGACCTGTAACGTTAAAATATATTAATACGAGCCTATGTTATTAACAATTGAATACGATGACTAAAAATGCATAAAAAATCAATGAAATTAAAACAGTTTAATTTCCTCAAATATTCATGCATTTTTAGTCGTCATTATCTTTAATTGCTAATATCTTTGGCTCAGATTAATATTTTTTAATGTTACAGGTGTCAAATTAAAGCTCTTTCGTGCATATTTAAAACCACTAGAACAGGTACCTTTTTTTACTAAAGTAAAGTCTATTCGGAGTAAAATAGCTAATTAGAACAAACTAAGGGTGGTAGGCTTATTAAATCCTCATAAAAATCCGAGTTACGCAGGGTTGGTGTTCCTCCTTGTAAGTCTACTTCTGTTGATTCCTATGTAAAATTTCGCGTAGAATCCGAATTTTTAATGGCAAAAGTCCTCAAAAGTTGTGGAAAAAAAAGTTATAAACAAATTAAAATTAAAAAATGACTCTCTTTTCAGTTTTCTTAAAATAACTTGGCCGAATGAAGTCCTCTATATTTATATGGATACTTAATTCACCAAAATATATGTAACTCTGGATAAGAAATCCTTTCAAAAGTTATGCGAGTTTTAGGCACCTATCTTTTCGCTATGCCCCGACCAGAGGGTTTGGTGCAAAATAACTGCAAAGTTTTTACATACAGTTAAAGTGTCTTATTATATGCAACCAAAAAAAATCGATTTTTTTTAAATTTGACTATTTTTGGCATGTTTTAAAATTATTCTTCTCTTTCAAATTTCCAAATTATAGCTCTATCTTGGGTATTTTTAGACTTTTTAAAATCTTAATTATCCGCATCAAAAGTTCTAGAAAAAACCATTAGTTTAAGCCCTGACAGGCTTTTATACGGTTAATAGTTCTCGAGATAATAAGCTTGAAAGTTGTAAAGCCCGAGCGCAATTTTAGAGTTGCCGGGTCAATAAAATCCGCGTGCGTCGCCGTGCCGCCGTCGTGCCGTCGTCGTGCTGCCGTTCCCCCCGCACCTGGGCGGTATAGTTCTGCGCGCTCTTTACTTTTTCGGGCTTATTTCAAAGCGTTATCATGTTGAGCAAAAATTATGTAAAATAACACATAAATTCTACTCTGAACAAACTTAACGTACGTTATTTAATCGCGCCAATACAGCAAATACCTTTACTGTAAATAGCTGTCAACTGTGAAGCTTATTATCTCAGGAATTATTAATCGTACAAAAGCATGCCAGGGATTAAACTAATGGTTTTTTTAAGAACTTATTTTATGCGGATAATTAAGATTAAAGAAGTCTAAAAATCCCCAAAGTAGAGCAATTTTTTGGAAATTTGAAAGTGAAAAAAATGTTATAACATACAAAAAATGGTTACATTTGAAAAAAATGGATACTTTCTTGTTGCATATAATAATTTGACGCTTTAACTATTTGTAAAAACTTTGCAGTTATTTTGCACCCAACCCTCTGGTCTGGACCACAGCGAAAAGATAGGTGCTAAAACCTCGCATAACTTTTGAAATAATGTATACCGACGGTAATCGGATCACGGGTACTTTTTCTAGTGCATACAACGATTTCTTTCTCAGAGTTACGTTTTGGACAATTATCCACATAAATATAAAGAAAAACTTTCTTTTACTTTTCAATTCGATTTGCGGTAAAACTATTGCACCAACCATATATCACCATATAGCACTTTTTTAGAGAATTTAATACGGTACAACTTTTGTATGAAATATTTTGCATTGCGGCTTCATCCAGCCAAGTTATTTTAAGACAACTGAAGAATACGTCCTCTTTTAATTTTAATTTGCTTATAACTTTTTTTCCAAAACTTTTCAGGACTTTTACCATTAGAAATTCGGATTATACGCGAAATTTTACATAGGAATCAACAAAAAGTAGACTTAGTATACAACTTTTCCACTCCAAACTCTTTGCCGTATGAACTATTTCAAAGCTGACACTGTATAAGAGTTTTCTTTCCAACAGTGCTATCGCGTGTTTACGTTATTACAATTCAATCTTTATATTGGCCAGTATTATTACGTTCTTCAAAGCTTACAAAATGAGAACATCACCGTTAAAATTGCTATTTATATTTATTATATTCAAAATATTTAATACACATTTTTATTATAATTTTAAATATTTATATAATTTTTATATTTTTCATTTTTTAAATTTAATGTAAGAAATGTAAATGTAACATTCATTAGTTGGATTGCCCTTACGAATATATCTGTGGGTTCCAGGAAAAACAAATTATTATTTTGAAAATTGAGTTTCGAGCGATTTTCGTATCCTTACATAGTACTTTTTTAAAATCAAAATGCAACAAATCAGGAAAGTGTGAAAATATGTGACCGTAACTACTATTCATGAATTCTTTTAACACTATAGTTAAAATGGAAAATAAAAACTTTAAACCTTAATATCGAAAACATAAAAAGTGGACTTCCGCCGTTTTTTCGGAAACCCACAGAGTACCAGATTTCAAACTCTCACGAAGACTAATAACATAAATAATAATAATGATAAATATTAATACTAATAACATTTGTATTCCGTTATTCTCGTGCGAAACTTTTATTGTAAGGTTCCGAAATCTTCGGGTGTGACCACATAAGCATGCTAGAACCTCGTGCATGAGGCGATAAAGTGGCGGTAACCATTTTCGTTAAATCACAGATGAGATTGGTTAACTCTGCTGTATTTGACAAATCGCAGTACGTGCTTATGTGGTCATACCTTTTTTTTCGCAGCACAGTAGTCGAATTAGAAACGTGAAATGAGAAAAAGAGTATGGTTGTGCATTGTTATGGGCGCGCTCGCCTGCGACATTATTTCGCTAACATTTCAGAACGTCGCAATGTTTCGCGCGAGAATAACGAAATACGCCCTTCATGATGAGTTATGCACGAAGACTGACACTTTTCGCAATTTTCCCACGAAGACTAGTCGTATAGAATATATAAATCAGGATTGTGCCGATAAACTCAAGTCAGATCGCGTCGGAGTTTTTTTTCGAGTTTGGGTCAGGTACTTAATTCTTTTCGGACTCGAAAAATGATCGGGTTTCTCAAAAAAATCGGGCTACACGAATAAATAAAAGTAGCCCGGAAAAGTCGGAAAATCGTGAAATGTTCTAGTCTTACTAGTCTGACTAGTATGCTAGTCTTGGAAATCCAAATGTGTTACTCTTTGTAGGAAATGCAAAAGACGTGCTAAGTCTTCGCAAGGGCCGTCGAATTAGTGTTAAAACTTATATGTTAAAGGGTGGATCATTTCAAGATACATAATTAACAAATTATTTGTAACGAATACGCTTGGGCAATAAATATTAGTAGTTTTAGTCAACAATTCATCTTTTATTAGAAACGTAACATTTGAAGCATCACTAATTACAGCTAAAAATTTTACTGGAAACGATATAAGAGTTTGCTGGATTAATATAACAGCGTCATTTCTCGATTAGAGCAAATATTTTTGGTAAAGCAGTAAATTGTTTATATGGGTATACTATGTAAAGTATTAGCTGTATCAGCTAAAATAACCCAGCAAATTGTTTATTATTATTAATTCTTTGTTACTCCTTTCTAGGTGCGGCAGTAACAGTCGGCGCACTATCCTATGGCTTGTACAATTTCGTAAAGGGCGACAAGATAGTGCAGCAGCGTATGATGCGCCTTCGTGTAGGAGCTCAGCTTTTCACGATAGCTGCGGCTGTCGGAGGCGTTTTATACAGTCTGCCCCCAGGGAAGAGAACTTTGAAAGACTTAATAAAAAGTGGCGAGAGTCGTATCGAAGAGCCCCAAAAATAATTTAAAGCACGAATAATTTCTTCAAACGTGAAATGTGTATCATAAAATGGATAGCATGGTTATCTATTTATAATGTTTTTTGTATTTTTCGAACAAAATGAAAAATCGAAACCGAAGTCAAAAAGTAAATATAGTTTAGTATATAGTTTAACATATAGATGTGTGTTTGTACTTTTCATTAAATAATTTGATTGCTTGATAGCTCCGTACTGCTTGTCACAATTGATTACTGCTTCTAATAATTTTTGTAAATGAGTAGCTTCTAAATATTTTATGTAGTAAGTAAAATTTGTATATCTGTATTTTCAATAAATTAAACTTGTTTTCTTATGTGTTGGAATTTACCTGAAAACCTTTAAGAGAATTCGCCTGGTTAAGACCTACCAGTAGCGCCGCCCGTGCGACCAGTTTGGGAAGCTTAGGTAGCGGGTTAGAGCATAAGAATACATAGTAAAAATGAAAAATAACGCACAAAAATAGATTTAAAACAAAAATAAGTACATATTGCACTATTATTTAATGTATTTAAGAATTTTCATTACATAAATTACCAAGAAAATACTAATTAAAATTTTTTTTTTGCTTATTTGTATAGCCAAAATCCTTAAATAACTTAAATAATTGTTCAATGGCTGAATTTTATGTCTGAAACCTCTTTTTTGGTAATGTTCTAAATTTTTACTATATGTTCTCATACTTTTGACCCACTACCGAAGCTTCCCAAAGTGGCCGCCAGGATGGCGCCACCAATAGGTATTAACCAGGCAAATATCGGCGCCGTAATTCAGTTACGTACTTACCGACATTTTTTTTGTATTGTCACTATTTTTAATTAATTATTAATTTAATTATTAATTTCTTACTTATACATGGACATGTTTGTAAATTTTAAAATACTTTTTGAAAAATGAATCTAACGATTTTGGTATCCTTACATAGTATTTTTTCAGATCAAAATGCAAAAATCATTAGTTTAAATGTAAAATAAAAAATCATAAAAGTAGACTCAGGCCCAAAACATTTATGTCTATTTTCAAGACTAACGCACTTCAGCGTTCGCCACGAAGAGAATCGCAGTGCGAAGGTTTACGACGAAGACTAAGTCTTCGACGCCAACTTTTGAATCGTGATAGTCTTCGTCGTTAAAATCTGAATTGACAATACTTTTCCGCGCAAACGCTGAACTACGATACGAAACGCGCTTTTCTACGCATTAGACGTCGATATGCTGTCAGTAATATAAAAAAAAACGATTTTATGAGAATATTTTCTATAATCATAAAAGAATATTAGACGATTACTATCAATGTTATGTGTAAAATGGCAAAATCCATGTTTTTTTGGCTGTTATTTAGACCTGAGATATATATATATATATATATATATATATATAATAAACGTTCTTTAAGGGTATATATACCTTCTGGTGTAAGTTAAAAAAAATAATTTTTTTATTTATTTCAATAGTACATTTCAAGAATACACTGTCAAAATTCGAGAGCGGTTCTCCGAGTGCAGATAGAGGAATAAAACTTGCATTCTTCTCGAAACGGTGTTATTTGATGCGTTGACACTAGTTTTGAAAAATTAACTGATTTTGAAATCTCTCGCGGTGCTCTATTTGTCGATCATGTCGTTATCTTGCAAACCACAATAAACGGTTACATTAAAAAATTAAAGATCTAGTCTAACTGTTTTGATTGAAAAATAGTATATTACGCATCTAGGGAGGAAAAGTATTGGCTAGTCCATAGCAGGTGTAAATTGCCACCTGAGCCGAAGGCGAGGGTGGTAAACACGTGCTATGGGGTAGCCATTTTTCCTCCCGTGGTGCGTATACTATTTTTCACCATACCCGGGACGAAAATGACACATTTCAGTTTCGGAGCCGGGAGGAAATGTGGTACTTTCGGCCAGGGTATGGTGAAAAAGTGATTTTCTCTCATCACTTTCAGTTCTAAAAACACGTGTCTACTCGCGAATTTTTAATATTTTCTAATAAACTTTAATAAAAAATATTATTTTTTTGTAATACATGCACGAGTTTCACGTTTTCTTGTCCTCAAAACCGGGCCTAATGTGGCCATTTTCCGACTAACGGACGTAAATTGAGTACTTTTCGCCCGCTGCTCGTTTTACATTACGCCCGCTCGTTCCGCCAATAGAAATGAGAAAAAAATTGGCCCAAACTTGGTTTGTGAAAATCAATACATATGTTACAAACAATGTATAGTGTACACCACGGGCGAGAGGGCCTTTTTGACCCAGTGCAAGTTTGCCGTATGAGTCGTAGGCGAGCTAGCACGAGCCGAAGGCGAGAGAAAGGCCCACTTCTTGCCCTTGGTACACAATGTACTATTTTGTTACACATGTACGATTTTCGCATTTTTTCATACCGTAAAAGCGAGCGTGAATAGGCTATTTTCCGGCCAGCAGGAGTAAAGAGCGTTCCTTGACCCATTTTTCTCATTCAATTTTCTTAAAATTGAAAATTATATTTTAAAACAATGGGTTTCTGGAATTGTTGGTAATAGCTGGCTCAACATCGCTATAATTTTTTTCTTTACAATAAGCTATCACAAGTTTCAAAGGTATGAGTAAGTATGTATTTTAACATGTTTTATTACTTTAAATCACGACTTCAAGTAAGTATATCACTAAGCAAATAGACGTACGAACTATTCAAACTTCGCATATATGTATATTATCTAGCATGGTTCAGATTCAATTTGAAAACAATTGTTTAAAAAAAAACTATTTTTTAAATATTAGCTTTGTCTTGGGAATAACGTATGAAAGACTTCGCAAGTTGAGTAGTTGTCAATAATTAGCGTGCGACAAACGTTCTTTAAGGCAAGATATTGACTTTTTGTTTAACATATGTCGTTTTATTGTACATACATTGGAACAATACAAAATGTATTTTTTGATCGGCACTTGTTCAAATGGTAAAAAAACCTAAACCAACGTGTAATGCCTTTTGAATTTAAAAAAAATAACGCCATTTTCGAAAGTTATAGCTTTTTAAAGGTCCTTTGAGTGACGTCACATCGTTAAAACATCAAAAGGTGCTGGCCGGAGTGACGTCGCAATTTTTAAAATTTTACCTATATCTTCTTCAATTTTGAAGATATCGTTAAAATTCCTAAAGTTTACAAAGAACTAATACCGTGATCCACACGAATATACTGTTAGCTAAAAATCGGTATTCTTCTCTATTATCAGAGAAAAATTTTAAATAACAAGAACGGCTTTACTTTGTAATGAGCTACGATCAAACCAATCCATTTTGCGCTCTTTTATGATCACGTGTAAATTCTGATTGCAATAATCGCTGTAAAGTCAACGATCTTATCTGACTGATAAACTTAACGTCAATATCTTTACGTCTATTCTCTTTTTATCTAACCATATACTGATTTCTCGCCAGTGTAATTAATACTACCGTGAGGGAAATATCATTAGAGAAACTCCACCTCATTGAAGACGTGTCACCAAATAGACTCGTGAGTACATATGCTTGACCAAAATATCTATAATACATGTCGTATACTATATGATTGTTAATTTTTATTAATGTTTCTTTATATTTATTTATTTCATTAATTGCATTTTATTTAATATTGTAATTTTAATGTATATAATATTGGCGAAATAAGGAAAAAAAGCGTCTTCTTATTAATATTATACTCTTTTTGAGGAGATCACCTAGTGTAAGCGGCTAAAAAGAAAGCTAAATTTAAATGAATGTTTTAAAGATAAGTATTTATTTAAACTTCTTAAAACTTTTTGCCTATTATTAAGGTATATCAAACGAAATACAAAAATTTCTTTTGTTAAAAAATAATGCATATATAGGTTCCATTGTATCAGCTCTGGCGATGGTGGCATAAAACGGCAGATACTCTAGCATTGGCTAAAGTTGTTTAAAAAGGGACAAATAAATTTGTCTTCTTTATATGATTTATATATGAATAAGTTCCACCATTTTAACAGTTTAGCTTTTTTTATTATTATTCATAGTCGCTGAGTAATCTTATAAAGAAAACAAATTTGTTTGTTTTCTTTTTGTTTAACGCAAATACAGCTGATGATGCTATTGTCCGTCGTTTCACGTCTCCATCGCCAGAGCTGCTATAACGTCAACCGATATCTATACATCTGTAAGTACATATTATATTTTAGAAAAAGATATTTTTTTACTTTTTTAATAAACCTGAATAATAGACACAAAAATAAGGAATTTAACCCACCAGTTGGCGCGCTTTTCTGTCCTAATTGTACGGTCTTTTCAAACATTGTTTTCAGTGTGTCTTAATAACTGAAAATTAATTTTTTCATATTTTTTCTTTTCCTTTTTGAAGCTTAAAGACATTTCTAAAGAAAACGTGACGGTTCCATGATAAAAATAGTTTATGTTCACTAAGGAAAAATCGCGTAAAAAAGGGTAAGCGCCTCAGAGGTGCCCACGCGCGTGCTCGCGGGTTAAATAAATACATATGTCGAAAAAATTCATTCTGTATTAGCTTTTTTAGCCGTTTACTATACAAAGCAAACTTTTTAACCATCAACATTTTTTTATTTAGATTTAATAAATTTATGTTTATATTTTGTACGTGTTTAGATTGTTATAACTTTATTCTGAATATATAGCTATTTTTAATCAAAATTTAGAAGCATTTTTGTAATACTCGCACAATTTTCGCGTTTTTTCATGAAAAAAGGTTTTTTGTGACAAAAAAGGTACATTTTATCGGTTAACCACTTTATCGTCTGCCGATCGGAAAACCAAACGAGCATAATTTGGTTCCGTTCCATAGGCGTCAAAAACGTGTAGTTTTAGCGTTGTAATACAAAATACTTTTAGACCTCGTGTAAACATGCTACTTGCTCAAAAAAGTCTATAGGCCTCCTAATATGGGCTCATAATGTTATTAGTAACGTTTTGATTAGGAACTGATAAAAAGAACAGTTTTATCTTAATCGTTCACTTGAACTGTCCCGTATACTGGACAACTACTTTTAATGACATTTTGATGTAAATATTTTATACAAGCTAAAAAAGTTTTCAATAAATTTGAGTAATGTTGTAAAATCTAAGAAATATTTCTCTGTGAGATATACCTTCAAAAATAAATTCGTGCAGTGTTTGAATTTGCCACTTTTTGATTAACTAACATTTGATGACTAATAAAATGAATATTTCTGCCCTGTAAAATAAGTTAAAGTGAATGGGTTAAAAATTTATATAAGCAATAGCTTTTAACATGTTATGAATTTTATAATATAATGGCAAACAAATCGAAATTTTCTAACTATACATTTCTTTCTTGTGTTTTTTAACGTTGCATTTTTAGACAAATAATTACATTATTTACCTACACGACATTTTATTTCCTGGTTGAATCATACGAAAAATCTAATCTCTGTAACAGGATTATAGGAAAAAATTTCAACATTGTACGATACTATATGATCGAGTACGACGAATCAATTCAGCAAATCGATTAATCATCATTTATAATTTAAGAACTTCAGTTTTATCGTTGGCGCGTGTATATTATATATTAGTGAATGGCGTATATTTGTTATACTACGTCTGTCAAAAATTACGAATTTCATCATCATTACTTATTTATTGTATAATTATAATGCAGAATAAACTTTAATAAAACTATAATTAAATGGAAAAGTTTTGTTTATAAATTTGTAAGTTATAAAGTAGCAAAAATTAATTATTTTCATTATTCAACCCATTTTAGACAAAAATGAATAAGCAGCTTATACTCATATTTTTCATCGTGGTAATTGCAATGGCATTTGGATGTCCATGTTCAAGAATTTACCAGCCAGTATGTGACAATGAAGGAACTCAACACAATAATCCTTGCCTATTTAACTGTGAAGCAGCGAAAGCACTGCGCAATGGAAGAGGTTTGTAATATTATCGTAATTATCTATAAATTTTTATTGTTTGTTTAAATCAATAATAAAATTTCTCTTTTCATTTTAGAAATCCAAATTGTTAAATATGGCGAATGTTAAGACATAACAAAATTAAACGAAGAAACAACTTAAACATGATGTTACGTATTTTTAAATTATAGTAACACTTCTAAATAAATTAATTTAGTTAAAATAAAAATATGTTGTGATTATTTGCCTGAGATGTGCATAATATTATGAATATTGTGTTAACTTTAAGTATTTTTAATATGTAAATTAAAAGTGAAGTAATTTAAATTTTAATTTAACATTTAAATTAAATTATAAGTTAATTTTTTTAATTAAACTTATTATTATTAACAAGTTTTTGATTGATTATAAATATTTGTAAAAAATATAATATATTTTACATATAAAATGATAAAAGAATTTACTTACAAGGGGAGTGTCAGAGGTTCGGTAAACGAATTTTAATGAGGATTTAAGAGGTGTTTTCTAATAATTAAGAATGAAGTATATCAATGGGGCCTTATTCTCAAGATATATAGCTCTGCAAGTTTTTATGCTAAAGAAAAATGATTTGGAAGTAAATAAACGTATACAAGAAATGCTTTAATATGTAACAGACCTGATATAGAATGTAAAGTTGATTTTTTCTACAATAGAAAGACATTAATAAGTTTATTAGATTTTTCTTTATAATTCATCTATATACCCTAGTAGAAAATTGACCAGTCCAGCTAGTCAAGTTCGCTGCCAATGTCAAGAAATAAATTTATATAAATTAATTCCTTCATTCGATGTTATACACGTTTTGTAATAAAAATAAATTGTTTTACAAAAATTAAGGTATTTTAAAAGCGTTTAAACTATAGATATATTGCGGTATTAATACATTAATAAATCTATCAAATAATCTTAGCGTGATTAATAAAATTTTTTTAAATATATATTACAAAATAGTTGCATTTAATAAAAATATTTGATTTGCGGTTGCAAATAATATGTGTAACGACTTTTTAACAGGTACAGTGCGTCGTGACCCATATATGTTTCTTTCCTTGCGTGCTGCGTGACACATACATGGCTCATGAAGTTTTTTTTTTCAAAGTACTAGCATGGAATGAAATATGAATAAAATTCTTTTGAGTGATAAATTAAATACTAGTATATGCCCTATGATCCAAAGAATGAAAATATTTTATAAAAACTAAGGTATGCCGAATAAAAATGTATTTACAATAACTATTAAACAAAAATGTTCAGAATTCGGTTGTTGCGTGATTTTTTTTTATTCAATGTTCAAATAGTTTATGCTAAAATAATTAGGTCGTGTATTTTATGTTTGCAATTCAACGAAAATTGAAGAAATTACAGCCATTTGAAATTTGCGTGACGACACAATGTTATATTTTCATGTTATATTGTCACGTAGCATTAGAGTATATCTATATATATCGAAAATTTGGAAACTTTAAACGTCTGTTACTTTCAAATTTTTCATTTTTATGATAAGAAAAAAATACAACCTAATTAATTTTGCTATTCTACCTATTTCATGTGTAAAATCAACTTTTCATTTTTATGCCACATCCTAATTCAATTATTAGCGCAGTAGGCCAGCAAACTCTTATACATTGTCAGCACTGAACCTGTTAACGAACTACTTGCTACAAATTACGCGCCATTAACAGTTTTACTCGCGAAGAACTCGTCAACGTTTCTACCAGGGTTTTAGTATAATTAATTGAAAATTCATCACTTGATTATCTTTAAAAAAATGCAGCACACTACTGATTTTCATGTGGATATGTATTTTTCCCAATGTACGCCTGTCTCTACCTGTTGATGCCTATTTGTGCCAGATTATACCTAACTGTATACCAAAACTGTGTTATTTCGAACATTTGGCACAGAATCTGGATGTTGCATGAACAAAAAATTCCGAAACAATAAGGTCCGTCTGAAAGAATGTTGAAAAATATTCGATACGTATTTTTTCTTTTTGCATTTGAATCGATTATTAATTAAAATACGGCAGGTTGAATATTTATACTTGGTATAAAAACAATTTGTGTCTATGCCAGTCTGCGTCATTCTGTGCGAAATGTCTGAAATAATACGGTTTTGGCATAGTTAGGTACAGACTGGCACAGATAGGTTCAAAACAAACACAGCCTGGCACAGAAAGGAACATTTAATAGGAATAGACTTGCACAAAAGTAAAATACATCTTTTATGTGATTGTTGGTTCATTTTTGTATTTATTGTTAAACACCTCACAAAGTCATGACCAAGTTAAATGACAGGTACTTGTACATATATATTTGAATACCATATCTCTTTTTTTATTCATGTGACCTCATACTGTTTAAATTCTTATTTAGCATCAAGAATGATTTTCAAAAAGTTTCTGTTCATGGAATTTCGACGTAAACAATTTAAGTTTTTCACACTTGTATATAATTTAACTCTAAATTCAATTTAATAAATATTTGAAAAATTATGTCTGTTCCATATATCAGCTTTATTTCGTACAAAAATATTAATCTGATTTATCACAAAAATATTAATAACAGTTATTAGCTTTCAAAAAGTGATGAAAATTACACGAAAAATCACCGTATTTAAAAGAGTTAAAATCTTCGAATTGAGGAATAATACGAAATGTAAACAAATTTGCAATGATCTATTATTCATTTCTGAATTATGTTGTTGTGAACTTGTTAACTCAGTACACCCTAGTTTATTGTTATTACATTTTCCTAAAAGATACTGTTTATACTGCCGCACGAAACACTTTTGTGAGATAACTCCACCGAGAACAGTCGTCGATAGAAGTATTAGCCAGTCATTAACGAATTGAGAGGTATTTTTCATCACTTGCTTTGACAGTTAATGACTTTAGAACAGATTAATATTTTTGTATGAAACAAAGCTGATTAAAGCTCTTTTCGTCTACTTTTGTGACATTCAGACTCATCAATTTGCGTTTCCCAAACCAGTGACACTCATCTAGTTAGTTATTAAAGTATTAAATTTGACGTTTATATTAAAATGATTTATCATTCAAATTGTTTCATTATATATTTTATACTTAAATTGAATAAGATAATACAAACATAATTGAAAAAAATCTATTGCAAATAGTTTACTTCTTTTGATCTTTATCTTTGTCCTTTTCTTTTTCCTTTTCTTTATCTTTATTTTGTTGCAAAGATCCTACTGCTTGACGAACAGCTTCAGACTGTGGATCTACACCAGGAAGATTTTCTAGTACGGACTGCAAAAATTCGGTATCTGACATCACAGTTGCATAATCCTCCTCAACTTCCATTGGTTCCTCTTTTGGAGCTCCTTCGGTTTCCTCTGTAAAATAAAAAAAAAAACATTATCCAACATTTTAATTATACACAAATTACTCCTGTTACAGTAAGGTATAATTAAAGTTTTAAAAGAGTTAAAAGAATTTCGTAACTTACGTTGATCTTGCATAGACATTTGCATGGCAAATGCTATTTGTTCTTCCTCAGTCATATGAGCAAAGTCAGGAACACTTCCTGAACTTGGTGCAGTACTTTCAGTGGCTGCTGAAGATTCCTCGCTTCCTTCAAGAGACATGGCGAGTGCCCGTTTCAACATTGCTTCCTCATTCGGTGCCTCTTTTGTTGCTTCAGCTTCTTTAGGTGCTGCTGGTGTCTCAGGATCCTGAGTTCGTCTTGCTTCATCTTCTTGGCGCTGTCTTTGTTCTTCCATAGATACACGTAATGCCTGCATAATTCAAGAAGATGATAAATAAAATATTTCATCTTGATAGACATTATGAATACATACATAAAAAGAGTATGAAGAAAAATATTACCAAAGCAAGTTCAGGATCTTCATTGGGATCTACACCAAATTCAAATGCTGCACCACCCATACCAGCTCCACCCATTCCATCTTCACCTTGAATGATGGGAGACGATATTAATGCATCAGATAGATGTGGTCCAGGTGGAATCGTTACAAGATGACTGCTTGTTCCATCTTTTCCATTGAGAGCATTTACAAATGCTGTTAACACTTCATTGTTTACACTTTCTTCACCAAAGCTTATTATATCAACATTTACTTTTTCCTTCTTCAAACGCTTGGCTAGTTTTACAGCTTCTTTTTCATCAATCTGAATCGGACTGCCAACAAATGCCACGATTCTCATTTTATGATTTTTTCCTTGACGATGCTTTAAAGCTAACTGAAAATGAAATAGTAATTAAATAATAGTTTACTTCTACAAATATTAAATGATTAATCATTTTATTATAAAAAATGTTGTTTTACATGTGCAATCCTAATTCCTGTAATAAGAGACAAATTTCCATTGGGTGTAACTTGATGCAGTTTTGACAAAATGCGCCCAACATCGCTAGTTAATGTAGCCAGTACTTCAACACTAAATGGATGGAAATAATATAAATAATTATATTTTTAACATTATAAGTTATTACTATGCATTAATAATGCTATTGTATATATTACTTTGCAAGAGTTATGAGTCCAACATTGTTCTCTGGATTGGTGCGAGTCTTTGAATGACATACCAAATTAACAGCATCTTGTTGTGCTTGCAAACGTGTTGGAAGAAAGTCTCCATTTCTCATGTAGTCGCTGTTGTCGACACTGGTATAATAACATTATTATAATATTTTATATAGAATTGAAAGCAATTAGAAAATAAAATTTGAAGCCAATTTGTTCAATAAAATGTTGCATTAAATAAATTGAAGTACAGTAATCCTATTACAATTATTTTGACTACTTTTAATACTCAAGTAATTAAGAAATCGTTTTATTGTCATCAGCAGAAGTATAGGTTAGGTACGCATTAAAAATAATTATTTAAAGGTATTAATAAGCACAAAAATAAAAAGCAATATTCAGCATTAAATTGCATATCACATATAAATATTGAAATTCAATTTAATATTTAAAAATACTGTATTAACAATAAATACACAAAGTAAATTATTCAACTTTGCAGTGTCACTCTGAAAACAACCTAACAGACAAAGTATTATTTACTGTATTAGAGTGCAGCAACAGCTTTTTATAAGCAGAAAAGTAATTAGGCAAAGAATTTATCATAATTGAAAACTAAAAAAATAAATATTATAGTTAATACAACTAGATAAACGAAAAAACAATGATTTACCATATCATAGTACTTTCGAGCACCATTTTGGACAACTGAACAATTTCACTTTCACGTTTCCTCGTCTTGACAGTCGCGGTGTAAAGTTCCGCAATTCCGCTATCCAACTAAAAATTTATTGGGAAATGAAAATTCAACTTTGAGTCACTGCGACTACTTAAAAGTTCCGCAATTTATTTAGGCAAAGTTTTGGCAATCTTTGACAATATTTAATAAAGTTAGGTAGGCAAAGTTTGGCAAGAAATTTACGTTTATATAGGTGTTCGGATTTTTCAGAATATTTAATCATATATACAAAGTTAGACAAATAAATAGATTATTAATAAAATATTAATAAAATAAATAAATAAATAAATAATTAATAAAATAAATAAATAAATAATTAATAAAATAAATAAATAAATAATTAATAAAATAAATAAATAAATAATTAATAAAATAAATAACTAATAAAATAAATAAATAAATAATTAATAAACTAATTAAATAATTAATAAAATAAATAAATAGAGAATTAATAAAATAAATAAATAGAGAATTAATAAAATAAATAAATAGAGAATTAATAAAATAAATAGATATTTACTAAAATAAATAAATAAATATCAAAAATTTATATATTTATTAAAAAAAATTATTTTTTAAATTTATTATTTAATGTATTATTAAAGTATTATTATTATTTATTTATTTATTTAATTAATTTTTTAACTGTATTTATTTATTTTTCAATAAATAAATAATTAATTAAGTAAATAAATAAATATAAAACGTTATGAGAATGTTAACTCTACTTCAATTTGTAAATAATAATTCTTATACTAATTGTTTAAATTTGTTGTAAGAGCCTTACAGTCCGTATATTTTACAATAAACAAATAAATAAATAAATAAATATTAAGTAAATTAGATTTTTTAATGAATTACCAAATGAACTAAAAATTTTGATTTTTAATAATATTAATTTAAAAAAAAAGTCTAAAAAATTGGGTTTGATTAAATTAATATATATTAATAAAATTGTTTTAAAAGGTGAAAATACAATTTATATAATGTTATAAAGTAGGACAAAATTATAATACTTTCGTTTATGTTTACTTTTATTTTTTCCTCTCTACTTTAAGTTATATTATTAGTAAGTTAATTTTTAAGTTATTTTTAAGATATGTTAAGTATTCTTTTTTTCCCATTTCCTGTAGCCGCACCTACAAATAGGCATTTTTATTTTGTATGCCTCTGTACTGTAGTATTCTACATTGCAATTGTTTTCTTATGTAAACTATTATTTATGTAAATGTAATTTTGGCTTAAATAAATAAATAAATAAATCAAATAAAATGAATAAAACGCAAAACAAAGTTTAATAGAAGTACAAAAATTAATCATCTTGAAGTTGCTTTTACTTGAAATAAAAAAAAGTTTGATAAAATTTCACGACCCTGATACCTACCGCACCACGAAAAAGTAATTTAGGGCCCGTTGTACATATGGGTTGTATCTTATACCGTCTATAAATGTACAGAGATCTTGGAGTGCAAATCTCACCCCAAATGCGTCGCAAAACTTTCGGAGTGGAATTTTTTACATTACAGTATTCATACTAATTCTCTCTTTTTTTTTCTTCCGCAGGTATTAGCCCCAGGCTATGTCCTAGACATATATTACATTCTTCATAATTTCTTCATATTAATTTCCTTTATTTCTTCTATTATCTGATTTGTATATTCTATATATCTATTTTCACTACTCTTGCTTTCATATTATCATCTATCATCCTGTTTTTTTTTTTAAATAAAGGTTATTTTGAGGCTATAACTTACTATAGGTATATTGGTCTACATAACGACCTCTATATTCAGTTACTCTAAGCCTATATCTTAACTATAAGGATATATCTATCTTAACATGAGCTTATCTTCTTGTATTAACTTTCTTCCTTCGTATTTTTATTTATTGTCCTCTTATTTTTTAATATTTTTTTTAATCTTTCTTTTTTAGATATTTTTTTAAATTTTTCTTTATTTTTTCTTATATATATATATATATATATATATATATATATATATATATATATATATATATATATATATATATATATATATATATATATATATATATATATATATATATATATATATATATATATATATATATATATATATATATATATATATTTTTTTTTTTATTATATATTTTGATTCTTAATTATCTATAACTAGTCTCCTGTTTGTTTTGACCAATAATAATATTGTTAATAATTTATATGAGTGTATTAGTTCATTAAAATGTACATTATTTATCCAAATTATACTATGATCCCACATATAAGGATAAAGAATAACAATTCTAAGAATTATATTCATATTTTTTTTATTAAATACTTCACATATATCATCTCCTATCACAATATCCTTCGATTGCAAAAATATAATCAATGATTCCCTATATATTATTGTGATCAGGACAATACCAAATAAGATGTTCTAAAGTTTGTATATTCTCACATGAGCACATTTCAGAATCAACAATGTTTTTCCTAAACAAATGATTTTTAATTCTTACGTGATTACTTTTCATTCTGTTGATAATGGTGGTTCTTTTCCTATCTAATTCATAATACGAAAACCATATATCTCTTCTAAATTTATCATTATTACATATAAATTTGATCCCTTTTCTACCCTTTTCAAAGTCATAATTATTCACATATTCAATCATTTCTTTTAAAGCTATAGAGTTGATGTTAGAGAAGGTCTCTGAGTAGTGTATAATATTAAACGCAATAGTTTCCATAGATAAGGCATTATTTGCAAGTGTATCAGCCTTTTCATTCCCCCTAATACCGCAATGACTAGGAACCCATACCAAACTTATTCTGCCATTTCTTATCTACTACTATTTCAATGGCTTTAAATATGGCAAATGCTTCCGCAGAAAATATATTTGTTAAGTTATTCATTTTATAAGTCATTGCAATATCACTGTTATCCACATAAACTGCTCATCCAGTGGCGAATTCATTTTTAGATCCACTCGTAAAAATAATTTTGTCAATGATATAATTAATATTTTCTTTTAAAGAATCATATAATTTTTGGTTAGGATTATTATTGGATTTAATTTCGTACCCCATTATAGTATTCACGTTATTCACACTTCTCTTGAAAATTGAGTTTTGAGCGACTCATGCTTTTCGCAAGCTCGCAGCAGCAGCAGCAGCGCCCCCTACATCGTCTATGTGCAAAATCGCGCGTGGTGTGCAAAAATTCCTCGATTCCCGCTCGCTATATATACATATACCTACATAATCCCAATAATAACAATAATCTCTCTCTCTTTCTCTCTCTCTCTCTCTCTCTCTCCTCCCACCTCTCCGCGCCACCTTCTTCACGGGTCTCGAGGGTTACAACGCGGCTGCAGCAGTCGCACACTGCCTCCCGTCCCACATACCTATATATACATACGTATACACACGGCGCAGGCCGAAATTAATATTCGCTCGCGCTCCCGTGCTCCAGAACGCGCGCACGCACGCGGTCAGTGCGCCCTCCGAGCTTCCCGCAACGCATACCCATAAACACAGTGCACGCGCACTCGCTCCGTGTCCGGGTAATAGCTGGACGGACGGAGCGCATCGGTGGATCCCCGTGGATCGTCGGCTATCGACACTCGGCGAGGCCGCGGCTAACATGTAGACACGGAGCCGCGGGGGCAAACCCAAACCTCTCGATAAACACTCGCGTTGCTTCATCGGCCAGGCCAGCAGCACCGCGTGATCGTATCCGCATCCGTATCGTACAGTACGCACACACGCGGACCGCAGCGAGAATCCGAATCGCAATAGTACATCTCGATTCTCGCGTGTTACAGTACACAGTGTGCGGCAAGTAACCCACGTATATACATATATATATATATATATAACCCAAGTTCGACGCACCGCGCGCGTGTCGTGTTCCACGGTCGTGTGTGTACGTGCGTGCGTGCGTGTATCGCGTATAAACCAAATCAGCGATAAAATATAGAAAAAAAAAGAAGAAACAACGAGGAGGAGGAGGAGGAGGAGGATCGTGGGGGGGGTGGGTGGGTGGGTGGGTTGGTGTCCGTCCTCCTCGATGTCGCTGCTCGTGTCGTCGCGCGCCAGCAGCTGCCGCGGGGACAGCAGCACCAGCAGCAGCGAGGACAACAACGGCAAGGACGTCGTAGTTGTGAGCGTATTGGGCACAGGAGGAGGAGGAGGCAATGGCAGTGGCAACGGCAATGGCAGCGCGCTCCCGATGACGATCACGTCGACGATGACGGTCTCGAGGTCGATCAAGACCATCATGAAGAGGATGGAGGACGACGAGGACTGGCAGATGCCCCTGGCCTTTCACAGGCCCAGGCACACCGTCACCATCGAGGGCGTCAACTGCATCACCCAGACCTGGCGCATGAAGGAGCGGGTTCGTACACACTGCATTGCAATTAACGTTACATATAATGTCGTGTGACTCGGCCGCTGCCGCTGCTGCTGTCGTCCTCGTCGTACGCGAACATGTGCTTTTTTATATTATACACTTATACCTACAGGTGCGCGCGCGCGATGACGACAGCGGCACGAGTTGGTGAGTTATATTATATTATATATATACACGAGAGTACGGGGGTTTTTCCTATTTCTACTGATTGTTGTTTATCTTTTTTTTTTTCTTGTTTGTTTGTTCGTTTCGAATGTCTATGTGGCTGTCCGGGGGTGCGTGCACCTGTAGATGAAGACGGTGAGCGTCGCGCTGGTGCTCTGCCTGAACGTCGGCGTCGACCCGCCGGACATCGTCAAGACGCAGCCCTGCGCCCGGCTCGAGTGCTGGATCGGTAATGATTGAACATTGCGAAGGGTGGTTATTCGCCCGCGACGCGTGTCATAGACACGCGCATTGGCAGTTGGGCCATTCTTTGATCGCTGATTTCTTTCCCTTTTTTTTTTTGCTTTTTTCTTTATTTCTTTTTTTGCTGGAATTATTACGTAATGCACGCGGATGTTCGAGGAGTGACTGACAACAAACGCAGCATAGGTCGCTATTGGGAGTGACGCGCGTGTGTTCGTCAGTCTCTTTGCTCGATGTCTTTGATTTGTTTGTTGCAAAATTGATGGGCTGAGAGGCCTTTTTGGTGCGACAGCGAGTAGCGGAGATTGTTGTTCTTGCGTATCTTTGATATCGAGAGAATCAGCTTGATAGAATATAATTTCACTGAGATATATACTGTAATAGTGGATATAGTGATATGTTCGATTATTAGACACCCTGGTAATTACTGGTACCTTATGTTATTTACTTTAAGAAAGAGAAATTATTAAATTAATTCGTACAAATATTCTATCATAAAATTATAATTGACATGACATGAGAGTGAAAATATCGCTAGTTACCGTGAGCTTTTGCAAGAAGGTAGTAATCAAAGTCACAAATATGATAATGTCTGGAGTGCAGGCGCAAGCTAATCTTTTTATCACTACTGCTTTCACTAGTTCTTTGATATGTTAACACAAAATATTTCATTATGTCATTTGTTTTCGATACAAACTTATGTATTTAGCGTTGATAAATAAGTAAGGTGTCATTAATTGGAATGTCAATGCAAGTTTCATTCATAATCTAAATATACTGTCAATATTGATGATGTCAATAAGATCTACATTTTTATTAAATAATCATTACAAAATAAGTAATAAATAACAATAAGTTTTAAAGTAAAAGTAACTGGGAAGATCACACTAATTGTAATTGCACCAAAAAACTTAATAATATCAAATATTTATAGATTTAGTAATATTGTTTTTGATTTTTTTTTCTGATTTAATGTTGTCATATATTGAGATATTTTGTTTTGTAGATCCACTGTCAATGAGTCCTCAAAAAGCACTGGAGACGATAGGCTCCAATCTGCAAAAGCAATACGAGAGGTGGCAGCCTCGAGCTAGATACAAACAGAGTCTTGATCCTACTGTTGAGGAAGTTAAGAAACTCTGCACATCACTGAGACGAAATGCCAAGGAAGAGAGGGTTCTTTTTCACTATAATGGTCATGGAGTACCAAAACCTACCAGTAATGGGGAGATATGGGTATTCAACAGGGTGGGTTTATAAGTTTTCTAATAGAAGTCTGCAGTGAAGCAATTGCTGTGTGAATGATTTATTGACTCGTTTTTTATGATTTAGACCTATACTCAGTACATTCCTCTGTCAGTATATGACTTACAAACATGGATGGGAGCACCCAGTATTTATGTATATGACTGTTCTAATGCAGGCATTATTGTTGACTCATTTCAACAATTTGCTGATCAGCATGAGAAAGAGTATGAGGTAAATAATTTTATTCTTATAAAAAATTTTACCTTCAGATTTTGTATCAATTAACATAATAACATATGCGTATTCATATTAACTATAACTTTTTAGTTGGAAAAGCAAGCAATTCAGCAAAATAGAACAGCTGGTGCTGTTCCCATAACGTCACCTACTTACAAGAATTGTATTCAGTTAGCAGCTTGTGCAGCTAATCAAATTTTACCTATGAATCCAGATCTTCCTGCAGACATATTCACTTCTTGCCTTACAACTCCTATTAAAATTGCATTGCGCTGGTAAATATCATATCATATAAAAATTAAAGTATTGTTAAACTATTAGTTTTCGTGATAAGTACCTAATTATATATTTGTTATTTCAATTTAAGGTTTGTAATGCAAAACACATCCAAATTGGTGCCAAAAGTGTCATTAGACCTCATAGACAAGTAAGCATTATTTAATCAAGTTATATAATAATATTGATGAATGTAAATATGACCATGGCTAAATAAAAATAAATCATTTTAGAATACCTGGTCAATTGACAGATAGAAGAACAATGTTAGGAGAACTTAATTGGATATTCACAGCAATCACTGATACAATAGCATGGAATACATTACCAAGAGGTAATTTTCTTTTGCTTTATATAATTAAAACAATCCATAGTTTGTGTGCAAATGAAAATGAATTTGTTTCTTTTTAGATTTATTTCAAAGGCTATTTAGGCAAGACTTATTAGTTGCTAGCTTATTTAGGAATTTCCTATTAGCTGAACGAATATTACGTTCCTACGATTGCACACCAGTTTCTTGCCCAAAGCTGCCACCTACGTATCAAGTAAGTTTAAAGAATAATATTGATTATTTTTGAAATAATGAATCTCATAAGTACGTATAATTATCTTACTAAATTATATAAATGAAACTTTTTA
Source organism: Gastracanthus pulcherrimus (assembly GCA_949152435.1). Taxonomy (NCBI): domain Eukaryota; kingdom Metazoa; phylum Arthropoda; class Insecta; order Hymenoptera; family Pteromalidae; genus Gastracanthus; species Gastracanthus pulcherrimus. The sequence continues at coordinate 1,400,421 of OX424573.1, read as the reverse complement.
GCATCCAATGTGGCAGGCTTGGGATTTGGCTCTGGATTTATGTTTAGCACAATTACCAAATATTTTAGAATCTGAAGATCGATTTGTTCACTCTCCATTTTTTGAAGAACAGCTCACTGCTTTTCAAGTATGGCTTACTTTAGGATCTAAGAATCGCAATCCTCCAGAGCAGCTTCCAATAGTGTTACAAGTATTGCTCAGTCAGGTCCACAGGCTCAGAGCATTAGAATTGCTGGGACGATTCCTCGATCTTGGACCTTGGGCAGTTAATTTAGCTTTAAGTGTTGGGATCTTTCCCTATGTGCTGAAACTCCTACAAAGTAATGCTAGGGAACTTAGACCACTCCTGGTTTTTATTTGGGCTAAAATTCTTGCTGTGGACAATGTAAGTTGCAATACAGTTTGATACAGCTTTCACTTTTTTAAAACTCATGTATTTATTTTTTGTCATTGTTAATTTTAGACTTGTCAAGCTGACTTGGTACGTGACAATGGCCATAAATATTTTTTGTCTGTTTTGCAAGATACCTCAATGCTGGTAAATATAACTTTTACATTCATTTGATAATTATTTTAATAAAACGACTTTTTCAACTATCATTCACTTTATTTCTTACAGAGCGAATACAGAACGTTAGCAGCTTTTGTACTTGCTTGTATAGTTAATAATTATTCTCCTGGTCAAGAAGCTGCTTTGCAAGGTAGTTTAGTATCCATTTGCTTGGAGCAGCTTGGGGATTCAAATCCATTACTAAGACAGTGGTTATGCTTGTGCCTTGCGAGATTATGGCACAATTACGATAAAGCACGGTGGTGCGGCGTACGAGATATCGCACACGAAAAACTTTATACTCTTTTGCAAGACCCTGTGCCTGAGGTAAAGTATTTATTTTACTTTGATTTTCTAAATAATTACTTTGTATATTTTTCCGCATAAAGATTGTTTTTCTTTTCGTATTAGGTTCGTGCTGCAAGTGTATATGCATTAGGAACTTTTATAAATAGCGTAACGAAACGAAGCGAGCATGCCAACAATATTGACCAAACCATTGCTATGATGTTAATTAATACTGTGACCTACGATATGTGTCCTCTAGTCAGAAAAGTGAGTTTTGCACAGTTTGAATATCATTAAAAAATTATTGTAATTTATAACCAATGAAATATATTTTTAGGAATTGGTAGTAGCTCTTCAGTGGATGGTTCTGCATTTTGAGAACTCATTCGTTACTTTAGCCGTTGCCGAAGAGAATAGCAGGAGAGATCTAGTGGTCGAAACTCTTTCACCTTTCAGTGGAATGAGGCGAATAAGTTCTAAAGACAGATTAAAAATGCTGTCACCGAACAGTAATTATTCCATCGACACAACGGACGGCTTCGGTCCCGACAAAATCAAACGGGTTTCATCTGTCTCATCAATTAGCAGCTTAGGTATGACAGTCAAGTAAATTTTTAATTAGGTTCAAAGATGAAAACTCGGTTGTGAATAACTCTCTTCTCTTGTTTCATCGGGCGTGCCAGGAAATAATTGGGAGTTTGTGAGGAAACCTTGCGAATCCCTCGGTAATTTTGCTAAGTAATAAATTGTACGCATGTCGTTATGTAGTCTTAGTTAGAGCACAATATTTTGCCACGCCAAGCATATTATGTTTTCAGCTTTGTACTAGGCATAGCTAAAAGTAATAAATGAATATATTTTTTTAGATATGTACATTTTTAAAACGATTATTTGTAATTGTTAATTATTCTTCTCAGGTCACAGTTCTCTTGGAAACTTGCCTAGTCTTTCATATGGAAGCGTTTATATGAAGCTCTGGCATGGGTTGTGTGGTCTTGACAATGATCCACATCCAGGTGTTTTAACAATGTCACAAAAAATTACAAACCACATTCGAAGTCAGGTAAAATAGAGAATTTCTTTTATTTTAACTCTATATATTAACTTATTTCAAGGTCTATTCTGAATAACTAGTTCCAATATTATTTGCAGGTGAAAGAATCTTCAGCTGCAAAAGAAGTAAGTGATGCTAAAATGTCATCTTCTTTATCACTACCACCATCTCCATCCAATAGAACGAATTATTTAAGGTAAAAAGAAATGCATTATTAAACTTTTTTTTCAAGAGTGAAATTATTATTTAATAATTGATGATGATTTTATACCTTATTGCGTATTAATAGCAAAGGCGAATCACCACCAACTGTTAGTTCAGCCACAGAACTTTTGCGATCTACAAGATTGCCAGCTCATACGAGTAGGGCGAGAAAACCTATGCCAAATACGGTACGTAAAAATCCTTCCGTGAAAATATTGTGTTTCTCATTCAGGAAATCTAAGTATAAACTTATTATATTGCTTTCTATATCTTATAGATATCAGAAGAATCGGATGAGGTTCCAGGGATAAAAAATCCTTTAATAACGTCACAGTTCGTCGAATGGAGTTGCGCTCAGTTCGCTCAGCCTGTGAGTTTTGACGCTGAAGCCGAATCTACGAATGATGTCGAAAGTCGCGCACATTACGAACGCGAGTGGCGGTACGTATTTTGGATTTTAATTCCGCATCTCAACCGCTCCTATTCATAAAGTCGTATCTTAGAAATCAGAGATACAAGCAATTTAGTAATATTTTGCCGTTTCATTTAAAACAGTTTTATTTGAAGATTCAGTCAAGACAGTCAAATCAAAGTTGTTATATTTCAAATTCAATTCAATAAAGTTGTATTTCGGCTTCCAATGAAAACGAAGGATATACATTTTAACTCTTTAGTAAATATATTTTTAGTATTTTTCATTTGTTTGTCAATGGATCAGATCAGTGATAGAAATTCTTATTACTACAAATTTTTACTACCAGGAGGCACTTAATTTTAGCGAAATACGACATTATTGATGTCTTGACTGCATCTTCGTGATATTACTATTTTAACGCTTTCAGGCATACACTTAATTTCTACATTAAGAAGTTTGTGAAACTATTTCGATAGTGATTTTTTGAGTCGTTGATTTCGAGTCTGCAGTCTAAATATAAAAAATGTTCAATTTCAATAATAATTTTTTTCAATTCAAATAATGAATTTTTGTAATTTTCGTATAGTATTTTGTAAAGTCCCTTTTTTTACAATTTGTTTATTTAGAATTAATTTATTTATCAACTGCTCATTTCAATGTGCTGGGAAAGGTTAAATGAAACGGCGAAGTACGTCTGTTTCGCCTGCATCCCTGCAATTCAACTTTGTGAATAGAAGCCACCGATCTACTCATCATAAAATTAACTATTTAAAAAATCTCTCTCATTTATGGGTCACTTTAGCTACTTGCGAAACAAAAGACAAAGAAGAGAGGTGAAAGAGGAGCAGCTGAGGGCAGTGAACGGGCGAATAGAGTCGCAAGTGTTTCACGCGCGCTGTCCCCAACCACCGGAAGTTTTACTTTTTCATCCTTTTGACTCTCACTTAGCAGTGGCATGTAAAGATTATTTCGGGTAAGATAGTTAATCTTTATACATCAGCTGAGTTGCATTACTTCTTTTCTTTCTCTAATCGTTTACCTTTTGCAGGATCTGGGACTGGCACAGTGGAACGAAGCTGACGTACCACGCCAGCCGAGGAACCAGAGCATCCCGCGTAACCACCTTGAAATTCATCAACTCCCACGACGTGGCGTTGCTGCTGGTGGGCTCGGACGACGGCTCCATAAGAGTCTGGAAAAATTACTACAACATGCTGGGGCGCGAGCCCACGTTGCTGACCGCTTGGCAAGCGCTGGCCGATCTTCAGCCGGTCGTGAAAGGCTCTACGGGTAATCGAACGCGATGAAACATATCGCACTTTAAAAGACTTCTTCTTGTAAAAGTACTACTTTCAGGATTGGAAATTATGAGACCTACTTTAAGAGTAGTCAAATACTACTCTTAAATATATAGTACAAAAATTGTACATTTACTGCTTTGTGAATAGTAACCTTACTACTCTGAGAGTAGGTTTAATAATTTCCAACTTAAATCTCAGAGTAATAATTTTACAGGGGACTTTTTTACAGTGCGGTTACGTAGACAGAAATTGTTTGAATATATTGTAAAATACGAATTTTTGTAGGTACTGCGGGTTTAGTGACGAGCTGGGAACAGCATTCCTTGACGCTAGCGGTAACGGGCGACGTTAAAAGCGTGAGGCTTTGGGATGCCGAGACAGAATTAAAAGTCCAGGATATACCAACGGGGGCTGACTGCTGCGTTACTTGTCTGGATACCGATAATACAGGTAACTTTCATACACATTTTTCATGCTGAAAAATTAAAAGAAAAAGATATGTTAGAATTGAGTCCTTAATTATGATAATTTTGTTCAAGGTAACATGATGGTGCTTGGCTGTGGAGACGGTTCGGTGCGTCTTTTCGATCGAAGGTTACCGGTCGCGGAGTCAAGAGTCATGACGTACAGAGAGCACAATGCATGGGTACTCGGGGCGTATCTAAGAAAATCCACGATTTCCCCTATTAGACTGATCACCGGGTCTTCGTCCGGTGACATTAGATTCTTCGATCTCAGAAAAAATTCATCCGTTAACATGGTTCAAACGACACAGGGAATAACGTCTTTCGTCATGCACGAGACGGCTGATATTTTTGCCAGGTAATAAATTTTCATTTTACTGTTTGTAGTGATTTTTCAAAATCTCTTTCATTGCAGTTTATTGTAGAAGTTTACAAATGTGTATAAGGGGAAATTTACTAAAAGAAAAAGTAATTGGCATGTAATATAAATTAACTGGTTAATCAGTAATCTCTAAAGTCTTTTTAAATGTTTCAGGTTATTGTATTAACCAGCTAATTTAAATTATCTCAATTTGAACATTATTTGTAATAACTATACAGCCTATGTGAGACCTTTTATTAATTGAAAAAGTTACTTTACATAAATTAATACTCGGCATACATTTACGCGCGATCAAAGTCGTAGACAACAGCCTGGAAGTTATAAATTATTTTTTTCTTTGAATAAATATGCCCCCTCCCTCCTTATAGTACGTATATTTTCAAAATCTATAATAAATTATAGCGAATGTAGAGTCTTTAACTGCCTCAGTACCACGTGTCCCCAACTTCTTTTAAAACCTTGTTCATCCTTATTAACTGATACATCCCAAACTTTACGATGTTATCTAATCATCCCATTGGTCAACAAATATTTCTTTTTTCAATTTCACAACATCCCACTTATTTCACGTTACTATCAAAGCACAGCCAGAAACCCCACTTAACAAACTAAACCTCAGCTCAACAAAGAAACGCCCTTCCTCCAAGTACAAGCACCCGCGAATTCGCGTCGCTCACGATCTCATTTGATTTCCCCAGCAGTTCCACCAATCAGTGCATCAGCATGTACAACGTGTCGGGCCACCACCTGAACACGATCAAGTTCCACGAGGGCTTCATGAGCACGCGCATCGGCCCCGTCAGCTGTCTCGGCTTCCATCCGCACCGGGTCGTCCTGGCCGCGGGCTGCGTCGACAGCACGGTCACCGCCTACGCCACCGAGCACCACCGCAGATGACCGTCCGAGATCGAGCTCCTCTAGAGTTACATTTCGCAGCTCGTGCGCTGATAGCGCAAAGTGAAAAGAAAAAAAAAAGAATCAAGTAAATTATTTCTCGCGAATGAGAGGTAGAGAGAGCGAGAGAGAGAGAGAGAGTGAGAGAGAGAGAAAAGAAAGAGAATGAGAGAAAAGAAAGAGAGAGAGAAAGAGATGGAAAAGAAAGAGAGATAGAGAAAAGAAAGAGAGAGAGAGATGGAAACGAGAGAGGGGGGTGGGGGGCGTTATAGGATGTGGATCGAGAATACGCTGGTGTGCGACAATTGTTTTACTCATCGACGATATTGAAACTCGCAATTTTCACTTCCGCTTCTCTCTCTCTTTCTCTCTCTCTCTCTCACTCTCTCTCTTTCTCTCTCTCGATCATTGTACGTATGTGTAGATATATCGTGTGCAAGAGCGCTATTGTTTCCGACGACTTCGAATACGAAACGCACTATACCAAAAGCTAATACGCAGCAGTACAATTAGCAATTTTGTTACGTAGTGGGTATGACTTTTATAGGGTACGAGCTGTTTTACGCAATACTTGTACCGGTTGATGTGATATTTAAAAAAAAAACACTACGATTATTTTCCATCAAGGAATGAACGAATAATAATGTAAAAAGAAATGTTGAAACCCTTGTTGAATCGTATGCTACCTATGTAAATACGTATACATACACGCATATACATAAAAAAAAGTATAAGGTTATGGAAGTAGAACTTGCGTTGACTGTAAATTTGTGTGCCTGAGCGATGTATGCCGATCGGAGAAAGAAAGCGGAGAGTGTGATTGATAACGACAAAGGCCTATGTCCGTGTGCTTGTGTATTTGCCATGAAAAATTGCATTCGCTTCGGATTCTGCAACCTGTGTGTGTCTGAGCGCGCGCACTCGCGCAAATTAATTACGCGACTGTATAATATTTTCGACAGAGCTTAGTGAAGCGTACTTAACATTTTTTTAAAAGCAAGATGCTCTATTTACAATGAAAAATAAAATTAATGCTCTACTGATCATATGCAACAGTAAAGGAAAAACTAGTCAAATAAAAAGATTAATGAAAAAAAAAAACAAAAAAAACTAATAAAGGATGAGCGAATTCCGACAGAAGGATAAATATATGCATTAAATTATAAAACGAACACATACACACAATGCAATGTACCATCTTTGCACATAGTAGCCTTAAAACTAATATAACAATAAAGTACAATGCAATGACATTAAAGTAAAAAAAGTCTCTTGTTTATTATACATTTTTATTTTATATATACGAACTGGGCGTTAATACTAGATATATAAGCTTTTAAAATTATGATGCATAAAATAATCGGGTAAGGGTGACTAAGAGTTAAAAAGAAAGTAATTTACAACCTGTAGAGTTAAAATCACTGCGATAGAATGCAGTATAGCGAATACACACGACAGGAAATATAAAAACAGAAAATGGAGATACAGATATAAATCGTCTGAAGATATATCAAAATGTGCTCGAATAATTAAGCAATCGCACATTCATTGAGTTTTATTTGAAATACTCTTTTATTTTGATAATGTTCAGTTTTATCAGGAAAGTAATCTGAAGTATCTTTGGGCACGCGACATTGAATATAATTATTTATTAGTATTCTACGATCGCCCGCGTATGAAGTAAATCCATTCAAGGCTTAGACGACGCTGCGATAAGCTGCGCAATACCGTTAAGCGTAGACCAAGAACAAGTCGTCGCCTTGTGACAGCTAAAATTGATATTTAAAAAAAATACATATAAAAAAAGTGATTCAATATAATTTGACTCATTTCTTATTTAATTACGTGTTATTCTCAGTAATTTTATCGGTAAGAGCATTTTATTGTTTGAATTTTTTCTTGAAGATAAAATACATTTTTTTCTTCAGATTATTCATTTTTATTCTTTTTCCATATAAACGAATGTAAAAGTTCACAAATTGATTTACATTATATTAAATTATAAAAATCCACAACACATAGGAATGCGATTACTTATAATTCTTTTGAGCAATTACAAAATTATCAAACTGTTACATGATCGTTAAAGAAATCCATGAACTAAATATGACTCATATAACGCATTGAACCTACTAGAAGTCCATTCACGTTGTGATTTCAGATGAGGCCAGAGAGTTAAGTAATTGAAAACACGTATTCTTATAAAAAGAGGTGAAAACTTAATTTATGTGGTGCATCTATATACACGACGGGAACTAATGCAAATATCGGCGTACATATTGTACATATATTACCTACACGCGTATATTTAATCATCAAAGTACAATAAGAATTAAAAATTATATACCGTCAGAAACTCAATCTTTGATTATCTAATCAGACAACAGGACACTGTTTTTGATCAATTTCATTTTCATAAAAAATCTTATTATACTTTTTATGATTTGTACCTGAATTTTCAGTTACATGACTATTGTTTTTTAATTTTATTATTTTTTAATTTTATTATTATTTATTTTTAATCTAAATTTTAGTTACATAATTATTATTCTTTAATTTTAGATTCAAGATTTTTGTAAAAAACTGGCTGACTCGTGACTGTACATTGTACAACTATCGCGCTCATACTCGACATATTCTGCATTCTTTCTTCTTCGAAATTCCGCAAACTCCGCGCAACTCTCCAGCGACGCACTGCAAAACTTTTGCTTCGGCAACCAATCACCGACTCCAAATAAAAGAAAAAAAAAACACGAAAATTGTAACATCACTCGCTGCCGCGTCGATTTAAAGCACTGCCCGCGTATAATTGTCCTATCGCTCGCGGCGTTCCGGAAAACTCGCGTCGTTAGCATATAAGCGAGGCACGCGCGAGTAAGAGTGCACCGTAGCCTTTAGTATAGGTGAAGATAAAGTCGCGGGCATCGGTATCAAAAAATGTTAATGTACCCGTGCAACTACCGTGTAATCGAAAACCCAGCTAATTGCGCGCTCGAGTCGCTGCATTTTTTCCTCACTTACAGCTCTCTCTCTCTCTCTCTCTCTCTCTCAAAAAAGATAAAAAGAAAGAAATCGTCGGTGCATCAAACTTCCGTAACGAGGGTAAAGAATTCCGAATAGCTCTATAAGCGAGGAAAGCCAGAGATAAAGAGAGAGAGCTCGCGCGCAATAAATAACCGCGTGTATAGGTACTCCCATAGCTCCGTTGAGCAACAACAGCAACGAGAGAGAGAGAGAGAGAGATTGAAAGAGGAAAAAAAGGTGCGCGTACGCCTATATAAGGTAAAAACGCGCGGGGCCGAGGGCTCGGATTTTCCGAAACGCCCGTTAAACAGCGCGGTGCAGTGCGTATAAGGTATATATCCCCCTTTGTCGAGGAATGAGAGGGGCGCTCGAGAGAGAGAGAGGTTTTCTACCTGAGAGATTTTCAACGATCTTTATCTACAGTGGCTTCTCCATTTCTCCGCTACTCACCGTAGGATGCTGCCACTATTATACCCACAGCGTGGAGCACCGGAACGGCAGCATCTTTCTTCGGGGGTAGGGCACCTGCGGATCTCCTCTTTCCCCCCCTTATTCTTTTATGCTCTCCTCTCGTCTCTCGTTCTCTCTTTATTTTTCTTTTTTTTTTTCATCGGGAGAACCCCACGTCAAAAGCGCGAGACAGGCATCGGCCGGGATTTACTTTATACATGGGTACCTTGTGCGGCCCCTCGAAGGGCGGCGCAGATCGAAGAAGGTTTGCGCCGGTTTGCGCTGTTGCGAGTTTTAAGGACGTTCGCAGGATACTTGCACGCTGTACTGGGAAGAAATTTTTCTTTGGTTCTTCGAAACGTTTTGAATGTAGCACGGGTAGAGAATTGTTTAGTTTTGGGTAGGTTTCTTGCGTTTTGATGCCGTTTAGTTAACCCGTTAGCGCCGTGTGTGTCCTGGAAGATATATGTTTTTAAACACGACATTTTTTTAAAAAGGCTGAGACACGTAAATATTTTGCCGAAGATTTTTTTAACGAATGACAATAAAAAGAGTAGTTTATTAGAATAATTTAAAAATAAATATATTATCTTGGATTTGGTAGGACTAGGTCTTTTTTGCAAATTCGTAAAAAAGCAATAATAGGAGCAAAATGTGTACTATAATCGAATGAAATGGCAATCTAAGCTTACCTACCTGCTTATATATTTTTAAAATTTGCTTCTAAGAATGACTATGTTTTAGAAATTTCCTGGAATTTTCAAGTTCATCCAAAATCGTTTCTTTATAGTTTCTTAAATGCGATAGTATATATGTTTATTTTTCTGCTTTGAAAAATTATTGGGCTATAAAAAGAGATAATTAGTTTTATTATCACTCAAAATATCTTCAAACATACTATTAAAAAAACAAATATGAAAATATTTAACTGTAGACTATTGAATTGAAGAAAAAGCTTGTAATTGAAGTTTGAATATTTACATTTTGGTTTTAAAATGGTTGTTCCATAACATCAATAGTTACGCATACTTTCAAAATTATTATTATTCAATATTCAATAATTGTACAATATGGCGTTTCGGCATAGTTTGCGCGTAATTGTCTAATTATTTATACATTTGTAACGTGAAAAAAAAACTTAAAAAAACTAGACATGATAGGTACTGGATGCAATAACTAGAAACCATGAGAAAAGTACATTATACATAAAAATAATATTTCTATTTCGAAAGTTCCAAAAAGTGAATATAAAGTTATACGCAATACAAAAAAGTACCTTCACAAACAAATCCGTACAAATTACTTCTCATTCGAGTTTCATCTTCAATTGTTGCCCAAATAAGTAATCGATACCTTCGTCAACCTTTCCAACTAAAAGATCCCTATCTAAGGGAACAGCCTAATATTTAGGCCCCTTCCTAAGCCCCCAAACATCCCGCCCCTCCATTACCGAACCAACTCAAAATGGGATCAGAGAGTAAGATAGGCATCTGCACACGGGGCGGCGATGCATCGAAAACCGTCGGGGATGAAGCAGGAAGTATTATGGAAGTCATTTGGCCAAGCGAGTGCGCCGCTCCGGTCCGCGCGCGAGCGCCCAACTGCGAGGAATAAACAAAATGTGGGGATTTGAATATGTAGGTCATCTTTGAGTGTGTATAAAGGTAGCCGCGCCGGATTTTCATTCACAGTTTACGGTATAGGCGAACGATTATTTTTTTTTATGGGTTTCGTTGTATATGTACGATAGAGACTTATTGCGGTGTTAAAAGCTAAGAGGTGTGTAATAGTCGCTTATCTGTGCGTAATTATGAATGATTTAGAGCTTGTCTCTGGATTACGCGGATGAAAAATATATGCCTTTTTTAAACGATTGGGATTTAGAAGATGGCAATGCAATTGCTGTATTGATATAATAAGAATAATGATTTATTTATATAACTTCCAGGTATATAGTCGTATGTAGTTACTTTTTACTTGTCTTCCCAATTTACCTCACTTGCATCTTACGTCATGTATGATTTTTTATTGCTATAACGAGTATACTATTAAAGTTAATTTTTAGATAATAAGTAGAAAAATAGTAAATAATGAAGAACGTATTTCTAGTATTCGAAATGCAAAAATACAATTAAACAGAACTGAAAAATAAAACAATATATTATTTGTTTGTATAACAATACATTTTACTGATTTTAGTATTAAAGTAAATAATAGTAAGACAGCAAAAAGAATTTTAAAGTGCTACTTGATCTGGGGCTGGAAAATCTAATATTTCAATTTAGCAAACTTTATTTTTACTTGATAGCGCATGACCGATAATTAAATTTTAAATAAACGATTCCCAACTAAGTTATATCATAGTAATGAAAACAAATTGCTTCGCTGTCATGTGAAAATCAGAATACCTCAATTGATTACCCTTCTTTTATAATCATTTTGTACATACAAGCGTTAGTCATTCCGCGTTACGTAATTAAAACAACAAATACCTATTATCTCTAAATTAAAGTATTAAAGTACCGAGTTCTTTAGCATCAAACATACAAACGAAATGATTCACGCTCAAGTGAACAATGTGTCAGAGAAACAACAACAGCTGTTCATCGAAAGATTTAGATTCAACCTTTACTCCAAAAAAAGAAAAATGAAACACTTTGATAATTAATTCCAGCTAGATAATCAGATAATCCTAGACAGTTATCTTTCTCTCTCTCTCTCTTTCCCTAACTCCCTCTTCTAAATATCTCTCTCTCTCTCTCTCTCTCTCTCTCTCTCTCTCTCTCTCTCTCTCTCTCTCTCTCTCTCTCTCTCTCTCTTGCGTTTGTCAATCAAAGTCGACTCCCATGCCCGAAAATTCCCAGGCTACCACGAAAAAATAGAAAAATCGCGGCCACTCGTCGTACAAAAGTAAAAAAAGAAACAAACCACACCAACGAGGTATCAAATGATGCCCCTGAGCCCATTATACACCGCCATAAAAAACAACAATTAAATCGGCATTAATTATAGGGTGTTCGCATCGTGCGTTCCACAGATTCGCTCAGTGACTCTTATATATGTCCTGTCTCCACATAATAACGTCTCGCTTTAACTACCAATGTTAAGCAAGACTATAAGGTTGTATTTTCCTTAGATTTTTACTAGTAATGAGTTTGGGGTTGGGTACAAAATAATATTTTGTTCTTTCTGTATCAATATTGCCCACTTAAGAATTTTGACAAAGATTAAAGCCAATTTCCGCTAAACGGATCCATACCTTTTTTACAGTTCACTCCAATATTTCCCTGCTTTTGTCAAAATCTTTCAATATTAATAGGACATATTCTTTTCTGTATTATGACAAATGTATGTATCACCAAGGGTCTGTGAAAACTAGTAATTCAAATGCAAAATGAGTATTTATAAAAATTATTTATAAAATTATCTGATTAATTCTTAATTACTTTTATTTAATTTTGATGAAAATAGCTAAATGTGTTCAGATTGGTGCACAAATTAAATAGGAATTATCGTAAGTATTTAGGTAAGTATAAACATGTAAAAATTTGAAAATGTTCGGTATTTTAGATATTAAATTTATTTTGTTACCAATAATCGTTTAAATTTCAATTTTGAGAAAGTTTAACAAATAAGTACTAATTTACGAAATGAAAAGAAAAATTTATCCAGCTACGTGTGTTCAATTTTGGTACTGCAGTAACTTCTTCCAATATACCTCCACCCAAAATTATTTATATATCCTTATTTTTTACATCTTCTTCCCTCAGAATCCAGTAATGCCAATCAATCAATCTGATCAAAACCTTGCTCCATCCTCCTTGCTCCAAAAATCCTCAACAACCTTTCAATCAAGCTCCAAATTTTCTCAAACCACCACCTCCCTACTACCACACACTTCCAAGACACCAGAGAGGGCATTACCTCACCCACTGCCTCTCCATCCATCCATCCATCTCTCTCTCTATTGCGCGCGCGACGGCGGAAACGAAACGCGAAAAAAGCACTATTATATACCTATATACACAAAGCTGGCACCGCGAGCTGCCGAGCCGAGCCACGCACAAGTGCGAGCGAGACGGAGTCATCCAACGTAGCGAGCAGTATATAGGTATATATCGGGCAAACCCGCAGAGGAGCCTCAGAGCCAGTGCCGCTCACGACTCCGAGCCAGTCGGTAAGCAGCCGTCGAAGTGGCCGGCCGCGACCGTACGGCGCTCGTCTGTGTATGCGTGTACACTGCACAACCTACATATATATCCATACTATATAACTCTTCTCTCTGTTTGTTGTGCAAAATCGCGTGTATACACGTATATACATATATACACACACACGCAGCTAGAGGTGTGAGTACATACGTGCGTGTTTGTCGCCGGGCTGTGTACGCTGGTGCGTCCGCGCGCTGCGGATTGATCTATAATACTTGTACAGCGCTCTGCGGGGGCAGGCGATCGAAAAGAAGGAGGACTGCGATATAAAGACGGAGTGCAGCCGGCCGAGAGGTTGGCTCGTTACAGGCGGCAGCATCATGGACAGGAGCTCCAAGTTCGTGCTCAGGAAGATCGTCATCGACTTCGTCTGCCTCTTCGTTGGTGAGTAAGAGCAGTAGAGACAGAGAGAGAGAGAGAGAGAGAGAGTGTAAGACACTGCGCGCGATGTGCTGGGAGGCGCGGTTATTTTGTTCCTTTGCTTTTTGCGAGCTGGCTGCGGCTCAGCTGGTGTCGTGTCATCGATGATGGTGTACGTACGTGGGCTCTCGCGTTGGGTATTGTCGTGACGTGCCCGCGAGGTTTTGGGAGGTGTGTAAGGAGAGCAGATGATTGAGAGAGCAGCGTAGAGAAGTGTGACTTGGAGCACGAGCGCGCGCGCTCGCGCGTCTTTTTCAATCTCGCAGGCGCGGGAAATTAAAGGATCCGGCCTCTTGTGTTGTTGCCGGGTGGAAGTGAAAATGGGTGGTAGATGTGGTTGGTGGGCGTTTGCTGTAAGCTAAATTTGAGGGTTGGGTTAGCGATCGGGCGAGTGCGGAGAAATGCTTTTAAAGTATCTTTCTTTTTTCATGTTACTTATCTCGTGGTGAATCGATGTTTAGTTTCTGCTTTCTTGACTAATTCAGATAGTTCTACTTACGCTAATTTTTTTTTTACAAAAAAGGACATGTCAACGGCAGTTTGACACCAGTTGTTTAACCTTAACTTTAAAAATCAATGATGCGAATTTTACCAATTGCAGTGTGTTATGGTCCATTTTCATACGACGAATTATGCGAGAGAGGGTAGGGTGTAATCATACTTTCTCTCTCGCACCTATATGTTCGCTGCATCAAATCGGACCTTTAGAATTCACTAAATTTCTTCGTATGTCAATATCATGTTAGGACTTGTATAAAACATCCCAAGCGAGACTTTGTTTATATTTTCGTCTGCTAAAAAATCGGAATTATAATAAAGCCTCAAAATATCCTCTATAAGGTGACCTTAAAAAATGTGTAAATATATAGTTAAAGATTTAAGAGAATATGTGAGTAATGTTCAACTTTCGGTTGCTACCAGAGCGTAGTAAACGGTTAATCACTTCTTAGTTATCTATAAAAAAATAAAATTTTTATAACAAAAGTAGCTTTTGTAGTATTTTCTTGTACAGTGAGATGTTGCCATGCAGTAGCTTGAAAGAAGTGGTATCAAGTAAAAGTAAAAATCCCAATTTGTCATTGGGAATTCTCACTGACAAACTTATGGTTTTTACCAATTTAATTTTAGCGCGCTCAAATTCGGGTTTCAATAAAAGAATCTAAAGAAAGGGAAAGTTATTTGTACCCGTTTTCAGCATTACTTTTCTTACCATCTACCACAAGTACATACGGTAAAAGAGCCCATCAATTTAACTTAAAATCACAGCCCCGTCAAACTCGCTACAGCCCCAACCCCGCTCACTTCTCCAACTGGCCTGCACCTAAACATCCGGGCATTCGTTTTCCGCGATAGCATCGATTCCACGCAACCCCTCGACCCCTCTACGCGCACACATGACACAATGCACCCATCGGGACATCCACAATAGTCCATCCTACGAAGCAAGGGCACGAACTTTCGCGTTCTGTCAGCGCTCATACACACACACACACGCACGGTACAAAGGAAATTGGTTTATATGTGCATGTACATGTACAAGTCCGCGCGCAGAGAGAGTCGGAGAACGTGACTGTACATACATATATATATATATATATATATATATATTATACTTATACCGCGTCAGAGCGGTCCGCGATCGATTGGCACGCGGATACACACACACACACACAGGCGCGGGTGCAGTGCTACATTAGCTGCAGCGTGGCCCGCGGACTTTTGCGCGGGGGCGTCAATGACCAGAGAGGGCGGGCGACTTTGCACTGGTCTTTTGTTATGTCGCGCTCGCCCGCAGGCACTGCACTGGCATGCCTATCTGCCGCGGGTTTGATATATAGGGCACCGCGCGCGTGCTGGGGTTATATAGGTATATGTAGCTGTGCTCTGGGAGGCTGGAATTGTAGATGTGTATATAACGCTCGGAGGAAATTAAATCGTATCGAGATTCTTAGAGAGAGAGAGGATGTTGAGGGGAAGGTATCTGGGGGTTGGGAGGTTTTGGGGAATTTAGCGCAGGGAGTCGTATGAAGCTTTTATTGTGGCAGGCGCGAGTTTAAGGGCAGGGAGTTGGTTTCTTGATGAAAGTTAACGCGAATATCGGCAGTTTTGCGGTGTGAATGTGGGACGTGCCGAGTGTAGGGTGTGCTTGTTTCGCAAGATAAATTTAACGTGAATTATGGCGATTTTATTTTACATTTACAAAATAGAAAAAGAGAACGGAGTTTTTTAGGATTTGAGTGGGGATTGACCCTTGTAGGAAAAGTGCTCAATTCTCGAGTGTTCACAATTTAAGTTGAGTACAATTTGGTTCTTTCAGTATAGTGGAGCTTAAGGAATGCAGGATTTGAGTTTTTGTGTTCGTAAGGGTTGTTAAATAGAGTAGAAAGATTTTTTCGTTTTTGAATATATAGTTACTCAAAGTTTCATATTCAGTTCGTTGAAATAAGCAATAGAATTAAGAGAAGATTTATTGATGTAACTTAGTTATAAAACGATTGTTTACTTGAAATATTCGATCTAACAGAAATGATTTGGAGTTTTCTTGAATTGGAGTATGCAACGACGAACGGAGTAGATAGCTTTCTTTAAAAATTGCATTTTTGCAGAAGATATTCTGATACTTCCATGTTCAGGTCGTAGCAAGAGGCAATATACGAAGAGGCTCTTGAAATATTCAACGTAAATAGAGAATACAAAATCATTTTTCGGTTGAAATATATATTTGATAGATAATGAACAGAGAGAAATAAACAGCTGAATCTATTAAAACGCACCTTGATACTACTTATAATAAAAAAGTTACAACAGTATAAAAAGAATGAGATACTGATTTTTTATTTTTGAAGATTTTAAGGTTACGTTTAAGGAGGGTCGTATGAGAGTTTATAAAGGTCCTATGATAAAACTAATGAAATGTACTTAATAGCTACATGAAAAAAAAATGTTCGAAAAAATCGTGATGTCACAAGTGTAAATATTGTCAATTTAATAAATATTTAGTAAAAACGCCAATTATTTTTGAATTCATTAACCAATTTTAATGTTTCGAGGCTTATTTTTTTCCTTAAACATTTCTCTACTAAGTTAGCGAAAGAAAATTTCAAAATAATATATCTGTGATCAGAGAAAGCCAATTGTTTATAAAATTTCACGCGTTTACTTATAAATAATTAGTTTTCTCAGATATATTATTTTAAAATTTTCTTTTATTAACTGTGTAAAGAAATGTTTAAGGAAAAAAATAAGCCCCGAAACATTAATATTGATTAAGAAATAAAAAAACAAAATTTGGGATTTAACTAAATATTTTTTAAATTGACAATATTATTTTCACTCAGTATATTCAACTGCCTCTAAGTTGAAAAATACTGTTACAATATAATTAATTACAAACTCATTTATGATACCGCGACATGATTGTTTCACGATTAATCGCCGCCTGCTCCATTTTACGATTCGCACTTCCAAGCGACAACAGGAAAATCCACGAAATCGATGATTGCGCGACAGATTACTCTTTGTTTTCGGTAAAGATTGGATACTCTTTATCGGCTCGATGCTTTTCAAAGATTCACTTTTGATGTAATCGCGACTCGCGGGTATAAAAAAGTATGATACACGCGGAGTACGACTCTGCAGAAGGACGCGAATCGATAAGGCAAAATCGCGCGCTGACGTTATACCGGACTCGAGTGCCCAATATTTTTACTCGCCGTAAATCAAGCTCGGAGTGAAATAGCCATAGCATTGGTGTATTTTAGTGCGTAATTTTGGACGCTCATTCTTTTGGAGATTTTTTTGAATATTGAATAAGCTGCAGGGATAATATGTATTATACTATATGCTTTTATAATTTAAATCAATAATTAAATTAGCATATATAATATAGTGAGGAGTATAACTGGCTGCGGTCGTTTTAACAGATTGAGAATGTACAATGATCAGCTAAAAAGAAGGGGTTTCAAGATAGCGAAAAATCCCACAACATATATATATATTTTATCTTCGGATATACCTTTCACATAGCATATTTTTAAAGGTGGATATAAGTACTAAGTATACATTTTTTGTTAAATGTAATATGTCTATTCTCTATTTTTTTTAATAGAAATGCCCGCAGATATAATAAACAATAATCCCCTCAAAACTCGTTCAATTTCAGATAAAATGATGATAATGATTAAAATCAGGCCAATCCTAATCGTCCCAATTAACAGAAAATAACTCTCTTTTGTTCCCTGTTTAAAAGATGTCGTGTACTTTAATCAATGTTAGCCATCAGATCACCGTGATATAATAGAGTAAAAAGGAGAAAATACACTGAAAGTTTTATAGAAAAGGCAAAAATGATATTATTCGTGTTCTTAAATGCATTCAGCGTATTAGAATTAATGAAATTATCAAACAAAGTTTATAAAAATTTCAGATAATATCCTATTCAAATCATACTAAAGGAGCAACAAAATTTAGATTATAATATAAATATAAATAGAAAGGTTAAAGATTTTGGTGTAGTTCCTTAAGAGGACAAACCTGAAAAATAATATAAATTGATTCAAAAACTAATAAAAATATATTAAGTTTATCCAGATAAAATAATTTAATTAATATCGATTATTTTCTTTTTAAGCTACGCTGTCAATAGCTTTTACCAATAAAATTTCTTTTTTCTGACCCATGATACTTTCAGACATTCATATGAAAGTGTTGGCATCAAATCACATGGTATACATCGGTCTCTTAAAAATTAGCAGATAGAAAGAGTAAAGTAAAACAATGCCTTCTAAATTAGTAATATACATATATATTGATTAAAAATAGTTTTAAAAGCCAGCTTAAAATGCTTAACATTTTTGCAAGTATGTAAATAAAAATAAAATGGTGTATAAAATTAAATTTTTATCAAATACCGGTTCTTTTATTTGTAAAAGGGTGGTGTTATGAAGATTTTCTGAAAGTTTTAAGTTAATTTATACAAAATTGATGAATGATCAAACAAAAAGAGATGAATGAACTCTGCATGCCGCTTACAGTAATATCTTCAAAGAACCCTATTTTGTGTGAAAAGAGTGGCCATAGCATCGGTTAATGGAAGAAGTAGGTAAAAAAGAGATAATTTAAAAAAAGACTATCTTTATGGTTAATTATATAATGTTATATACAAATAAAGTACATTATAATTGATTGGTCCCCTATCAATCAGTCTTTTTGTATAGATATAACCACAGACAATTTGTACAAATGAGCATATATTCCATTATCGCTTTACGCAAGGGGACGTGTTTCGATGAATCTATCTCAATAATTTCTTTGTGATAAATTAAAAAAAGAGCATATCCAAAGTTTCACATCTAACCGTTACTAAAAATCTGTTGCGCAAATTACATAGCAAATTTTTGAAAGAAAGAAAGTTGAGAAAAATGTACATAAATATAATTCAATAATTAATTAATTTCATCCATCAAACCTTTTATCATATAGAAGAAAAATTGATTTTTAAACACACTGCGGGCACTTTAATTCCTTAAAAAGA
The DNA here is from genome assembly GCA_949152435.1 of Gastracanthus pulcherrimus. NCBI lineage: Eukaryota > Metazoa > Arthropoda > Insecta > Hymenoptera > Pteromalidae > Gastracanthus > Gastracanthus pulcherrimus. Next base: position 1,381,231 of record OX424573.1, on the reverse strand, counting down.
GTACCAAATTACTTAAACTTCAAATATCTCCATTGTCTCTAGACTTATATCCTCCTATCCCGTCAAATCGAGCTGAAACTCTCCCAAAACCCAGACAATGTCCGCGTGCACAGCCTGTACACAAAGCAGCGCACTCCCTGCCTGCAAAAGAGCATCGCAAGTAGCCAAACGCGCTTGCCTCAAATCAAGCGAAAAGACCTACACTATACCTACACACACACACACACACACACACACACAGAGCCAGACGCGCATATAATGTGCTCTCTCGCAGTTCCGAATACGCGAACGAGAACGAGAACGCTGCGAACAATCGTCCTGGATCCTGCGAAGCGTGTCAAGGCAGTTATAATAATGCGCGTGTATATACACCATCTTTGTCTCGGCGCTCCTTTCGCGGGGCATAATATAATGCACGCGCGGACGCACGCACACGTGCACGTGCACGCAAGAGAGTCGGAGGGTCCGAACCAGCCGGACTCGTTTTTTCGCGTGCCGCTGCTGCTGCTGCTTGCAGCCGCGGACCGGCGAAATTCGATGCCAGGTTGATGCGGATGGGGGCCCTTCGCGGTGTGGCACGCGTGTATACGGACGATTCCGAGTGTATGTAGCGTGAAGAATTGAATTTTGGAAATGTAGATTTTGTTAGTTGCTTAACTAAATATTGGTGGTTAGTGTTTCTTATCGGGTCGGAAATTGATTTTATATGCGATTTATTTGGGCATAAGAGCGTAAAAAGGTGTCTATGCAGGCAAGATAGAGAAAAATTGGTGTTTACGCGTGATATGGGTTTAAAGTACTTTATGAGAAAACAAGTTTTGTATTACAAAATAATATATGCTTCTTAATGAAATATATCTGACGTTTGTTCGAGCTCCATGTCTTGCACATAACTCAAGTTGGTAGTGGTCGCGCTCCGATGCATCCCTTTCACTCCAAAATCAGTTTGCCATATTAGGGTATCTTTCACCTATAGAAATAATTTGCTGTTACAACTAAGAATTTTGCTGGAAACGACAAGCTCGATTGCTGGATTAATGCATCAGCGGCATCATTTGTCGACTACAGAAAATATTTTTCCTAAAGCAACTGATATTATTGTTGCTCTATATAGATATAGCTTAAATATTATTTGTACTTGCTAAAACGATCCAGTCCAAATGATTTGCTGTCTTAGCAATGTTATTTCTATGTGTGTTGTAACGAAATCTTAGCTTTGATTTCTGACAAATCATTCTTACATTTGTTGTATTTTGTTTTAAGATACAATTTGTATAGAATTCAATAATTGAAACTTTTTGTATAGTGGGAATAAACTCATTTTGGAGTGGAGGTGATGCATCGCAGTACGATCAATGTTAATTTGAGTTATGTACACTGAGAAAACCCATATCGTAAAATATTACGATATTATAAAAATTTCATAGTAAATTTTTTTTGAACATAATGTATTTTTGCATAAAACTTTGAAATACAATTTTTTGATTTTACGATATTCATATCGTAAAATTTACGATATCAATATACGTAAGAAGTATAATTAACAGTTTTGCTGCTTCAATTCATTATATCTTCTTTCTGAAAAGTCTAATATATTCCACCAGCTAAGATACTGCAAAATAACGTAACTTATTTTTAAGATCAATTAATTTTTTTACTGTGCAAACTACTAATATAGCATATTCAACATTCTCTCAAACATAAATAAGAAAAGTGAACTTTCCTTCTTTTTTAATTTGCCTGCATGGGGATATCAAATTGTAAGTTATGCTCAGAATCGCCCGTATACGCATGTCTACATTTTGTGCCCCTGGCGTTGGATACGAAGCGCCGTGCGCGCGCGCGCGATCGCGATGATTTGCATATAACCGGCGCGCGATGTAGCCGCTGGCCGTCTGCAGTGGCGTCCGTTCGTTCGCCAAACTAGCCGAGACTGACAGACAGTAAGTACGTGCGAGATGGGCCTTATTTTCGTCGGTCTCGAGTGGACGGGCGGATCTTTTCCGTTTTTATTTTTTCAATTCTTCCTCTTCTGCATCCCTGGCCCCCTGTCTGTTTATTTATGATGGAATTCCTCGCCCGCAGCCCTGTAATGAATTGCAAAAGATATCAGAGCGAGGTGCGAGGATGATTTTTACTTTCTGTAATCGTTTTAGCTGGTTTATTTTAGCAGGAATGTTATTAGGTACGATTTTGGACAGCAAACGGGCAGTTGTTCAGGATCGTGAAAGGAGCAATTATAGAAAAGTTTGAGGAATCTCGAGGCTTTTATTTAACTTATTGCAAGTTATCTCGATAGTTATCTTGGGTGCTTAAGTGGCGAGGTGAAAATGACGCTCGTCGCGAGATAAAAATAAGCGTGACTTGATGATAAAAATTCTGGAGGATTACGTTTCTACTGGTGTCATCGGGATAATGCTGACTCCTGAACTAGGGTTAATTTACATACTCGAAGTTGTAGAGATTCTATTTTTGTTTCTTTGAGAAACTATTTCTATTTTACATTAATTTCATTTCATTTTAACCGTGATGTAAGAACTTAATTTTACCGAGTCGTAGCTAGTAGACATAGTTTGATAAAATCACTACCTTATTTACCAAGTTTTCGACTAGAAACATAGCTTATTTCGTCACGGGTTTTCTCAAAAATGTTCGTAATTACATGTATATTTTCTTATTATTATCATACTTAGAAGCTTTTTTACAGTGTTCCCTACTTTGTAATGTGTCGATGAATTATCCTCTTCCATTTTTATGAAAACATACACAGAGAGAATTTTCTAATAAAAATTACCGTAAAATTGTAAACGTGGGACATTTTGAATTCAGGACAAAAATTACCCCTATAAACGGTAAAATTTACATTACTGAATGGCAACAATCATAACGTCCCACGTTTACAATAATTCTTTTGGTTACAAATGAGCTTTTCTTCAGTTTTGTTTAAAATACAGTCGACTCTCGATTTCTTTCATTGTTTAGCATAGGTGTAGGAAAAGTTTGTCGGAAATTTTGAATTATCAAAAATGTACTTCGAATTATCGAATTTTCTCAAAATATTGGTTAAGATAGGAATTGGGAAAAGAACCAAGAAATAACTTTAAAATATCGAAAAATTCGAATCATTGACGAACAAATTATCGAAAGTTTACTAAATGCGGAGAATTACTGAAGCGGCTACTACAGGTTGCTTATTTCGTATATAGGAAATCAACCTCGTCCAATTGCGTCAGACTCTTTTCCTTAAAAAGTATTCCAGTTTGTCACAAGGAAAACATTACACTTCCTAGTAGACGAATCACCTATATCTATATAAAATCATTGCGAAACAAATATATATAAGCATCGCTATAAATAACAATCGTAACCGTAATAAATAATGAAAATCGGTTTAGCTCGCAAATATAATAACAATATAATAGCTCGCATGAGATTAAAATCCTAAAGCTGAGAATCATGATCGGCACGCATACGATCTCGGCATTTCGCATTCATATATGTATACTCGCATTTTAAATCCTCCCCATGAGACTCCAAAGAAACGAGCCAGACTCGTGAATTGACACGACGATTAAAATCAGTTGTTGCATGATCTCTTTTTATAGCATATTTTCTAATCATAGTATGTTTCTTTGAGAACTCTTAGAATTCCTGTATAATAATACATCAACAATTAATGAAGATACATGCATTACATGAGTGGTCGCAATGTCCTATTTCTATATTGTCATCCTTTGATGTGTTACTGAGATATGTGACATAATCAATGAAAATTACACTGAGAAAAACAATTACTTTTAATTAAACATTTGTGTATTTAGATATTATCTACTCGTATAGTATTTATAGTTAATAAGATCATTGAACTGTAAAGCATGAATTCTTCATTATATTAAGGCATTCGATGCTCCAAATGAATAAATGTTTAAGCATAAAAAATGATGTCTTAGTCGTTTAAAACTGCGTAGCAGGTCACATCTAAAGTCTATAGTTAGGAATTCACATTTAATGTTAAGGAGACGTCGGATACCGACAGTAGATTCCTACTATCCTACACACGTATTTCGTTATTTATTTACAAAGTTAATTGTTTAATGACAAAATAATAGCTGTCCCCAATTTGTTTTACAGTAACCTAATTATATGTCCAAGCTGGTTTCATATGATTGTTTTGTTTTCGAGAAAACTTTGACAAACTTAGTATGTAAAGGTTAATCTCCACGTAGTTGGCCCTTTTAGTGTGTCAAAGTTTTCTCGAAAACAAAACAATCATATGAACCCAGCTTGGACATATATGTAGATTACTATAAAACGAAGCGGGGACAACTATTATTTAAAGAAAAATATGATTTCTCTTAAAATTATGAATGAAAACTCAATTAGACAAGGACAGAGATATCCGGCGTCCCCTTAAGAATCGTTTTTCTTCAATCTAAAGAAGCTAAAAATTCTAGAAATATCCCTTTATTAAAAAGAACCTCCAAACGGATTCATAACAAAAAAATAGGTTCAATCCCTCAACCCACATCGCGAAGAAAAAAAAACAACCATTCTCGCACACGCTAACCCCCGCAATTCTTGATTCCCATTGCAGTGGGCATGTCGGTCCTGATGTTCTACCTGTTCGGCAAGCCGTACGAGCGGGGCTTCTTCTGCAACGACGAGTCGCTCAGCCATCCGTTCCACAAGTCCACGGTCACCAGCCCGATGCTCTACGTCATCGGGCTTTTCCTTCCAATCTGCACGGTGAGTCATATGAAGCATATATCTACCTCCCACGCCACTATACACTCTCTCCTTTTATCTTACAGCGAGTTGCGTACTTTTTTTCGCGCACCTGCACGCTCGCGCGCGTGCGTGCGTTCCGCGTATGTACACGCCGATCGAAATACGAGCGAGGCGGTGCGCCCACGCGAGGTTGTTATATATAGAGGGGAGGGAGACGTTTAAAGTTCGATCGAGCGGTGGATTTAATGGCCGGTACGCGATGTCTGCGAAGATAGCGCGCTTTGCGTTTGGGGTGGTGTTGAACGTGCGTAATTCGGATTAGCGGAGCGTGGTTCGCGTGATTCGGGATATCGTTAGGTGTGATTGACGATGAGTTTTTTGTCTGGGGAGTTTAGCGATGGATTGCTTTTTTTTTGTCCGTAGCGGTTTGTAAGCTCAGTTTTTTCGTGCAAATGTCAGTTTTTATTTTAAAGCATTTTTTAGCTTTTAGTATTGTTGCAAAAGTCGATTTAAGTGTGATGTTTTTTCAAAATAATTTGTATATAGAACCAATGATTTAGTTGCAGATGAACAAAACCCGAAATGTGACACTTTTTAAAGAAACATGTATACAAGTTATACTAAAACTAAATATATAATACAAAAATATTTCAAAATACAAAACGATCGATCTAATATAGCGGACAAAAACGTGCCTTTATTCAAAGTTGCACGAAAGTCGGTTTTATGGAAAAGTGAATGGGCTGAAAGTGTTAATAACTAATTGATCAAGTCAGAATTTATAAGTGAGATTTATCAAAAGACATAGTAATGCAATTTTAAATAATACATGCAACAGTATTTGATTTACTTTTTTAATTTATCTTGTAGAATTTTTCTCTGCACGAAACTATAGACAAATTAGTGTAATTTTTTGAAATACGAATTGTATAGTAATTGGCTAATCTAATGACTGATTATACTAAAAATACTTCATTAAAGTCATTTTGCTACAAGACTTTGCTTGCCAAGGTAAAGCTATTTGAATCTTAAAGACGCCGTATTCATTCGCTGCAATTTAGAAATCAGGTCTATTTTCCGGAAGACAACGACATACTACGTGATTTATTTATTAAAATATGTAAAATGTATTCATAAATATTTACAAAAGAAACGTTTTTTCATTTCTGTATATCATGTAAAAAGATAAATAATATAATTTAGTTGAAAATTCTAGCTTGAAAATAGTTGTCAATATTAGAATGCATTGACCGTAAATAATGAGAACGCGTTAACGTTGTATAGAGAAAGAAACTTAACATGCTTTTTAGTCAAATAGAACGAGTTAAAACTCGTAAAAAGTCGTCAAGACCAGCCTACTTTTAAAACCGAAAACAAGATTTATTTAACTATTTCGAATGACAGCGTATAATGAGAAGAAACTGTACTTGGTGTGAATATTTCGGAATTTAAAATGTTAAATAGTTGACATAGTTTAATTGGAGAAAAGAGAAAGTCCAATTTCACTGTGAACTTCTAAAAATGCTTAGAATTTTTTCTACACTATAAAATGTTGAAGACACATTATTTGACTTATTTTTTTAATATCTTCTATTGAGTTTATACCTATGGAGTAACTACATAAATTAAATATTAATTACTTAAGAAGAGTCTTGCACAATGAAAATGCTCAGAATTAATTGACATTTTTATTGATTGTATATACTATAGGTAATTTTAGTACGCAAATCTTTAGGGTAGGTCACGGATATTATAATCAAATTATAATCAAAATAATCCGCAGTCTAATAATTTACTATAGGCTCTATTATAGCTGTCGAATAATTTACGCGTATTTTCCTAAATATATCCACATTTGTTAAACTCAGAAATTATTGTGAAACTAGATATAAATGTTCGAAGTTATGAGAAATGCAAATTCGTAAATAAAATACAGGTCACCAATTTTTTTAACAATGCTATTCCATGCTATATGTGCAAATAGGGGATATAATACGTCAATTAATAATTTGCATTGTAGTACACAAATGTATATAAATTTAAAAAAGGATTTGAGGCTCTCTAATCTGAAATTTTTACATATTTCGGTTCTTCATTTCAAAAGCTCATTTAATTATCAAAGACAAGTAGATTGTTCTAAGTATACATCTACTAAACACATTGATAAAAGTTAAAAAAAATTTGAACTGATTAACGAATCAAACATCTTGAATATTAACATGTCTCTTAATTAAAGAGAAAAGTAACGTACACAGCTTATCAGTATAATGATTCACCAGCTAATTAAATATAAGAAACCAATTAGCATAAAAGTCTGCACGACTACCTCTCACGCAGCTGACTCTTTTTCCAGTCGTGGTCTCAGAATCGCTCGAAAACTGTCTTTTTTCTCGAATCAAAATATATACGTTCAACCTGGTAGTTTATCAGTGCAACTCGTTGCTTTTACGCCTATTTTTGCTATCTACATCCACAGCTCGCTAACGTATACACATAAATTTGCATTGAATTTTTAATGAAGATCAACTCACGACAACACTGACAAACGTCACAGTAAAGAGCCCATAGAGCATTAGAGCGAGTAATAGCGATCGACCGCGAGACGTTGAACTGTATAAAGCGTTCCTCGGGTCTTCAACCTTTGGCTTCCACGTAGTATACAGCCGTTTTCTGTTTTATTGCAGGTGCGAAGGCTTCTTCCTACAGTTATATATACGACTCTGTTATCTTAATGCCCTTATACACACACACACGTACGTGGCACGGAACACGCGATGGCGCGCGCGACAGAAAAGCCCCGACTGATGATTTCACACCTTTTTATCGTTGTCGCCTAGAGTACCGCTCGAAAAGAGTATTACAAAAATAGGTTTTCCTTGTTTACCTTCGGCGGTGTAGGCGTCATCACAAAAGCGATCGCCTGATAAATTGCGTTACTATGACTTTCAATGATCTGTGTACACGGAGAAAATCGTTAGTAAATATGCTTATTATACATGATGAGTAATTCGGAGACTTTCAGTAAAACTGCACTTAGAAGACGATTCCTTAAGATAAAAGTCATCTAGTAGTAAAAAAATTAATTATGCTTCAAAATTATTGTTTTATCTTGAGAGGATTCTGTTCCCCACAAATGCAATTCCTTCAAGTCCCTATTTTAGAGACGTTTCATTTTTTTTTCTTTTCAGTATGCAGTCTGGATTCGCGTTATAAATGTTTTCTGGTAACACATCATTGCCATTCTAAGAGATTTTTCTTCGGTAATGCATGAATAACATTGTACACTCGACGCGCAATGCTTCTGATTGAATATATTTGATTTTTTTTTAAATCCTCCAATGGGGTTAGCGAAAACATGTGTTCGATCCAAAATGAAGTTGCAGTATTTCCGAATAATTCAAACGCATTTATTTGATTAGAGGAATTGTGCGTCGAATGTACAATAAGCCAAATGTTTAATAATAATTATTCAATACTTTTCAAGTACACAATTGATTTTTAGGATACATTAAGGACTGCATCCAAAAATATTTTATCGTCTCCGATTACCCATCCTGTACTGTACTCAGTCCTATTAAACTTGATTCTATTCTACCAACAATTACTATCTTTTCTTCTTTGTGTATGTACTGAGTGACTATTGTCTACAACGTCTATATTTTGTGGGTGTCTTTCGCAGATGTTGGTGTTCGAGTACAATCACTCGAAGAAGATTCCCAACTCGACGGACCTCGTGCTCTTTGGCTACACCATACCACCCTGGCTAACCGCGGCTTACGCAAAGGTGAGTGTTGTGAATGCGTATGCATGCCTTTTGTGCGTTGATTGATAGCTTCCTTTCAGGCTCTATCAAGTGCGCTGAGAGATATATTAAAGCGGTTTCTTTCTTTTGGTTAATGGCTTTAGAAAAAAGAGATCGCATATGGTTATATGGTTATATTAGATGATGCATCGGATTTTTACGTAATGATGATTGCAGGTAGTTTCCGGATTCGAGATATAACCCTTTGGGATACAATAATTTTTTAATTTAAGAGTGCGCGAGTATTCAAAAATTTTTATTCCTTAGTTAAAAAGATGTTATAATAAAGAAAATTACAGCAAATAACGTAGAGGATGTTTAAAAATGCAATTTTAAGCTCTTTAACATATAAAATGAACTTCAAGGAACACTTGAAGAAAGAAGTTTATTTTTGGACTCCTCTAAATGTGCTTTAGCCTTAAATATAACATATTGACTTCTATTAAAGATCGGATACTCGCTTGCATCCTAAAGAAACTTTAAGATCGTAGAAGTTCTTAAAATAGAGTAAAGAGATGTCCTAATAATATCGTATTAACTGAGAATCTATTTGTCTCCACGAACTACGTAAAAAGTTTACTTTTGTAAGTTCACTTTGTAACTAAAGAGAAATAGTTTGAATTTAGTTTCTGTTTCATAATTTTCAACTATTTTTTCCCATACTCATTTAGTAAGGTAGGAACTGGAACATATACAGTATTCCTTATGAAAGAAATGAGGTGGACAATTTTTACGTAGCTCGTAGAGGTAAAAAGATTCTCAATTAATATGACGATATCAACCTAGAGATAGAGTCAACTTTACTTCCCTAATAATGTATTCGAAAAAGATAAGTATATACAGCTGAAATGGCGAGACAATATTACAATGCAATTTCATCACATCATAGATCATCCAATTTTGAATATCAAACCAGTTCCAGAAACGACCTAACATTACAAACAACTCACCGTGCACATTCGCGCGCAAAATTTATCTCTCCAGCACAATGCTCACTTTAAATGTACATACCCATCATCGATGCAACAACGATGGCAATCTATCGCTGGACGTAATATATCTCCCCATCCCCATTGTCCCCTAAAGAAAAGAAAAAATTGCATAACGCTTATTCGAGCGTCAACGCTCACCGCGAGGCATGACACGCGGCCGCAATGATGCACTCGAACGATTTACGACCGCGACATACCGAATGCACCCACAACGACGCGTTACACGATCCGACAGCTATATCTCCAATACTCGCATGGCGTGATATCAACACGACTATTGTACGATGCCGATCGCTTGCAGATCGGGATGTTCGGTTTCGGTGCGGCGGTGACGGTGCTGACGACCGACGTGGCCAAGTACACGGTGGGCAGGCTGCGACCGCACTTCATGACCCTCTGCCGGCCCAGCGTCGACTGCAGCCAGCCCCAGAATCAGTATCGCTACATCGAGGACTTTGAGTGCACGGCGGGCGACGTCTCGGCCAAGCTGCTCAAGGAAATCAGGTGAGAGGGAGAGGAGAGAATAATTGGTGTGTGATCAGTGTGATGAGAGTTGTACGGTCGGGTTAGAACGTTGTTGTATTGTAGTGGGCACCGGCACACCCGCGCAATGATGTCAGCGACGAGGAGAGACTATGAACGTTGGGAAATAATAGTCGATGAAGCTTTCAGATGTGGTCTCTGGTGGGAAAGAAATTAGGTCGATTCGTAGTTTGTTCGAGTAGGACTTTGTTTTCGAGATATATGGCATTGTGTCCGTATTAGTAGCTTTTGGAGTAAAAAATGTATATAGTTACAACAGTACACTCTAAACCTAAAAGATTAAAAATTGACGCAAAAAAGATTAAACTGAGAAGTTTACTCATTTGCAAAGAATAAACTGCTGATTATCTACTTTATTAAAGTAGAAAATGTTATTGTAACATTTAAAAGAGTAAAGTAGCGAATTTCATCTTTATGGAATGAGTAAATACCAAGATTTCTATTTTTTTACATATATCTATGCATATAACCTCCTTAGTCAATTTAATAAAATCTTCGCTTGAGATACGACTTAAATTCATCTTTATTATGGATCACAGTGTAAATAAATAAAATTAAATCAATTATAAATGCTTTGATCCATAATAAAGATGAATTTAAGTAGTATTTTAAGCAAAGAAATCATTAAATTAATTTAAGGAGGTTATATGCGTAGATATACGTAAAAAAGTAGAAATCTTGGTATTTACTCATTCCGTAAAGATGAAAATCGCCACTTTACTCTTTTAAAAGTTACAATAACATTTTCTATTTTTATAAAATAGAGAATCAGCAGTTTATTCTTTGCAAATGAGTAAACTTCTCAGTTTAATATTTTTTGCGTCAATTTTTAATCTTTTAGGTTTAGAGTGTACATGAAAGTAGCGGAGAGAGCTTTAATTAAAGCTTTGTTTTGTATAAAATATTAATCGATTCTAAAGTTATGACTATCAAAGTAAGTGATGAAGAATGTATGAAAAAACACCGAATCCAAATGAATTGAGGCTTAATTCCGAATGGAAACGGCCGCATAGCATGATTTCGTCAGATAAGTATTGTCCAAGTAGCCAAATTTAAACATTGCTGAAAATTAAATTTTTAGTACTTCGCGTTGCGCAATAGTACTCTCCTTAAAGGTATGTCAATTTAAAAATGTACGTTTGAGCAATTTTCAAAATCGGCTAGTTGGATAATATATAATCGAGCGAAATCGCGCTATGCGCCCATTTCCGTTCGGGAGCCTCAATCAAAATCCACAAATGTTCGTGTATTTTTTATTACTCAATGGCTTTGATAGCCAATAACTTTGGAACAGATTAATTTTCTCTTTTACGAAACAAAGTTGAAATATGATATGAAGTGGGTGTACCATTTTTTACTAAAATAACGGGGATTTGGGACACAATGTGGTATATTTTGAAGAGAATGGCTCAGTGTAAGAAATTGCAGATAATGGATTTTATTTCAATTAACCAGAAACCACCTCTCAAACTGTCATTAAAATGCGCTACGATTTAGCCAATCAAATTGAAGAACCTAAAGCCATAGTGCGCGAGGTCTGACTGTAGATATATATCTATATATATGAATAGTGGATATGTAGATATAAGTTTATTTGCTTAAAAACAGTATTATAATCGGCACTGATTGAAGCAGCATTACATGGCAGAAGAATAATAAAAACAAACACTATTTTACACTTTACAATAACTTTATTAAGTTGACCATACAAGAAATCAATTGATAAAAGCCTGAGGCGTGTTTATGCTACGACGTAAAAACGATACTGATTCGCAATTATTATTAACAACAAGCTACTTCGTAACGCTTTTCATTTATTTTTACAATCACATTAAGCGTATACAAATCAAACCTCGCAAATATCCTAGTTGATTTTTGAATCTAAAAGGAATTCATTAATTAAGACATAGCATATACTTATTCAGTTATTAAACGAGGTTCTTTTATTTATTGAAAAATGTATATTATCACATTATGTCAATCCCTAACAATGATATTATAACATTTTAAATAATAGACTACTGTTTTGTTCTCTAATTTTAATACATATCAGATTAGTATTACATGCGCATGTTCGTCGGGTACGTAATTAAATATTATTCGTATGTATATTATAGTATACAAAATACGAATATAATATAATGTAACATGATATAATATAATACAATATAGTCAAGCATTGTGAGTTTACTCCACTTTTACCCATAAATTTACGTTTATAAATACACGCATACCCCAAATCATCTTAATGACTATAGAATAAATAAATAAATACATAATTAATACATGTATAAATATTTCAGAGAGAGGGAGGGATAAAAAGAGAAAGAGAAAGAGAGAATGCGGAATAATTGCATGGCTCGGGGCTTGCCGGAGAATGAAATTGCGGTTTCAGGGTGAGAGAGATAATGCGGGTTGCTCGTATAGGTGTAAGTACTGGGTGTGAAAAAAGTGTGGATACTAAAGGCTAGGGAGATTTACGCGTGGGTGCTTGGTGCAGGTTTTCAGAGTATTTTTCTAAAATTACATATGGGTGATTTTCAAACATACAGTACCAGATTAAGGTCTTAGGATATATCCTTATAGATATTATTATAGATATTATCACTTTTAACAAGTCACGAGGAAAAAAGGTCTTACCGCACGAAGACCGAACGAATTATTTCAATAAAATCTTACAGATTAAAGATCACGTTCCCTAGGCTTGATAAAATCAATAAACAAATTACTTCGATCAAACTGAATGTATACAAAACCATATACTCCATGCGCCAGATGTTAAAAATAAATTATTGGATTATTATATTAGTAACGATAAAAGATGATTATATATCTATTTTAAGCATTTTTACCCATCTGATATTATACAGATTTATTGAATGAAATGCATTTTTTTCAATAAAAAAAAGAGATTCATTAAAAAAGTTCGACATATCCGAGATAAAAAAATTTCACGTAGTTTAGGATACTCCAGTTTAGTATGTAATAAATAAAACTTATAACATTTGTTGGCATATGTTTCATTATCAGTTATTAAAAAATAAAAATGTCTTACAACTATAAAAATTGTCTCGTATACGTATAGAAAAATACTAACTTATTTTCGGAATGCTTAAAAGAATATTTTTTTGCAAGTCTCAGCTATAAATATTGAATACGTGAGCAAAATTGTAAAGGTTCTAAAAATAAATATTCAAAGACATACGTTATTATAGTTAATTTGCGTTATGTTTTACTTCATGAAAACAAAAAGTATTTATTATTTAATGTGGTAAAAAATTGGATAATTATTTTAGAATTTATTACATTTTCAAACTCATCGCTGTTACGAATTGCCGTGGATAAGTAATTTTATTTGTTTTCGCTTTTTTTATGGTACAAAGTAAGCATTTTTAACAGTGATAGTTTCTTATCACTGCACACGTGGAGCGCGCACGTAGCAGGTGGATAATTCTTAGCGAGCATTGTTGGCTGACGAAACTTTCAGCTCAGTCTTCATAAACAAAGTCACGATGATTAATCAGAATCACTTTAGCAGTAAAACTAAAACCCCTTATCAATGAATAAAATATTAAATAAAAATATAAACAAGTAAATAAATATATTATTCTATTAACAAATCGAATAAAACATAATCGATTTAAATAGATTTAACGCACTGCATCCGATCACCCTGCGCTCGTATTTTCATTACCCATCAACCAAACCAGCCCTCGCGCATGCACTCGCATACATTATCAACCGCCACAAAGAATCAACGGCAGCAACGCCGAATTGAAATAATCTCCACCGTCGCGCTCGTAACAATGCAAGCCCGCCGCTCAGTATAAAAAGCTGCTGCGATTCAAAGACTCCGAACTGTCGCATCCTCATGTGAAATTATGTATTTTACATTGACGGGCTCGTATAAACACCGAGCATGTAGCCGCGTCTCGGATTTCATTGCGGAGTTTAAACGGATCAGAGCCGCGCGTAGATACCGAGCGATAATAGCGCATTCGTTGATACACAAATCATCCATACCTTTTAGCGCGGCCGCGCGTCTCTCTCTCTAATGACCCCCGCCCCCGACTCGTCGTAGTTGGCTTTTATCGCGCCGGGCCGCGGGACGAGATTAAAAGGTGGCTGCGAGATGTATCCCGAGAGTCAAGCTCAAAAGTTAGTCTCGAAAGAGCTTACGTGATTGGTGAGATTAGGATGTGGCAATTTAACGAATAGAATGGTATTTTGAGAATAATTGTACATAGCGAAGATGTAGGTGAAATTTATTTTATTGTATGTTAGCGCAAACTTTATAACGTGACTGTGCGCGTGCTGTCTCTTAAAAGATGCAATTTTTTGAATACGGTGCGGTAAACACTCTTGAAATTTGTTTATAATTGTCAGTTGATGGATACTGTACTGTATGATTAAATTTTTTGTTGAAGTCTCTATCCTATTTTTTAAATTAAACCTAAAAAAAACAGTTCAAGTCTCATTACCTCCAGTTCTAACCGGTAAACATCCATGGAATTTTGCACACCGCTAGACATTATCATTTTTTTCCTTTGCACAACATTTCAGAAAATTCTATATCCTACGGTTACTCGTCTCGTCACCTTAAGCCATAACACACGATCGCGATCGCAGAGCTAAAGAGACGTCGCGACGAAAGATCGCGAGTATATAGGTATACAGACTCGAAGCTACCCACGCATCGTGCGCCTCTTCCTTTTCTCCCTTTCGCTCTCTTTCCCGGGACAATTCTATAAATAGCCGCCATTCACGAAAAGGACAGTGGATTCATTCATTCGTACATATACGCACGAATCCATCGCGTCCCTTTGCGCACCCGCGCGCATTATAATAACTCCCCCTCCCCCCCACACACTCGAAAAAATAAAAGCGCGCGGTGTGCGTGCGCGTCCACAATTCGGGAGCGCGTCGGGCGCACTTGAAATGCCCGAAAGCATCGCCGGCACTCAAGAAAGAGCGAATTCGTAATGTATTATAAGTATACCGGCGCGCGCGCGGGCGTTGTACTGTACTTTGATTTTCGAGGAGAGAGTTTTTATATTTATTTTTAAGTCAGGGAGGGAGAGCGAGCGAGCTTTTGAGATTACATGGTCCTGGGCGCGAGCGTATAATTGTTTTATGTCGGGATGGACGTGCGAGCCTTGCGAATCGCGCGTCTGGAAATATAAAGTGGAGATTCTTTTCGGCGAAGCGCGCTCGGCGATTTGCTTTTTAATTTAACGATCCGGGTGGTGGATTTGCGCGTATAGATGTTTGCCGTTTATAGATCGATACTTGAGCCTTGGAGATTTGCAACTTTACAGGGGTCGAATGGTCTTGTAATAATATTTTATTAACTTAGTGATTGTTTCGATCATTCTGCGGTGCAAGGTCAATGGTCCTTTTCGAGTAATTTATTTATTTATAGACGGATAAACATTGTACAGCAAATTTTACAAATAACTTTTGGATTATTAGCAGGAAGTATTATAGTAAGATTGCCAAAAACTCAAAAAATTGCTACATTATACTGGTTCGTAAAATTTCGTAAAGACGATTGTATAATTCTTTCTGTTGCACTGTTTGATTTACTATCTCCGTTTCATTTTTTGACAGTCCTTGACCAAATTACTATACTTTTTTTATCTTTGCGTATAATAAACAAAACTACAAAGAAGCTTGCTTGTTAACATAAAAAGACAAAAAATAAATAATATATAACGAAGAAGAAAAGAACAGATAATTTTTAGGGTGGATGCTGCAACTGCTGACACTTTAAGGATAACAGTTAGATATTTCATTTATATTTAATAATTTATTTACATAAAACCCGTATAATTTTATTGCGTTAATGTTATATATACGCTTTGTCTACTAAATAAAATTTTAAGAAGAGATTTAGAAATTCATAAAAGCTAAATCTGGATGGGTTAAGCTGATACTGGTATCTTGAATAAAATCGGTAATATTCTGCCAGAACTACTGACACTATCTATTGACACCTCTGGAATAGATTGGATTTAAAGTGTTTAACGATGATAGCTTTGTTCAGGTCTCGGAATAGATAGACTCTGATCTGCCGACAATCCATCAAACAATACTTGCTCTCGCTTGGTTTGACCAGATCTCATTCCACATCCAGTCCTGGGATTGGCCAAAAGTCGTCGTATTAAAAATCTGAGTTGATCAGGATCGATCAGTCTTCGAGCTTCGAACAAATGAATAAAGCGATTATGGACGTATTACTCAGACAAAGGACATCATTTTAATTCATTTGATGTTAAAGTATGTTTATTACGTATAGGTATAAGAAATGTAAAGTTGTTCGATGAAGTTTATCGTGAAATGAACCAAGGTGATAGTAGAAGAGTTAAGGCCACTACTTGGATATGTACCGTAAATTGACAAGGAAGCTTGTTTTAAATTATTCTTTTTTTGTTATATAAATTAATAAATTGCGTAATAGGAGATAATGTTCGGAATCCGCAAAAGGGCCGTAACATTGCAAAATTAATGAAATGTTAGTATCTTCAATCGACCCCCGTTATAACTTCAAGCATTGTACAGACAAATGTAAGAATGCAGCTGAATTCATGTTACATAACGTGTTTTAAAAATAAAAAGATCACGAATGCATTTTATGTTTCACACAGAAAAAGTCGGGTAAAAAAGTACTTCAATATTTTATCACAAGTACCTTTCTCTCTACACATAAGTGGTAGCGACAAAACAAAAAACCTCAAAGCCCCTCGACTAAGTACTTTTTTTTCAACTCGCTCCTACCGTGAACTTACCTCCATCGTGTCTTCAAAACCCGAAACAGCTCTACACGAAAAATGCGTTTCCCACCCGAGCGAGCGAACAAATCTACATAAAAATATTTCGCACGCATCAAACTCTACAAGCGCTACAGACGCAGACGTAAATGTTTATTTCAAATTTACTATGAGAATAAAATAAAAAACACGACACAGAAAACGCTCGGCTTTAACGAGCGAGGCGTATACAGGCCTCTTTTTTTTTCTCTCTCTCAAAGGCACCCACTATAGAGTATCTATCCGGTGTGCGTTGTGTAAGAAGCGCGCGGATGTCGCGGCCTTTAAAAACGGCGCGAAAGTTTTCGCGCGACACGCAGACCGAAACAGCCTTAGACCTTGGCTTTTTTGTCCTCCGCGGTACAACAGATGGTGTAGACTACGCGCGCGCGCCTTCCGAACGAAAAAGACTCTAAAACAACCATAGCCGCACGATGGCTTGCGCGGGTGTATGGGTAAAGTCTTAGATTTACATCGTCGGGAGGGCTTGTGTATATGCGCGTAACTCGATCGTTTCGTTGGTCTGTTTTTGCGATTCGTCTGAGGGACTCTTTTTTTTTGCACTTTTTGTACTAACGGCATACTTTTTGTTGTTGCAGACTGTCCTTCCCCTCGGGGCACTCATCCTTCTCGGCCTACACCATGATCTACTTAGCGGTGAGTTTAGTAAACAATGTGGAAATTACGATTTCGGATAGAATTTGAATTGTCGAATGATTCGATATATGTGCTCAAGTGGAAACGACGAAGTGTAAGTGTAATGAAAGGTGAATTCGAATTAGCAAGACTTTTAAGATCTGCTTCAAAATCACTTTTTTTACACTTTTGTATGCGCTTTACACATTTTTCTCTTTTAATGACATTTTTGCACGTTTTGCACATTTATTTATATTCTCTTATCCATAAAAGTAAACAACTACACTTTGAATAACTGAATTCTTTAAATACGAAATTCCTTTAAATTTATTAGTACGAATTTCTTTTATATTATTAACTTGTTATACCTATTGATGAAAAATTACCGAAATATTTAAAAATAATCGTTCTCTATACACTTTAACTTCAAAGACTTTCGAAGCTTCAACAAAGTAGCGGTCGTGAATTATATTATTCTTGAAATATTTTCGTTCAAATGCGCTCCGGTCTCCCCTACTTACGTGTAAAGTAGGTATACTTTTGAATATTGTAAAATAGTCTTAAAGTGAAAGAAAATATGTAAAAACGTGTGAAAATATTTACAAGTGTATTATTAAGCAACGTAAAAGAGAATTGAGAAATAAGAATACAAAATTTGTACACAGATTCATAATTCAAAATATCACAATTTTTTCTTAAAGCACACCTATAGTGTTAAAAACATGTTGAATATATCTCACGAAATCGGTTGAAAGATTAATGCAAAAATTACTATGCCTAATAAAATATTTTAAATAGAAATTATCAGAACATCGTTTTAACATTACGTATGTTTAAGATGATGCTAAACCCCTTGTCACCGTCAAATATGGGGAACCACTTATTTCATTCAATTTTCAATTTTGAGAAAATAGCACTCTGGAAAGTTGTTGTTTTTTATTTGGACAATAACGTTTCATAAAGATATTTGCTAAAACTTGAAAATTAAACGAGAAAAGTGGTTCTTCGTATTTGTCGGTGACAGGTGACTTTAGCATCACCTTAACGAAAAAAAGAACACATCTAAAAGTGTGTATAACACTTTTCCGTACATTTTCTCACACTCCAATACACTTTCTCACGATATGTCGACTCAACCAAGCCGACTAACGCTCCTCGATCGCGATCTATTTTTTCACAGCTCTACCTGCAGCTGCGACTGACGTGGAAGGGCAGTAAGCTGCTCAGGCATTTTCTCCAGTTCATCTGCATAATGATGGCCTGGTTCACGGCTATGACGCGGATCTCGAACTACAAGCACCACTGGAGCGACGTCCTCGCCGGCTCGTCAATCGGCACGGTCATCGCTCTTATCATGGTGAGCGAAATCGAGATCTCTCTCTCTCTCTCTCTCTTTTCCTTTTCTACGTAAGCGCCACTCTACGACCGCAGCACTTTGTCCCAGGGAAATGCTGCACTCGACGGAATAAACGTTAGATCGAACGCTTTTGAAATAGGCCAATCTCATTGAGTGTAACGAGCCTTTGAGGTGATTTTACTAGAGGCTTTAAAAAATCGTCCCATATGGAAAAGAACTCTGA
Source organism: Gastracanthus pulcherrimus (assembly GCA_949152435.1). Taxonomy (NCBI): domain Eukaryota; kingdom Metazoa; phylum Arthropoda; class Insecta; order Hymenoptera; family Pteromalidae; genus Gastracanthus; species Gastracanthus pulcherrimus. The sequence continues at coordinate 1,362,141 of OX424573.1, read as the reverse complement.
AGTTGAGTGTTATTTCGTACCCTTAACTGAAATTAGGTGGATTATATTAGACTTGTACAATGTAAAGATTCAGTTGAGGGTACGGAATAACACTCAACTTGGAGTTTTGTACATACGGGGCTACTTGGAGCGTTCACGATTTGTCCTCAGGTTTCGATGTTGTGCAATGTGCTCGGAGCGCACCGTCGTTACGTGTGTACCTGCATGTTTCCAGTTTGTAATTTTGTCTCGTAAACATACGTTATTGCGTGTAATTTAAATTTTACGTCCAAGCTCGCGTGCATTCTGTTTCAAGTGCGCGTATTTTGTTGCGATTACTTAGCCGTGCGATTTCATTTTGCTCGGCAGTTATATGTAGATTATGGCCGAGTTGGAGTGAGAGACTCGGTGACTTCATGAGATCTTAATACGGCGGTGTAAATGTCTTTATGAGTATGCAGTAAAAGTTGTTTCGAGTAGCGTATATGTTTATTGCAAATAGCACTCACCGTATTTTGAATTCACTATCTTTTATTATTTATAAATAGTTTTAGACAGATACTGACTTCAATATCTACTTTATGGGTCACGTTATTCTACTCTGACGGTTGAAAGATTTCAAAATTCATAATGGAAGAAGGCGGGAAAAGCTTTAAATTAAGCGGTGTTGCGTTTCAAAATCGTAGTTGGATTCAAAGTTATGGCCGATAGAAATTCGCTATCAAAATTACTTTAAATGTCGCCTATTTAAAAGCAAATTTTTAATCGCTCGGAACTTCGAAACGAAATAAGGTTTGGACACGATAGCCCATTCAAATAAAAACCTTTTCTCATTTTTTTGTTTTGTATTTCACAGCTATTTATATATACTATAAATATACAGGTCGAGTTACATTACAATCAGTAGAGGTGCCATTTTATTTACGAATTATTTATTAAACTACATATATATTTTCGATATCCCTATATCATGTATCTGTAGATTCATCAAATTCCGTTTTCCAAATGTATGATATTTTCCTTATCAGGTTCATCTATAAAAAAAATCTAAAAAAGATTCTTAATCTGTATCATACACAAAATTTTCAAGTTAAAATATTGGAGACACCCAGTGTAAAATACTTTTTGAGAATTTTTAAAAAAGTATTTAATAAGATCATTTTAAATGTGAGTGACGGTATAAGTAAAAATAAAAATTTGTAAATAAGAATTGTTATGTCGCAATAAATTGTAGATATTATTCATTAAATAAGCGTCGATTAAACCTCCTACATTTTTTTTCATATTTCATTAGATTTTAATTTTAATCGTATGGTTTACATGTAAGCGTGCAAGAGCGTTTAAACGATTAAATTCCATTCTACACGCGCTGATAATTTCATAATGTCCCTCCATTACATTCACAGACAAATGTTCAAGAAGTAAAATGAGTACCAATCTAAAATCGAATGAAACAGTGATTTCCTTTCAAAGTAAATTCTCACAATTGCAGCACCGCAATTCCACTTTGCCCTTTTTTCGCCAGCGCCCAAAGTCCTTCTCTTTCCAACAACATCCTCACTCGCATTATCAGCCTCACTTCTACAATCTCCACTCTACTCTTCAAACCAAAAACAAAACCGCCATAAAATAACCCAACGTGTCTTCTTGACATTGCAGGTATTCGGCGTGGCGGATCTCTTCAAGGAGCGCCGTTGGACCGCTGCCCACTGCGCCCTCCTCCACCAGCATCAACAGCAGACCCCGCAGCAGCAGCAGCAGCACGAGGAGAAGGTGCGCGCGGTCGAGTACGAGGTGGCCGCCTCGTCGGACGGCACGCAGGTGAATAACGGCACGGGCAATCGCCTCTGTTGACCCAACGAGCTCGCTCTCCGCTTGCTGCCGGCCGCCGAGCTGCCGCACACCTAAATCTAATTGCGAAATATTATGTATCCGTCACGTGGCGATCGACCTATTCGTACTCTCCTCCTCGTTGTTATATATATATATATATATATATATATATATATGTATATATATGTATATATACGTAACAAAGGGTAGGGGGGGTTCATCGAACCGATCTATATATGTGTGGCATCCGGGTACCTCATTGTACGAGTGCGCATGCATGCAGCAGACCGGTGTGTGTGCGTGTGTTTAGATTGTATAGAGACGTGCGATACACCTATGTGCGAAGAGCCGATCGCTTACGATTTCATGGGGTGGTGTTGCCTCGTGTGGCGGGGTGTGCGGGTAATAATACTGGAACAGCAGTGCGCACGAGAGAGCGGCCGTCGCGCGTGATAGCGTGTTCTCGGTGCAATTATACATCCCGAGCAAGTTGAAGGTTTCCCGCGGTTTTGTGGAGGGAGAGCGGAGAGGGGGTGATTCGGGGCCTCGGTTATGGGTGGAGACTTTAACGGTGTGTGCAATTTTTGAGACTTTTTCTCTTTATGAGTGGAACTTTTACGTACTTTGCAGAAACTTGTTCGAGTATTTTTATTTTTACGAGGGGGTTTGCTGCTTGATTTGAGAGAGGCAGCGAATTATACGCGACTTTTTTTTAAGAAAGAACGATACTTTACGTCGCGTTTACTTTTTACAAGAGGAGGAATTTCGAATTGTTCGGATATTGCACTGAGAGTGCGGTATTATGTTTCTTTACGCAGAAACGCGCGGATAGTACGTCTCTGTCAAATTTTTCTCGCGAAGAATGTCGAAAATGCGGAGAGCGACATTGTTACAGGTGGATATTATGTAATCTGTGATTTATGTATCCAGCAAGGAAATTGTCAATTTATCTACGAGAAACGCGTTGTCTATGGATGTTTCTTTTGCGATCGACGAGATTCAGTGTATTACAAAATTCTTAAGACCTAATAGCTACAACGAATGTAAACAACCAGAATTACCTTAGAAGGCTCACAAGTCGCGGAAGAATCTCCCAGCATTCCCCCGAGCGTCATCGAATCGCAACTTCAACAATCGTTTCTCGAGATTCGTACAGTTCCGGTGTTACACAATTTAACATCGCGTTTTACTCTTACATTAAATTACTCTCAAAGCTTTTATTTTTACCTCTACTTAGGATCCTTACGATTCGCGACCGTCTCGTAGCCCATAGTATTATATCCGAACGTAGCGCGAGGTCTGCGGGCATACGCAGCCTCGATAAACAACGAAAGTATTGTTGTGTCGTGCGTAGCAATTTTCGTACACATACTTACATATATAAATATATATTATGCGGAGCCGAACGAGTATTCGAAGCGCGAGGGGGGCGACGAACGCCAAGCATCGTCCCTCCCTCCGCGAGGTTATATTATAATTATTTCCTTTTTAATGTTTATAATTAATATATACGTTTGCCCGCGCGCTCTTATGCTGTGCGATACAGGAATGCACACATGCGTGCGCGCGTGCGCGTGGTATACGACCATAGTAGAGAAGAATGCGTGATGTGTGAGTCGTGCATGTGATGACGATGATGATGATTCCTTATTGAAAAATTGTGCCCGGAGGCGCGCGGCGCATCCGGTGCGCGCACTCCGGGCCTATGTAGCGTCGCAGACCCAATTTCTGATGAGCTATATAAGAGCGATTCTTCATTAGCTCTTGCTTCTGTGAAAGCAAGTATTTTACTTAAAGTTTTTAGACTTTATGGTGGTTCTACAAATGGTCCATGCTGACCTATGTAGCCACTGCAGTACACGCTATACTATAGTCGTGTGTAAATTTGATAAATCTCATTCGATTCTTGATTTGCAACGTTCTTTTTGTTCTTTATCGAAAATATAAAGTATTGAAAATTTTTGTATTATAAAACTGTCATTGAATACATTTTTCTGAAAATTTACTTAGCTCATTTATCGCGTTAATTTAATAGTTAAAATAAATTAGTTAAAGAATCCTGGGACGGTGAGTTTCTTACAATTTCAAATAAAAACAAAATTTAAAGTTGAATGAGATTTGTGGATTTTTCAAGACAAAATAAAATAACAAATACAATGAAGCTGAAAGGGGGGATAACCAACATAAAAACATATTTAGATACTCAATAATTATTTCTGAAGTCTTGAAACAGTTTTTTGTGACAATAAATTTGAGGTGACAATTTATATAAAAAAAGAATGATCAGGAATTGGGTCTTAATTCGAAACTGGGTCCATTATGGTATATTGCGTCTTTTTCACCCTTTATAATTCAACCCTTTATCAGCGCGCGACTGATCAGATAGTGTTTTTCTTGTATAATTATATGTACATATATATAACGAAAGATATGAAATACTAATCGCACATGTACATACAGGGTCACTCTTGTACTTTTTTTGTCATAAATGTTATTTTTTTATTATGTCGGATTTGTTCTGCTTCGTTTAGCGTCTGCAGCTTATTGCTTTAGATTTGCTTTCACAGTTTTGTATATATCTAGGGTCGACGATTCTATGTAATGTCTCGTCTGCTACTTTTTTGCACGTTGAATCATTGAGTGCTGGTATATTTTACGTTAGAAAATATGCAAATGAAATTGTATATATTTATATATGAATATCTGTGGAACACAGATTAGAATTATTTCATGTTGTACAATGTTTTTCTATAATGACGAGTATTATGTTGTATATGTAATGTTTCTTAGCAATATAAGCATAAAGAGCAATAAAATGTTGAGGCTAGTTTGCTTGTTTCAAGTTCCTGATGGATTTGAGTGCATTGTAGATCAATCTTTGTGTCAAAATTTAAAATACCTATCCATCTATGCCGCTAAATTTTTTCGATTCATTTTAAGCTATATAATTTAGCTTATTATTCGGGCCAACTCCGCATAATAGTTTGTAGTTAATCGGTTGAACAATGGGTTGTATTAATTATTTCATTGAATGAGTATTTTTATTATTAATAATATTTATGACAATGTGCTGCCGTGAATACGAGAAACTGTAGTCAGAAAGGCATTTGTCTTGCCTTCATCTTAGTTCAATGCACTTATTCAACTTTTTATAGACCTATAACAATATACAATATTAAAATCTTGCATTCTCTACTTGAATTGTATAATATTTTCTAATCCAAGTAACTACTATGTAAGAAATTATTTGAAAAAATAATTTTATCATAATCATTTCATCCTATTAAGTAAATCCTGCAAGGTATCATTAAATTAATCTCGGCAAAAAGAATTAACAGAAAAGAAAGTAATATTGTAAGTTTATTTAAATTATTTTAATAAACGATAAAAATACGCATTTTGTTTCTTTATTTTCAAACGCTACAAATACCCTGCTTGCTTACTTGTAAAATGCTATGCTTCAATAAAACATGTTCTTTTTTTAATAAAAACACATCATTCTAATTAATATTGCAGTTCGAATCTACGCCATTGAGAAGTGAATCTGCTAACTACGGCGGTGTCAAAATCTCAGCAGAGCTAGGAAATAGGTGAAGAGATAAACGTTTAAAAGAAAAGCAATAATAAAACAATTTTTTACTTTGTTATGCCTGTTGTTTATTTGTATAAGTTACGTAATAAAACACATTTTTTAGAACAATTCAAAATCACGTGTGGTTCGCGCTACTGCGCATATTCAACATGGCGTCCTGTCTCACATTTCTCATTGCATTGCCCATTTTTGACGTTTCTCGTCATAGCTCAGCTGTTCTAGTACAAAATAAGAGGTACAATTTAGTCTGCTTGTTCTTTTTTTTTACAGTTTTTATTGTTATAACGAGTTTGTCAGTCTTTTGCGTATCGTCGTTAGCAGGAATAAATGCATCGGCAAAGTGATATTAACCGCACTGTGATTTATGCGACGAGGTTCTCGTGTGACTGTGAGAACAAGTGATTATGTGATAAATGGACATGAGGTACTTTTTTTTTGTTTTATTCGATTCGTTGACAAGTTAGAGATATATGTAATTGTTATGTTTACGCGCAATCTACAAAGTGTAAATGCCCTCTATTTGTTGTGCGGCCTTGTACTCTGTTTGATTCTTATGGTTCAAATCAGACAGATTTATGACAACAAATTAAAGTACAACAGATATCTTGGTTACAAACAATTTGTGAGTATGGAAATACATGATAAATGATGAAGAGGAAGTAAGTTCTGTATTTTATTGAACTTAAAATGAATACATTGCAGATGAACGAAATATCGACTGAGATGATTGAAGTCGAAAGATCTGTCAATAGATCATCTACATACATTCATCGACTCAATGAGGCTTTGTTAAAGCAGCATGATAAAAAGCAAAGAAATACTTCTCAATCGAGGATCACCTTTCCTTCTTAAATACAGGTTTGCTATAAATACAATAATGATAAGACAATTTTATTAAGTATCTATAAAAATAATCTATCAACAAACGTTTTCTTTATAGTAACAGTATAAAAAAAATAGTTATCGTAAATTTTAATTTTTGAATGAATGTAGTTATAAATTGAAATTATCAAGTAACATGCATTGAAGATTGTTTTTGTCCCCTTCAAATGGTTCTAGAACACCATTAGGTGAACATAACCAAGGATCTTTAGTTTTCTTCTGCCACTCTGCAAGTTTTTCTTGTAGCTCCATAAATAATGGCTGTTAATATAAATTCAGTACATAAGTAACACTATTTAAATTAAAATAAAAATTATTATTATATTATACTTACTTCCACTGATTTTTTAGTAGCTATATTATTTAATTCTTCAGGATCGTACTTCAAATCGTACAATTCCCATTCCGGTCTGTAGTAATAAGTTTTCAAATCATTCTTATACCATCTAAGCGACTGATTTGTGCGAGTTCTATTTAATAAATCCTGTAAAAAGAAGATGCAAATTTATTTCAAAATAATTGTTTTATTTGGAAAACTCAGAAATTAAATTTACTTGGAATGTTGGAGAAATGAAGAAATCTTGATCAATGGGGAAGGGCATTTTATAATTCAAATTATGAATAAGTTTGTATTTCTTGGTTCGTACGGCCCTCATTGGGTAATACATTGTTACTTCATGATGGATCTGACTGGCAAAAACTGCTGTTGTATTGTCCTCTACTGGTTCTAAAATATTTCATTATTTTATATTTTTATTCTAATATATTTCATTATTTTATATTTTCATTATAATATATTTAATTTCTATTTCTCTAAAATTCAAAATAATCTCTTAGTTTATCACTAACCATTTTTTAATAGAGGTAACAGTGACTTTCCAGTTAGAGTCGATAGGTATTTATCAACTTTTTTGTCACCAGTTAAGCCAAACCAATCCAATAATGTTGGTGTAATATCCAGCAAAGAAGTCATGCTGTAGGTAGCCTCGTTATGTCTATCTGTGGCATAGGGCGAAGTTATGATCATTGGCTCAGCCATGCCTGCAAATCATATGATAAAAGTCACTTTAGTTCATTTCAACATACAAAATTAAGTAGGTATCTATTATAAACAATTTTTTAGGACTTTTAACTATCAAAACACCTCTAAAGTGAATGGCATTGGGAATTTTGGAAGCTATCGTTCATCCAGGACTTAAATCATTTATTTATGCCTAATACTCTAATCTTCTAATTATTATAGGTAAGAGTAGAATCATAGTTTTATAACATATTATACTTTATACCGAAAATAACGATTATTGTGTGTTGTACCATACTAAATTAACCGGTAATAAAAGCCACGTGTATTTTAGTGACAGTATTTATGAAAATAAATGTTTCTTTCAATCATAGCCAAAATTTTATAGCATATTCTTTATGAAGAATATTCTGAAAAATAATAGTAGACATCGAAAGAAACTATATATTTCTACGTAGATTGAAACTTTGTCATGAAAATACACCTTGTGTTAATATTGGGCATTTTGTGACAGTATTTTTGTTAGAATTTTGTAAAAAGCACTGATTATATCTTTTAACAGTGTCAGGCTCAAATAAACGATTTTACTCCTGGATGAACCACGTGGTTCACAGCAGTCAGCAGGTATCCAAATAACACATTATTTGAGAAGTGTATTTTTGAAAGTTAAGAGTTCCAGCCAATTGCTCATACAAGCTCGTGTAAAAAGAATTAGTCTGGCACTAGTCTGACACTTTTTAGGGTGCCGTTGGTTTTGACATCTGAAACTTCGTATATAGGTCTCCTACTATTTATTGAAGGCCAAACGAGTTTGGGTTCTATCTAAATATAAGATATTTTTATAATTAAAGCACTTCTTTACTTCTCGATCCATAAAAAACAAACCGAGACATTTGAATCTTTACTTCATTTTCACACCTCCTTAAGGTGATGTTAAACCCTGTGTTACTGGTAAATACGGGGATCCACTTTTTTCATTCATTTTTAAATTTTAAGAAAATATCTCTCTGAAAAGTTGTTCTTTTTGATTGGAATAACAACTTTCCATAGAGATATTTACTCAAAATTGAAAATGAAATGAGAAAAGTGGATCCTCGTATTTGTCGGTGACAGGTGGCTTTAGCATCACCTTAATCGAAACATGATACTTTACGGTTCTAATCATTTATCATTCGTTATTTATTATTTGTCAAACAAAAACTCTCGAGCATAATGTCAACAAAACTCCGGTACACATAGTGCCTAACCCCAGACCTCCTCCAGCTGAATTCACCCATCCTATAATCGCCAGACCAACTCCTTCCAACACAATTCCCATCCTCACCCGGATCGTAGAGATTCGTCCTCCCGCTCGTGTACGGTATCCCGTTGTCCGAGGTGTAGATGAGCAGTGTGTCCTCCTTCACGCCCGCGTCCTCGAGCTCCTTCAGCACCAGGCCCACGCCCTGGTCGAGTCGCGACATGGTCGTGTACTGGGCGGCGATGTCGCGCCTGGCAGGCTCCGTGTCCTGCACGTGATACGGCAGCTTGACCTGTTCCCACTGGTAGTAGATCGGATTCCAGTCGGGTATGTGGCCCATGCCGGGGTTGCCGTTGCCGAACTTCTCGCAGAAGGTGCCGTACTCCGGATGCGAGTGGGCGCATCGGTGAGGATCGTGGAAGGCGACATAGAGGAAGAAGGGCCTGCGCGCAGAGTCGAGTTGTAGCTCGTGGATGATCGGGATCGATTTAGTGGGATGACGGGGGTTTTAGTGTGCTTCTTTGGTGGGGGTGACGGGGTTTACAGGAGTGGATGTTGTTTTGGTGGTTTGCTTTGTTGTTGTTGGGACGCTTTCATTGATGATAATTATTGACTTTCGGTCTTTGAACTATAAGCGGTGTAGGACATGATTAGGAATGAATAGAGTGTTAACTATTACATTAATAGAGAACTATTAATTAATTATAAGAAAGTGTAAGATCGTTTACTGCTTTAAAAATGGGAAATGATGAAGTGATTATCAATGAAAAATATGGTTTCTCACCGGAAAAGAATTTCTAGATGCGAAAATTGGGCCTTAACAAGATAAATGAGAATACCGAAGAGAATAGTGAATATTCAATATTTTCCCGTGAGTTTCACTATTATTATTTCAAATTAAGCGAGTGGGAATCTTAATATTATACTCGTAGGGAAGCCAGGAGCTGCGAGATCCCCAGGTTGATCGAAACAAAAGAGGGATGACAATATTAAGATTGACGGTTCACAATGAGGATTACGTAGGATTGGACTAGCTCAGAATAGAGAAGAATGGCACTCGTGCGTGGACAAGGCCGGGGCTTATTCTAACTGTAAATCTGTAACTACCCTTAGCAAAAAAAAATGGGAAATGGTCAGGAATTTCCAACAATAAATGATACTTAATTTATTTAACGTTAGGCATTTAGGGATTTTTGGGAAATCGCTGTCCTTGGGTTAGTGAGGTTTTGAGGGCTGTTTTATTATTTAAAATTATTTTTTTAATTGCGGCCCGCAGGTTAGAGTGGTTTCAATTGATTTGGGTTTATTATTCACACATTTTTTTTAATTTACTGACCTTGGATTACTAAGGTTTAATAATCAGTTATGTTAGAAGAAACTAGGTCACGAATTCAATTGGCTGAATTTATGTAGCGATTTTGAACATGAAATCATCGAAGTCTTTTGGAGAAGACAAAGAATTACTTATAAGTTTGCTTAGCACATAATCTGACAAGCACATTACATTAACCTATAGGTTTCATAAAAAATAATTCTTATGCAAATTGAGAACCAAAATTGCCTGTTCATTAGAATCACGAATAGGTACCAAAAGAATTTTCTAATATAAATTAATGTGAACATTTTCGTAAACGGGAGTCAGCCTGACGGTAAAAATTAGGAACAAATTAGATACAGGATAAAAGTTAACATTATTTATTATATTTTTTACCGTATAGAAAGGTGAATTTCACCATGAAACAGGGAAATTTAGTCTGTATGCCAGGGCAATTTCGGCCGCAAAGTCGGAATATCCCACGTTTATTATCATGTTCACGGTAATTTATATACAAAAAAATTGTCCCTGCTCCATTATACTTACTGAGTGCGGTTTGTAGACAGAAATTCACGGACGAGAAGCTTGATGCGCGTAATGTTGCGGCCAACTTGAAGGATGGACTCGTTCTCCTCGGTGTGGGCAAAGTCAAAGGGATACGCTTCGCTCGGTCCAACGTGCTTCTTGCCTATTATGCCTGTTTGTGTGCAAAAAGAAATAAAGCGCCACGTCAGGGTTATATTGTTGGATAAATAGATTCAAGTCACGGTCAATTAATTCGGTAGAAAAAGTTCAGACGGGTAAAAAAAGTGACATTGTTGGGTGGTCCTGCAAAGGACGTGATTATATCGTTTCTTGCTCTAACCCAAATTACGTATTCTTGTACGTTTGAGATGAAACGATTCTTCAATGACAACAAAAAAATGTAGTAAAATCAAATAGACGTTTGATACAATTATACTGCTCGTAAACCAATTTAGTACTTTAACAGTTTCAATTGAATAATAATTTTATCATTTATCTGAACTGAGAAGTACAAAAGTCGACAATTATGTAAGTATTCAGGATTTTGATCCTTTCAAAAGAATGAATTCTTAAATATGTATATTTAAAAAGTACAAAATAACATTTAAAAAATCTAAGGAGTTCGTAGAAGTACAAAATGACGAATTCATTTTCATTAAAAGATCAAATTGCTGAATTTGCACTTTTTCCTTCGTACTTAACAGTTTAGAGTGTGCACGTGAGTGAATCCTGACAAAAATAAATCGAAAACTATCTCTTTAAAACAACTGTTTCTTAAAGTACAAACGTAACAAACGTTCATTCAAATGTACTAATTCCTTTGTGCTTCCAGTGACAAGACGTTCCCGTTCGAGGGTCAACGAAGCGTCTCCCTCGTCCCCCGCTAAAAAGCCACCAAGCATCAAGCGCGCACCTGTGCGTACGTTCCTCTGGCCCAGTATCTTCGGCAGGCTCTGTATCTGATCGAACGAGTTGAAATGGTGAACCCCGTGATGCAGGCCGTACATGCCGTTCTGGTGGCTCGGCTGGCCACTCAACAGGGAGGCACGGCTGCGGAACATAAACGAGATCGTTATTGAATTATCCATCCGAGTTGGATTACATTGGCAAATTTTCGCTCGCCGTTGTGCACAAAAGTGATAGTTGCTTGCCTTGGGGAACAGCTGCTGACCGAGGTGTAGGCATTATTGAATATCAGGCCGCGCTTGGCCAGTCCATCGAGATTCGGAGTCTGGCAGACTTTGTTCAGGTAGGAGCGCATTTCGAAACCGGCGTCGTCCGCTAGGAAAACGGGATTTGCATGGTTACATCACGCTCTGTTTGTTTGGCGTGATCTACGTGTATACATATTTATTAAGAAATCAGAGTGCGGACTAAGGAGGTTTCTGTTTACGCATAGTGGAATGAGTCGGGTGGACTCGTTTATTTCTTTAGATACTGAACTGATTGATGTAAGTGGTAATTTTCTATAATTAAAACGCTTCTAAATTGTGTAATGTTCTAAAAGTCACATTGATGTGTTTTTAATTAGGTTTTTATTTTATCAGAAGTATCAGTATTTACTCTCTCTTCTTTTTTTAAACGACAGATTTGTATCTTAATATTTCTAGACGATCGTGCGACCGATTAAGAGAATATGTAATAGACAAAAGATAATGAAACGGACGAGTTTTCTTTCAAAGTTAAGTTAATGCTTGCATAAGCATTCTTTTATAATTGAAAAACAAGTATTACAATTACATGTATGAATTCCAAATTTAAAAATTAAATTTATGGTTGTATTTTCATTGATCCTAATTTCAATTACAAAAATTAATTAAAAATTATAAATACAGTTAAATTTAAAATCGTTTTAATACTTATTCAACTTCAATTATAATAAGTAAATATAATTAAATAAGTTTTAGTTCAATGAAATCTGAGTCGAATAAAACTTTCAGTTACAAAAGTTTGCTCCGAGAAACATTTAAAGTTATACTATACATTATTAAACAAATATAAATTAAAATTTTTGCATCTAATACTGTATGTAACTCGGTTAATCTTCAAACTTTCAACATCCCAGTCTCGGCACGTTAATTCAATTACAATCAACAAAGAATACCCGCTAAAAAAAACCTCGACTCTTTGTTCGCAAAGCATTAGGCACATCTAAATACAGACATCTACTTAAGAATCGCTTGTCGGCTGTGCTCGTTGAATTTCACCTGCGGCCATTTCACCGACCCTTTTCTTCATTAAAAGAGAAAAAAAAACACACCAGAGGAGAATCAACAAACAAATCGAGGACAAGCCGATCATCCTCGCTTTCTACTTCTTCCCATTACAAATGCAGACGCAGCTCGTAATAAGTATATACATTCGAAAGTGCAGCGCGCGCGCTAGAAATTTAATACTCACCCAAAAACAGCACCGCGTTTCTCGGCTTCGTCGGACTCTTGCCCAGCGCGTCGCTCGGGACGATCGTCAGCAGGAACAGGGCGCCAAGCGCCCCTCGAAAGACCTGCATCTTCCTGTATCTGTAGTTTCTGGCTGTATTGAGAAGAGCGACTTTGAATGTGGTGCAAGATGCAGTAAGCTTGGGAGGAGGCAGTACTGAAAATTGGTGTTTTAGCGGTTTTTAATTTTTTATAACGTTCAGAATCATCTAAGAAACATGTATACAAAATTTCAACTGTAATAAATTTTAAAATCTGTTAGAAAGGGTGGATTTTTAGCAAGCTTTATTTGTATTTAGAACGTTCAAAATCTTAACATTTATCGTCTCCTACAGGTTTTAATATTTTTTGTTGAGATTTTTTTATATGCTTCTTAGATAATTTTAAACAACTTCTCGCATGGGTTTGGCATACAGTTTTGTAGTTCTAAAGATAAGAAATAGAAACCCCTACAATGCCGATATTTATTGGTACCTCCCGTTAAGGGATCAAGACTCTGTTGAATCATTATAAATGAATATGAATGTTTAAGGCCACACTAGAATTTTTATTTCGAAGGTGGACACTCAACAATATTTTAATATGATATTTTATGATGAATATTTAAACAATGGATATTTATCTTATTTAAGTAGTTCGTAATTTTTAAACACCATTCTTGGAATTACGAAAATTAATTTTAGCACAATTTAAAACTGACGTTTACTTAATCTGCTCTTTTGGAGCCAATATTTAACCAATTAATCTGAAACTCTCAGAGAACTTTTATTACATGTATGACCATACTGACAAGGAAAAATGTAAAAATATTAATTGTAGATCCAAATTATAGCCGCAAGAATACATAAAAATACGATTTTCAGTTTCAGATTGATTTGTTAATAATTGGCTCGAATAAAGTGTGGCAAATAAATATGGATGTTAAAATTTTGTTTTTCCTAATTCAGCTAATGGCGAGGTACCCGAAAGAGATAATCCCCGTAATTAAATGTTCAAATACGCATAAAATATCACAATTTGCATAAAAATATTGTTTAATACCCACTATTGAAAGAAAAATTCCAGTGAGCTTAAACGTTTCAATGTCCATTTTTAAGATTGAAGTTATCAGTTAAGAACTAGTGCTTTATAATTAAGGTTGTATTGGCTATAAGGCAAACAAAGTGATAAATCACTGAAACTATTTTAATCATTATAAGATATTATATTCATAAAATACTGTAAAATTTCAATAAATTTGCGAGCCTGGTAAAAATTTATAGGAACTTTAATTTCAACATAGTTTCTTACATTGAACATGATTTTTAATTGTTATTTAATCTCGAATGCTTTTTGATAAATACATCGAGAATATTATACGAGATACGAAGTAAAAACTTATTAAATGAACGTACAGTCATGTCAAAAAGTTCGTTAAAACGTTGGTAGATACACATAAAAAATTTCTGCGGCCTTGAAACACACTTCGTTCAATTTTTTCAATCTTATCATTAAATATCACTCCTTGCAACGATTTATAACTTTCAAATACGCGTGTTATTTTTTTACTAAGATCTTACTGCCAACAGTGTCACAATACAACCTTATATTTCCTCGCTAACTACAAGCACTAAATGAAAAAATTCAAATACACGAATCCTTCACTACAATCCGACGCTCCTTAATAATCACACGAAGACTATCTCTCGTATCTCTCTCGAAAAAATACCAGTTCCCTCCTCACACGAGAACCACACTATACTATTCCGAAACATCCAAACTCCTACAATTTCCCCAAGCCCTTATACATACACCTCCAAACCAAACCTACACCTATACTCTCCTCGAAAAAATCCAAAACGCGAACTCCTTTATCCCTCTCAGATCCTCGCGCCCATAATACATAAACGTTCTCCACCACATTATACATACACGCCTGCAGAGCCGCTGTGCAACAACCACCGCACTCACCGTAACTCCAATCTTCAATCCTCTCTCGCTGCCGCCGTGAAGTAGACAACCGCGCGGCTCCTCGACGCGTAACCTATTGGGTGTCGTTCCTCGAGTCCCTCGCGCCGGCGCACTGCGCTTCGGAGCAGAGCGCTTCGTGAATTGTCGCGCTCGCGCCGCGCCGAGTCCACGTTTGCACTGTCGCGCACGGGCCGCTCTATCTCTCGAGTCTCAGTTCCGTCGCGGTTGTGTGCTCGCTCCGGGAAGGCCTCGAGAGGAAGAACTGTGTGTGTTGCACGCGACGACGAGGACGACTTGGCCGCACCGATCGGCACCCACCACCAGCACCAGCCGCTTTCCTTTTTTATATATATATATATATAGATATATATATATATATATATATATATATATATATACGTGCGTGCACGTTATAAGTAAGTGTCCATCGCGTATACTGTGTGTGTGTGTGAGGCTGTTGTCCCTTTCACGAGAGAGAGAGAGAGTGCGTGCGCACTTGTCGATGCCTCGCAGATGTGATACGTGTGTGTAGGTATATACAGAGGCAGGGGGGGATTTTTTAACTTTTCGCACGAGCGAAATCGCGAATACGGGTCAATCGATGGGCGTTGGCGTCATGTTGCTGGATGATCGAGGATGAGAGAAAGAGATGCATGCCCGCAGGTGTGCATCTGGAGAGCCGGTGCTTTTCTTATTATTTCTTTGGGGAGGAGGGGTGTGTAGGGATCTTGTTTGGAAGCTCGTCCAGATGCACCGGGGAACGTTGGTACTTGTAACGATTTGTACTGGCGCTGGGGAGTTGATGAACCGCGGGCCTGCGCGCACGTGACATGTCACACGCAGGCGTTGTGCGTGTGTGCGTGTATTAGGTAGATGGGCATCGCGCGGGGACTTGTACTTGTTGGGGAGGCCGGTTTTCAGAGTGAAAGCGAAGAAACGTTGGAGCGGTAAGGAAAATGGTGTTTTCGAGGTACTTTTGGCTATTGTTGGTGGATTGGGGCAGATTTGGAGAATTTTGGCGCGATGGGACACGTATATAGATGCGGTAACGTTGCGTTTACGATTTGTCTCGTGATTGACGTTGTGTGCCGAAGGCGGAGGTCTGCTAAGACTGTTGATTAGTTGTTATACGAGCTGGAATGATTGGTAGGAATAGGATAAAAGGGATGCGATGTAGAGGTAGAATATAAATGTAGGTAACTGAGATTGATTGATTGATTGATTAGGTATATTTGTTTTGGATATATTTGGTCATATGATTTCCAAGTCACATAGGTATGGGTACAATGTTTGCAGGACTGTAATATAAAGGAGATATAAAACAGATAATTGGAAGTATTATACAAATAATTTAACAAATAGATAATTAGGTGTTGCTGATAATAAATTAAAACAAAACACATGAGCATATAATCAAATAGCGAATTATAACAACGGCAATAAATTCGTATTTTACGCTTTTAAAGCTTAAAATTAAGTACTCTGTAAACTTATGTCATAAAAGCTTTTACGGTTTTAATCTCTCATCTATTGTTCGCATTGTCCAATTTCATTTGAAGAGAGAGCGTGAGGGAGATATAGATAGATAGATCGATTATTTTGTTTTGTAAATAAAAATAAGAGAGAGCTAGAGAGAGAGGGAGATAGAGAGAGAGAGAGAGTATAATATATTCTTCCCTTTACGGAAAAATACCAAATTTATTTTTCGATCACATTAGTGTATATAGTACAGAGCCTAACCCAACGTGTATTTCGTTTTGCAATTTGAAATAAAAAATTAAATTTACAAAAGTTATAGATTATTAAAGGTCCTTTGAATGACGTCACATCATTTTCAAAGTTTAGTCTACTAAATAAAATATCTTCGGGTAATCATCCCCCCCCCCCCCGCCCCCAACGAACGGCGGAAAAGGGTGCAGAATTGAGCGTCATCGGCGTGACGATGAGTCAGTTCGAAGGGAGCATACGTAGAGTGAAGATGTTGATATAATATAAATTAGTTATACAGTTATTCAAATATATTTTTCAATTTTGCACTGAATTAAATTATTTGTTAATTAACAAACTTGAAACGTAAAAATAGGACTGACTAACTTTGTTTTCGTATTATGTACTTGTAAAATAAGTTGTTGTTTTCATTTATTGTGATGCAGTAATTTGTCAAGTCGCAAAAGTATTTGTCAAAACTAAGAAATTAAAATTGATAAATTTTCTGGTTAATACGACAATTTTGTTCAGCAAGTTCTTAGTTAATTGGACAAATATAATTATAAAATTATTAAATCACTAATATGACAAAAAACAAAATACTTTGTGAGTATCTACGTAATATGAAAAAAGCCGTATTTTTACCAAGTGACATTGCAAATTAATAAATTTTGTTCGTGCAAATAGTGTTAATTGCTCTCTTATTATTACCGAAGTGTTACTCATTCTCTTATTATCGCTGACGGGTGATTTACTCTCTTATACTCTCACGGGAATAATATTTTTTTCGCATTACCTATTTTTATAAATTACGCATTTTTCACTTACTTATATTTTTATATGATTTCAGGGTGCTAAAGCTTTAAAATAATCATGTCGAAAAAGATCATTTGCTTGTTTGACGTTGACGGCACCCTGACGGAGCCGCTACAGGTGAATACATCATTAATCTTTATTTATGTTCATGCACCAAACAATTTGAAATACATCAATTGCAATGTTCGTATTTTTTAATTTTATAGATCATCGATCCAAGTATTGATCAGTATATACAAGAATCATTGAAGAAACAGTTCGATGTCGCTGTAGTCAGTGGCTCCGATCTTGTCAAAGTCAAGCGCCAACTGGGCGAGAATGTGTTCAAGAAGTACGACTACGTTTTTAGCGAAAATGGACTAGTAGCGTACAAGGATGGCACAAAGTTACCATCAGAGGTAAGAACTACCGACCTGCACATTTTTCAATAAAAGTGGAATAAAAGTTTACTAAACCAATTTCCCTTGCAGACCATTCAAAGTATTATTGGAGACGAGGCTTTACAAGACTTTATAAATTTCGCTCTGCGTTATCTCTCCGAACTGAAGCTGCCCTTCAAGCGCGGCACCTTCATCGAATTCAGAACGGGCATGCTGAACATCTCTCCCGTAGGGCGTAATTGCACAACCGAAGAGCGCAATCAATTTTACGAGTACGATCAAGAAAACCAAGTACGGGAAAAGTGCATTCAAGCTTTGAAGAAGGAATTCCCGAATTTAGCTTTAACGTACAGCATAGGTAATGTATAAAGACTTTAGTCTCAATTTTAAAGAAGGAATGAATACCAATTTTGCTTAAGGGGACAAGCCGCTTGTACGCTCTGAATGAAACAATGACAATTAAAATATTATCTTAAAATTAAAATTGATTATAATATGTTACATATTTTTAACTTTTCTTACCTAAAGAAGTTTGCATGCAGGGCCAAGGCCATGGTGGTCTTATAGGTAAGCCTTATATAAGCTGTGGAGCATGTTTTTCTTACCAAAATTCAGTTACCATATTCAAGATACATTTATCATACTTTTTCTTCTCTAAATGAGTAGAATTGATAAAAAAAAAGACATTATTTAGTGCTATAATTTATCATACAAAATATTGATTATTATTAGAAAAATTAATAAGTTGATTACAAAATTAAATATTTGGAATTTTCTCTGCTCATTTGGAAAATAAACATATGATGAAAGTATCATGAAAGTTTTAAATTATTCCCATAAAATTTGCCCTAAGAAACGCATGGTAAGTAAATTTTATAAAAACATGCTCAACAGTTAATGGATCGACAATTACTCTGCATGTACAGAAAAATGATGTTGACAGGGCTCAAATTGAACTTGATTGTACCTTCTTTACTTAAAGAAAAGTTAAAAATATAAATCAATAAATAGCTCATAGTTTAATGGTTGCTTTTTAGAGTTTACGAGTGGCAGGGTGAGACTGTGAAATCTTAAAAATAGACATAAATGTTTAAGTCCTAACTAAATATTTCCTTGAAACCTAAGTACTCAAAAAATTTTAGACAGCAAACAATTTTATGAATTACGATAAAGAAACATTTATCTTATACATTCGCATGCCATCTGTTTAGAGCCAATTAGACTGTTGAAGGAAAATTTTAAAATATACATACATTTGCTTTTTTGGAACCAACTATTAATAAATCGATCTAAAACTTTCAAAGAGCATTCTTTATTATACATGTATATATAATCAACGTTCTTTAAAAGCTTCAGATCGATTCATTAAAAGTTGGCTCCAAAAAAGCATGGCAAGGGAACACCGATGCTAAAACTTTGATTTTCGTAATTCAGAGAATTGCGAGCTGCCTAAATAAGGCAATCACCTTAATCAAGTTTTTAAGTGCGCTTTAGGTATTACATTTTCCCTGAAAAATTGATTGGGTGCATGTATTCAAAGGGAAATGTCTAGTGAGATACTAAGCCTTGGTTGAATCTTGAAAATTAAAATAAATGTTTAAGACTTCAAAAGAATTTTTCTTTAAAGCTTAGCATTCAAAAAAATTTTCAAGCAAAGTATAACACTAATATTATTTTTAAATGTATTAAGATTAAATATATTATTTATATGTAGAGTCCGCAACCTTTCGGTTTTCGAATTGGAATTGTCAAATCCGAACGGATTTCGACGAGGCACGCGGTCTTTCGTTTCATATATTGTCGTTTCAAATACGTGTTATTTCGGTGAAAAATGGTACCTATAAATTGGATTCTAAATCTGAAAGTTTTGACGCTAGAGAAATGATGCAAAACTGTTGACTGAATGAGCTTTAACTTAAGCGTTAGCCAAAATATTATTTTTCTTAATAAGTGCAAGAAATAGGCCCTTTTCCATGCATGTAAGTCGGATGGAAATTGCTTGTTTCGAGCGTGGTTGTCAAACATGTGTAGAAATGGCTTCATTTCCTTCTTTGTAATTTTTTTTTAAATTTCTAGATAAACTAAATAAGGAGTATATAATTTTCTGATCCGAGCAGATCTACTATAAAAAATAAAATTACTTTATAAAATTTAATTCCAATAATTGTTTAGGGTGCCGTTGCTTTTAACGTTTCAAACTTTATACAGAGGTCTATAATTGCTCAATGGAGGACTAGCGAGTTTGGGTTTTAGCTAAATAAACGTAATTTCGCTTTTGAAGTAAATATAATGTATAGGGGCCTGCGGCGGGTCAGTCGGTAGAGTGTCGGATTCCCACGCCGGTGACCCGGTTCGAATCCTAGTCTCTGCCGATTGATACAAGCACCTCTGTAAAAATTACATGTGCTTTGTTTACAAACACACCGCAGACCCCCGTCGTCGATTAGCACCACATGGGAGCATAAACAGGGCGACGTTAAAAAAAAAAAAAAAATATAATGTATGGTTCAGTCGGTAAATCAGGGAAATGACTTTCGGACCACCTTAAAGCTCAGCCATGAACATTGTTTTGTACCATTTCTTTAGCGTAAACACTTGCAAAGTTAGGTTCCAAACTATACATACCACTTTTTATTGAAATAATACATACTCCGAATATAATAAGTCCTATGTTGGAGACATATAAGACGAACCTACGGGTGCTGAGCATCATTTTTGAATACCGTGAACCACTTCCCGAAACCTCATTGAAATCCGTTTCCCGAAGATTGTGGACTCTTCTAGTTAGCGACCTAACAATTATTTTAACTAAGGTCATGCGTTTAAGGAGCCAAGTTTTAAAGAATCGAACATTGATGCTAAAACTTTGGCTTTGGACATTCGGAGCATACATTGGCATCTAAATTAGATAATTAGGTGGTATACATTATGTAAATAAAATTTCGAACGCCGAGCTTTAATGGAAAAACGCTAGTTAGGCCTTGAATATTTATATTCATCTTCAAGATTTGAACCAGGCTAGATATAGGTACCTAAGGGAACGTCTCACCTTTACCCATTATAATCTTCTATTGATCGAATAATGGATAATTGACTATAATTATAAAAATACTTATATTGTTCCAAATTAAAATAAACTTTTTCTGTCGGTAGAAAATTATCTAGTTTTCTCTAGAATCCCTCTTTATAATCATGGTTCTCAACATAATAAGCCTGTTTTCTACCAGGGCGTACAGAAACAATGTATCAATCTAGAAACTTTCTAGATTTTATTATTTTATTTTTTAATTATTATTATTTCTATTAACTATCTAGAAATTATTTTAAAATTATTTTAATATCGAGGGCAATTAAGTTTGGGTTTCACCTAAATAAAAGTATTTTTTAAGTTGCTTATTAATTGTAGATTATCGTTCTTTTTACGACCATTGGTCTCGGTGTCATTTTTTGATTCCAGTAGATTATTCATTTCTCGATTGGTAAATTTTCAAGGTGGAATCTTCACACTTATCTTATAACAAAAAACTCAGCTTAAAAAATAAACATTTTTCCTTTCTACTTTCATGAAACATCGTTATTACAAATGAATTTTGTTATTGCAGGCGGACAAATTTCATTCGACGTTTTCCCCGATGGCTGGGACAAAACGTACTGCTTGCGGCACATTCAAGGATACGACGAAATTCACTTTTTCGGCGACAAGACAAGAGAGGGGGGAAATGACTATCAGATTTACGAGAGCGACCTGACTGTAGGCCATAGAGTGACAGGTCCCGATGACACCGTGAACCAGCTCAAGGTTCTGGGCAGTCTGCTCGACGAGAAGAGAAGTAAAGACCAGCTCAACTTTCCAATGCAATGCGTGTAATGAAATTAACGTGGTATCCCGATAAACACCGTGTGATTTATACTATCTTTGTAAATAATAATATTAGATTTTAGAGTGTTAACCAATGCCAATTTTTATTATTATCTTTTATGAGTAACAACTCAGTGTTATTTGACATTTCAATGACATTCCCATACTGTACGTTCATTAAATGTGATAAATTTATATGAACATCAATATACGATTGTTAATATATATCATATAATAACTATAAAAACAGAGAAAATAAAACTTGAAGGAAGTGGCTGAATGTACATGTTAACACGTTGTTTCAATTGTCCTTTTCTTTAATATAAGAATTAAACTTTGAATAAACAATGACATAGTACACGTATATAACATAATCTTTCCTTAAACATTATCACACATCGAGTAATTCAACGTACGAGGCGTGAATATAAAAATATCATTTGTCTTAATTTTCTACGAAAAAATGCCCGTCGTATAAAAAAAATATTAGAAGATAAATACATTTGCTCGGCAACTTAGTTATCGCAAATTTGACAATGCCCCCGTTTCCCGCACTAAGATTAATATCTCTCAGGCTTTTGCGCGTGCTGTTAATTTCACGTTTCTTTTTTTGGTTTTTTCTTTTACAAAACTTACGATCCTAATAAAAAAACTTAACAAGTATCGAAAAATAATGTACAAAAAGTAGGCAGACGTCGGACGAACGACTCACAGCCCTCGGTAGACGGGCACGCGCTTCGAGGCGAACGCCGCCAGTCCCTCGATTCTGTCCTCCGTGTCCAGAAGCTGGGCGTAGCACTGTTTCTCGATCTCGAAGCCGTCGTCTATCGATACCTCGATACCCTTCGAGATCGCCACCTTGGCCAGTCTGTAAAATAAGAGTGTGTACTTTTAATTTTAATGTCTGGGTAGAACAGTAATTTAAAAAAGATATTTATTTATTTATTTGTCTACGGGCATTGTTGCCTTTCTACTTTAATTGAACAACGATACAAACATTGATTGAGATCGAGTTCGATCTGATTGCCACCGACAAATCCAGATAGACAAGGATTTTTTGTCGCTAGGAAGCAAGCCTCTTACCACCTGAGTCATGGCCGCTCTATCATTGCTCTATTTATAAATAAAGGAAATCAAGAATTCGGTTGTAACATGATTATTTCTATATCATATTTTGGCAGTTTATAGCATACTTTCTTTGTAAACTGTTTGAATTTTTGCAAAATATCCAAAATTAAAGAAGATATATCGCTTTGAAAATTCTCGTGACGTCAGACCGTAAACGCGGCATCTTTGAAGTAACTACGGTCTGACGTCATTCAAAGGAACGTAAATAAGCTATAACTTTTTTGTATTATGCTTTTTTGAAAAAATTCAAACAGAATTGCAAATCGGTTTTGATTTTCTACCCGTATCGTAGACACCGCCGAAGAAAGAAAATTTATGTGAAACCCCAATTGGTATAATTTAAGGGGTGGTTTTCGTCTTATACCATATACCCGGATACCGACATTATCGATTTTTCGTTTTACGTAGTCAATTTTTTATTTAATACATTTTTACGAACGTACGCACATTCTTAGTGATAAATAGATTGTGCGCATGTTTGCAAAATTTTAAAATCCCATTTATTCATTGAATAAAACGAAAAACTACAGTGTCGGTATCCGGCATCCCCTTAAGAAGAGTTAAGGTTGAGGCGATTTATGATATTTCGAAGAGCGTTTTTCCGAACAGTTTATTTACAAATAAAATTAATATTCAATTATTTTGCTGAAGATTAGTTGAAAAGATACCCTTTTATGTACATATGTAAATGTTTATTTACGTCATTATATGATTATTTTTAATTGTGTAATTATAGATAAAGTGGTACTTATTTTAATTAGTTGAGAGCTTTAGTTAATTTTAATTAGTTGCATTGAATCATACAATTTATTTATAGAGCAAATTGTAGTAATGATGCAAACTTTGAACCATTTGTTTGGGTATTTAATTTACTGCGCTGAAGGTTTAAAAGCATGACAGTTAAAATTTCATGTCTAACGTATACGTGGCATTATATGAAATTTCTCTTTAAACAATTGACAACAGTCATGTTTGGTAATAAATCATCAGCTATCAAAGTATAATCATAAGTCTGCCAGAGCAATATCGCACACATACAACTCTGAAACGATCGACAAAGGAAAAAGATACCATTTAGGAAAAAATGTCAACGTCATCATTCACATTCGACAGATATCAACCTTGCACGATTGTTGTTTCTGGCTTTTCAAGTTTATCAAGCTCGACAAGACTGTATGACTGTATATCTGTGGTAAACCGGAAAAACGCCTTAAGTCCACTTTTTTAGAAAATTGAGTTTTGAGCGATTTTAGTATCATTACATAGTATATTTTCAGATAAAACTGCAAAAAATCAAGAAAGTGTAAAGATAAGTGACCGTATCAACTATTTATGAATATTTTAACATTAGTTTAAATGGAAATTAAAAAATTTAAACCTTAATATCTTAAAATCATGAAGAGTGAACTTAAGTCGTTTTTCCGGGAACCACAGAATATATACGCATAACAACAAGAGAACATCGTAGTGCAAGTACTGTCTCTTCCTCTCTTTCTTATTCTCTCTTAACAATCAACAACAATGTGACATTGTCACGAATTACATAATTATTCGCTCTTAATAATCAATAACAATGTGACATTGCCACCAATCGGATAATATACGCTGGGCTTACACGTAGCATCACCACCATCATCAACACAGGCAGCTGCTAATATAATAATCGTAAATCACGCTATCACTTGTAAACCGAGCGCAAGAAAGAGTGAGTGTGTGTGAGAGAGAGACTGAGAGAGAGAGATAGAGAGAGAGAGAGAGAGATGGAGAGAGCAGGCGAACGCGACTCGCGAGATAAGGAGACATTGTATATAAACGTGGCCTGATTCTCATTGCGCAATGTTGCCTGCGCGCGTATACAAGGTAATTAGCCGCATGTAAGAAGCGATATTGCGATGTGTGTATACACTCGTGTCATAATATATACTTAACCAGAGGCAATTCACTTTTTTTTCAAAGCAACGACCACTCTTGAACCACAGAGCGTCAAGTTAGTCAAGCTAGAATAAAACTATGCAAAAGCATTTTGTGGAATATTTTTTTTTAAGTTAGTGTAACTGAATTCATGTAAAGATCGAAAGACCGTGATCATACGATATTATGAAATCATCCATAGTATCAGATGATTCGAAAAGTGAACTGTTCAACCTTTTTTTCGTAACTGGATAATATGAAAAAGACAGAAGATTAAGAGAATGAAATACTCTTATATTCGGTCTGCACCATCATAATACACTATAATGTAGAGCTTTACTAATTATTTTAAAACCAATTAGTTTTTTTAATGAACGGGGAAGATTTTAGGGTTGTTGTAATTATGGTTTAATTCAAATATTTATCGAGTTTATAAATCAAATCAGTATTTTGAAGAGTTTAATAAAGAGTTTTTATTTACAAATCAAATTTACGGAGTTAATTTAAATTACTGTTTACAAATTCTTTTCTAAAATTAAAATATTGTTAAAAAAGTGCTCTCAAATTTCATCAAAATCTGGAATAATCGTTAATGCATTGCATCTTAAAACCCTACAGTGATATTATTACAATTAATTTTTGACTAGAAAATGGTATTAAACCAATAAAATCAATGACCAAAACTGCCAGCTGAATTTTCCTAAACTTTAATAGGTACTTGCTATTTCGAAATTCGATACTAAGAAAAAAGTGATTGATCTCAGGGGATCTCTCTAATCAGGATACAATAAATAACGTTAATTTTCACCACTCATCAAGGCAATTTTTCGCGTAAACTCAGGATATCCCACCGTCGCTACGATTGGTACAATCTTTTACCAGTAAATTTGCTCTCCGTACTAAATAGAAAAAAATCACACCTCACACCCCGCATCAACCACTCTATACATAAACGTTCGTTCGTTAAATCTCAACTTGCATAAAAACAAACAAAAATAAAACAGAAAACTCGATTCGCACGAAACCTTGCTAAAAAAACAAATAGGCAAAGGACGCTCACTTGACGCCGATGGGCCCGTTGGGCAGGATCTCCCGGGCGATGGACAGGGCCTGCTGGTAGGCCGCGTCGCCCTCCTTGTTCTGGGGCACGACGCGATTCACGAGGCCGAGCCTGTGAGCCTCGAGGCCGTCCAGTATCCTGGCCGTGTAGATGAGCTCCTTGGCCATGGCGGGCCCGATGATCCTGGGCAGGCGCTGGGTACCGCCCGCCCCGGGGATGATCGCCAGCTTCGTCTCGACCAGTCCCATTTTGGCCTCGGCCGAGGCGGTCCTGATAACGGAGAGAACATAGGATTGATTTTTTAGAGTTTTTACGGTTTTATTTTGTGTTTTGTGGTACGAAGTTGTTACGAGTTATTCTCTAGTTTTTCATTGTATAATACTTTTGAGGATGTATCCTGCTAGGTTTTAGATGAATACATTGAAGACTTTTTCGCGAGAAGTCGTTTGAGTATTAAAAATATCCGTTTCAAGATAGGATGTACTTATAAACAATAATTAAATTTTAGTCTATTACATAAATTAAATTAGTTTTTAATAAATAGAGCTTTTGAAAGTCAAAATAATATATTATTCAAGATATAATCCTACTGATTTTTGAAAATCTTTTAATATTGTTTTCATGCGGAAAAGATTGATAATGGTATTCACTATATAGAAAAAAATGTTATCATCCATTTAGAAACACACTAAAACAATAATTATCCTGCTATGAGTCTTTCTCTTATAAAATAGAATATTTTTAACGTTCCAGAGGTAAATAACAAATTTTTTTCACTGCTTTGTATACGAAATATAAAAATCGCTTCTTTCTTATTTTTTATGTATGCCATAAGTAAATTGAATGCTGTTTAATTGAATAAAAAAATCGCAAGGAAGCCTTAAAAACCGTATTTTTTTAATCCATCGGTAAATGCATCTTAACATACACTTTTAGAATAAGGAAAGATTAAGCTAATTTTTTTTAAAGAATTGAACACAATTTGTTTTAAGAATTTAATTTAAGAGGACTGATTCTTATAACGTTTTAAAGATATAAAAATCTATTTCGAAAAAATGCATTAAAAGTGTTTATTTTCATCTTGATCAATCAAAAAATCGATTTCCCTGTCAATAATCGGTACAGCTACACCTTGAGGGGGTCTGAAAGTCAATTAAGAATTCAAATTTCTCGCCTTCATTTTTACCGACCGAGTAGCGACTAGTATTTATAATTATAACAATACTTATATTTAGACAAAACCCAAACTCGCTCGCTCTTCATTGAGTAGTAATACAGCTCTCTACACAAATTTAGACGTTAAAAACAATGGCACCCTACAAAATTATTGGAATGAAATTTCGTCAACATTTCATTCCACTAATGTTTTAGGGTGCCGTTGATTTTAACGTCTGAAACTTTGTAGATAAGTGTATTACTACTCAATGAAGAGCTAGCGAGTTTGGGTTTTAGTTAAATATACGTAATTTTGTTTATAAAGTAAATAATGGATGGTTCGATCGGTAATTCAGGGAATAGACATTCGGACCCCCTAAATAAAAGTACATAAACGTTATTTCTATGTAATAGAAGAAGATATATGTGTTCTTTTTTCATCGAAACACATGCTCTCTTCACATTCATAGTGCTTACTAACAATCCAATCACAAAGTTCATCCATCAAGTCATCTAACCAAATAATAAAACCCTACAATTTGTCTTAATTGTCTCAGAATAAAAGAAAGAAAAAAAAAGACATAAAAGTTACAGAATCATCCACTTATTCTCGCACTTTCCGTACCTTATATCACTGGCCAGTGCCATCTCCAATCCCCCGCCCAGGGCGACTCCATCGAGCGCAGCGATGACCGGCGCGGACATGGCCTCCAATTCCCTCATCAGATCCCTGAGCGAGGTGACGAAGCCGTCCACCTCCTGGGGCTCCATCTTGCCGCGCTCGCGCAGGTCCGCCCCCGCGCAGAAGACCTTGGGCACGAGGCTGCGCAGTATCAGGACGCGCACCTTGCTGTCCCGCTGGATCCTGGCGACGGCCTCGCTCAGCTGGCCAACCAGCTGCTTGCCAAAGGCGTTGCGAGCCTCGGGCCGATTCAGACCGAGGACCGCGATGCCGTTGTCCTTGCCGTCCAGGTACTTGAGGACGATCTCCTTGGCGGGAGTGTCCTCGGTGGGGTGGAGCTGGGCCTTGGTGGAGAGGGCGCGCAGGGAGAGGGAGCCGACCTTCAGGAGGCTCGAGCTCACGCGGCAGGTCAGGAACACCATTTTTGCCAGGTGGGAGGTGCGGTCGATGCTTCGAGGTTGGAGAGTTCGTGGACGGTGGAGTTTACAGATGGTTGGCTGGGGGGGTTGAGCCTGGAAAGTTGCGAGTTGTGTTTAGCTTCGGAGTTAATATTTTGCGGTCTTAGAACGAGACTGTGATGAGTCAAATTTCTATGAGATTTTGTAAAGCTAATCCTGTAGGAGGGAGATGGTTGTCAGGGTGAAAAAGAGAAGTAGTAGTCAAGGATGCTTTATTAAACTTTTTAACACACCCAGCCATAAAGTACGTACTTTATTCCCGCCGAGCCGGGAATAAAGCGCTACATTAAATCCCTACCCCCACTCTAGTCCACGCCGCTAGTTAGTATGTAGTTAATATGTAGAGTTAATATGTAGCACTATTTTCCCATGCCGACGGTAAACGAGTACGAACTTTTTGGTAGATATGTTAAAAAATTGTATATTATGCACCTAGGGAATAAAGTGAACCAGCGATTGCCAGCGTGTATGACGCCCTCGCTCCGCTCGGGTGCCGAACCACACGCAGGCATTTACTGGCTCACTTTATTCCCTAGGTGCATAATATACTATAAAGTGCTATTTACATGAAGCTTAGATTCTGCGGAAGCTACCAACTCAAACAAAACAAGTCCTTTCACTCTCGTGGTCGTACACAATCTGACTCATTCGTCTGCTTGATGCAGCTCTGTCGTAAGGGGATGCGTCAGACCTACTTTACCGACCGAGGCAAACAAATATAAAATTTTCGTTTTTCGTAAAAACTATGCATCAGAATCGATTTTCCTTTTAGGGATCGCTTTATTTGAACCAAATAAGTAGCGGAACACTGAAATTTTGAGGTAAATCATTCTATGTCTCAATAGGAAAGAGAAAAGAAATGTTCTTCGAAAATTTCGTTTTACGCCAAAAATACGCATCAGAATAAAATTTCCTTTTCTGGATAGCTTTATCTAGGGAAAATACATAGCGGAACACTCGAATTGATATCGGAGTTGAAAATTAACATTATCACATAATTGCCAATTTTCGATTCTGATAATAATTTGAGTGTTCCGCGATGTATTTTACTTAAATAAAGCTACCCTGAAAAGGAAATTTGATTCTGATGCGTATTTTTTGAGAAAAACTAAATTTTTGAATGTATATTATCGGCGGGTAAAGTAGGTGTGACGCATCCCCTTAAGAAGCAGCCCTTCAATACACACAAAAATTCCAGATTAAGACATTAAAGCCATTAAAAGGGATGGGGGAGGATCGTCTCCGCCGATCGCCGGTTTTTTTCTCGGCCGTGCATAAATGAGCGTCATACTTATACGATGCTCCAAAAAATGCCTACAATCAAGAGATGGGATATTTTTTTAAATGAAATTTTGTTACTTGATGATGATGATTGCATTAGAGTTTCAAAACCTTTTTCCAACCTATTATTAAATGCAACCAAGGCTGTTATTTTCGTATGAGCGGTTTTCTGATTGAAAATCAAGTTGGCAAAATTTTGAGTAATAATTTTGTTCTGGGTGATGCAATACGAAGTGTGATCCAATTGATAATTTACAGAAAATTGATAGATTTCGTGTCTTCTATTCGCTCATTTTGAACACTGATTGTTTTTAGTTTATTAGTGAGTAACTTGTGTATTGTGGTATTATAACGCTTAGAAAAAATTCGATTTATCGCATAAAATAGTATATTATATGTACCAAGAGTGTAAATTACGCCGTTAGAACCTCTTTCCACCCGCTTATATGCATGAAAAAGTATACTTTCGGTGCAAGTAGGACAAAGAATATATTATGTTAAATACAGCTATATTCATATTAGAAAGAATATGTTCCATGCTTGAGGTGAATAATAATTTAATTTTTTATGCTATATAAAGTGACTGTCCTTAAAAGAGAACGAAAAAGTAATAATAAAATATAAAGTTATTATAATAGCTTTAAAATATGACAAAAACGTGAAGATACGTAATTGATATGGTATTAAGGATGATAAATAGGTACCAATATCAATTTTCTTTTTAAAACTTATACTTTATCGCAGTGATTATAAAAATTCCATGACTACCTCTTTTCTTCGATAAGCAATATTCTTGTTTAATAAAAATGCACATGAAAGTCAATTCCTGCTGAGAATAAGATGCAATTAAGTTGAGAGTTAAGAAACCTGTTTTACAGATAATTTTTTAAGTATTCGGCCACATGGATGGCTTAAAATTAGTAAACAATAACATAAATAAAAAATTCAGTGCAATCAATCATTAAATTATAGCAAGGCAATCTTTCAATGAATAAGTGGCCAATATGAATTTCTTGGAATAAAAATGAAGAAAATTATTCAGTATGAAGATACTCTACCGTAGTGTTTTGAAAAAATCGATGTTTTTTCTGAGCATTCACGTACTTGCCCGACTAAAAAAAATCGCGGGATCAATCGCGTGATTCGTCACGCGATTTTGACCAATATCGCGCGATTAATCCAGTGATATTATCGAACTTTTTCCGACGCGATTAATCGCTTGATCTATCTGTAATTAATTTTTTCATGAAAAATAATTATAAAAAATGGAAAATTTATACGTGTGAAGGCCCATATTGGTGCTACCATCCGGATGATTTTTTTTCTCTAAGGTATAGTTCTTTGTATAGGTAATGTATTATATAAATTCATTTTGAAAAATTCGAATAGTCCGGCCCGAGCCACAACGTTTTTCGGAAACTACTCGGTTGAACCAGCAACACTTTCTTCTGGCTATTGGGTTGAACCATGGTCGAGATTTCAGTTTGCAAGGAACAATATTTACAAGCTAATAGAAATCGAAATTTTTCTTTCAGTGGTGGGATGGCATGACGTTAAATAATATGCCGAACATCTAGTTTTGTTTTGTGTTTTGTATCTAAATGTTCTCAAAAGGGCAATCCTGCCCGAATAATAAAAGAATGGAACACAGGTTTTTCAACATGCTGCTATTTTGTATTTTTTTTATTTTTGAGGGGTCTCCGTCATCCAAACCATATAAAGAAAATAAGGAAAATAAAGAAAATAATTAAGTTTATGGGTTTGTTCATGAAAATAAAGAAAATAATTAAGTTTACGGGTTTGTTCATTTTTGATAATCAGAACGACCTTCACATTCGCCCGTTGAAGACGCATTTTTTTAAAGAAACTTGTGTCTTCTATTATATCTATTATTTTAATCAATAAAAATGATAAAAGCACTTTTAACTAATACTTTAAATATACCTTAATACATAGGAAAAAACCCCTATTTGGTATATACTTAAAAACCCGGCAGCTACAGTAGAGCCCCTCCCCCCCCCCCCCCACAAAAACGCTAAATATTGAGTCTCCAATGACTAGCGCGGTTCTAAAAATACTCGGCGAGTTTATCGCTCTGAATATGAGAAATATGCAAAATTCGAAACCTGTATCCGCAAAAAAATGTCAACACAAATCGCTCGCCGCTCAAAAGAAAGAACTCGAAAGAAGCAGCGAGCGCTTTAGACTCAACGCATTCGATGAAACTACGTCCAGCAGCGCGTATAAAAACGCAGTAGAACAAGAAATCCATTGAAAAAATTAATAAGCCGCAATACCGCCACGACTCCGGTACTTCATCTCCGCGCATAGAGAGACAGAGAGAGAGAGAGAGAGAGAGAGCAGTCAATTCGTCAAGGCTAACGAAGGTGCGAGCTATGCATCGCGGCGCGGCAATAGCATTGAGAACCGCGTACACACACACAATAATAATAATAATAAAACGGCGCACGTGCATGTATAGGTGCACGCTATATATAGAGGAAGGCAGAAAAGAGAGAGCCAACTCGCGCGCGAGCGCGCGCGTTTCAACCTTGATCCTTGATCCTCCGCGAAGCTCCTCGGCTGCAGCAGTTTCTCCCCGTGGCAAAAAGGCAAATGAGTTCATTCGCGAGAGAGCGGATATGATATGCATGTAAAGCGGCTCTTTAAACGTACGGTTGTAAGTGCGTATACACGAGGCAATGTAATATAATGCTAATTCAGCCTTCCTTTTGACGCGTGTGTATACATGTGCCGCGGCCGAACCGGAGAGGGAGGTGAACAAAAAAAAAACAAGTCGCGCGCTAACCGCGACCACGGCGATTGTACAAAATCTACGTTTGCTTCGGTTTCTTTGCTTTTGCTCAGCGTAAAGCGAGTCTAGTCTAGCTTGCGAGGCTACGAATTTTAAGCGGTAGTGTAGGGGAAGCGAATGATTTTTACTGGCTTTGAAGAAACGAGAAAATGGCTTAGCCTCGTTTTCTCGGGCATGTTTTATTTATTTATTGATTTATTGTAAATTATGGACTTCATATGTTGAAATACACTTTAGAGTACATAATTTTAAAAAAATATATTAATATTACATGAATTAAGCAAAATAAAATAAAATAATTTAATTATTACGCACATATAAAAATTGAAACAATTTCGTATAAATTTTCAAATAAATCTTATTATCCATCATAAATTTAATAATTGATGACTAGTTTCTTTAACAATGAATTATTGATGCCACAGAAAACATTATTTAGTTAATATTTTAAAAAGAAAGAGATTATTGCAATTAGTTTAATCAGCTGCAATTACTTTAATTACTCTAATGTATTAAGGTGAACATTATCAGCAACTATTTTTATTTCACTTAATGTTTAAAAAAAATTAATCTATTTATCGATACGAGCCAACATCCTCTTCTAGACAATATAATTGTTAAATCTCCCAGAACTTTCCTGAAAATCGATGTTGCTTCGCGAACAATTTATATTGATAATTCAAAATAAAAAGTCAAAGATTTAAAAATTAATGTTTAAGTAGTATGTAAATAAGCAGTTAACTTTTATTAATATTTATCTCGGGATATACATTATCTCCCGCCGTAGTGTATTCGATAAAAGCAAATCTAGTCTTAATGCAGCAGCGTAAAAATTATATCGAGCATCTGTGCGCGATTCAGTTCAGAGATTTTTAAAAGCCTCGTTATATACGCTTCCATCAATCGCTGGATAAAAATGCGATTAGAGAGATTTTATTGCCAGTAATGCGCGCGCGTGCTAATGCCGCGACTATTATTTGCGCGCTTTGCAATATCGCTTTACGATCGCTGCGCAGTCTGCGCACTGATTCATGCATCGATGAGTATACAGGTATATAATACGCGAGAAATCTCCCGCTCTGCACATAATATACTTTAAAAAGTGAAAAACGAGAAAAAAAAATACTCATTCGATAAGAAGAAACTATAAGTACTGGCGAATATCGGTTGGAACTGTGAGTGTTTATACGCGTACGGAAGGGGCTCGTTTAATTCTATTCAAAGATATGCATGCGCTTCTTAACAAGCTTAAATACGGGCTTGGAACACCGAAGCGTTTCAACTGATGATTTGTTTGCTCGCGGTGAACGTATAAGTAGGTACGTTCCGTTGAGCGAAATTTTTGTACGATGGAAAATTTTTCGGTAAAAATGCCATTTTCAATTTACTCTACTTCGTTCGGCTTATTTTTATGGAAGAAGCCTTTGAGGAGAAAAAGCGAGGAGGAATTTCAGTATAAGCGCGGTAGTTTAGAGGTTTAGAGATTACAAAATCCTAGTGCCGCGTCTAGGCAAGCGGAAAAACAAGCATTATAAAGTCAACGATGTGCCGATGTTTCTTAATGCAGTATAAAAGAAAGTTTCTGATGTTTACGTTTCGAAATTTCAATATTTCCTTTTCATTTAAGAATCATTGGCGTTATAAGGAGATAATACGCCTTTTTTGTAAGTGACTCAAGCAATTTGTGTATAATATTATACAATGGTAGGATAGTTCGATAATTTTAATTGTGTTGATTAGTCGTAACATTGATTACATAGTTCAATGTTAATCATTATCAAATGCACATTTTCAATGACACTAGAATGATTTCATACATAAAATAGTATATTTAAAAATATATATGTTACGTATACGGTTTATATGCTGATATTTTTTCGCAACAGACAGATTATATAGCGAATATAGCGTATATTATATAAGAGTTATAAAAGTATTTATTTCTACAAATACGACGTAATTACATAAATTTATATATATCTTATCATAACATACTTTTAAAGAATGTAAATGACAATATTATAAAGCGTTCATTAAAAATAATACGTAACAAAACAAACAAAACGAAGCGTAAGAATAATAAAAAATGCTAATTATTTCAAGTGATCGATCCTTTAAAAGTTCGTAATATTTACGAAAGTGACACATGCATTTATTTTTTATTATCTCCGATCAATAGAGCATGCAAATTCCAATCGTCCCCACCGCGATCGCAGCGAGCGACGAGCCCATAAAAACAAATGCCGTCACGGCCGGCAGCCGGCTCCCGGTCAGAACCAAATGCCTGATCACTTCTCAAAATAAATTCTGGTTTTTAATTTATTATTACAAACGTTTGATTCAAACGTTAAGAATCATCAATATACTAGAGGAGATGCGCGTTTAAAGGTTGAGGAGACAATATTGTGTAATGGATATAAATATTTATAGCCTCGCTATTGTTTTTAATTTGCAGCGGAGTAATCAAGATTCTTTTAAGTAAAGTGTGATTACACTTTATGTAAGTGTTAGACAATTTAATTAGAGTTATACTTTTTTTGGCTAATTTTTAACGAATCTAGAATATTTATTATACACATGTATTTTAAAATATTAAGTTAAGCCCATATATTATATCAGACGATTAATACCAATTATATGCGAAGAACGGCATTTAAATTTATTTTCAAGGTTGAAAAATTTGTTATCAGTCTGAGATCATACACAATATCAAAATTAGATCTAAAAAGTGTAGTAAGTGAACGCGTTGATGTTAAAAACATTAAGTAGGTATTACAGTTTTACTAAAAAATGTTGAGTGCTCTCTAAAATTTTTGGAGTGAAAATCTCATTCCAAGTGCCCGCGTTTTCCGCAATTCTAAATTGAAATTTCACTCCAAAAATATGAAACATTCACTTATTGCATTTGGAGTGAGATTCTCACTCCAAAAATTGTATAGAGAACGCTAAACATAGTTTTAAAGGAAAGTTTCTAGTGAGGCCTCAAACATTTATGCACACTTTTCAGATTCAACCCAAAAGTATATTCAGTAACATTAGCCATCGACAAGTGCAACCGGTGTGTCGTGACGGTATGCGCGAAATCGGCTGTACTACGCAATCGCGAACCCAGCACACTTACATACCATCACGATCGCGATCACCGTAATTACTCCCATTCCCCCCGTACCCATCCAACAATAAACAAAAAAACAACAAACAGAAGAAAACCCCTCGTACTCACGGCTCCTCGGATCTTCTCTCCTCAGATCTTCATCCCGTCGTATCGCATCCGTACTCCTCGACTATAATACCCGCGTACTAAGGAAAAAAAGCGTATATAAAATATTCGCGCGCGGGCCCGCTCGCGCCAAGGGAAAGCGAGAAAGTTTTTTTCCTCCTCCTCCTCCTCCGCTTACCACGGCGTGCGTGCGCGTGTGCGTGCGATGTCAATGTTATTTGTCGGGCTGCCGGGCCGCCGGAGCTGTGTCTCGTCTTGTGCGCCGTGCAGAGCGATCGTTGAGTGTGATGGTGTTGTGTTGGCCCGTCGGCACCGCAGCCGCGACTGATCGGTAGTAGGAGAAGGGCGTGGATCTTATTATGGCTGGCGGCGTTTGCGGCTCGTCTCTGCGCGGTGCGCGTATATACGACTCCGAGGTGTCAGTGTGTGCGCGCGTGGATGTATAAATGGCGCGCTGATTGCCTTTAGGGTACGTCCACAGCAGTGGCCCACCGTGTACCGTGCTGACCAATCGGTGTTATGGGTGAAGCCGAAGACACATGTCACCGACAGATACGAGGTACCACTTTTCTCGTTTTATTTTCAATTTTTGGCAGATATCTTTATGGAGCGATATTGGCGTAGTCGAAAGCGACAACTTTACAGAGAGGTATTTGCTCAAAATTGAAAATTGAATGAAATAAGTGGGTCTCCGTGTTTGACGGTGACAGGGGGTTTAGCGTTAGCTTAAGATCTTTAGGGAAACTCAACGTTGATTGGCCAGCACGCGCGCACGGTACACGGCGGAACGCGATTGTAGACATACCCTTACGAATAGAGTGTGGAGGCGTTGTGTATTTTTGAAGTGGAAAGATTTAACGAGTATGCAAACGTGAATTTTGAGAAAAGAATGATAAAGCGGATTTGTTTGTTAAGTATCGCGTCCCCGGAATGAGACTTGATAAAAGGTTTTGTAAGATCCAGCAAATCTTTCAGAAAATAGATTTTTTTAAATTGTGTTTTATTAGAGTTTTTTAACGTTTTAAAACTAATTTTGTTCATAAATATCGGGTTGCGATAATTTTGAGTTGTATTAATCTTATGTTCTGCGGGAGCAATATAAACGCGTTATAAACGATTTCTACCGCAGAGTAAAATTAATAACACTTTCAAGTGGTCAGTTAGTCATAATTGAGGATAAGAAAAAATTGATTTTTTGATCGGTAACAAGCTTAAATTGATGTAATGTTTATTTTTCTTTTTTTTAAAGGCAACTAAATGCGCAAAGTTATAATAGTTTATTGAAGGTCCTCTGAATGATGTATCGCACCGTTGTAATACCAAAAGATGCCGGCTGAACTGATGTCTTACCATTTTCAAAGCTGCTCCTGTATTTTCTTCAATATTGACAATATCGCGTAAAAATTTCAAAGGCTCATGCAGAGGAACAATGCCACGATCTTTAAGAATATATCGACGCTCCTATATCAAAACCAACAATATCTCAGAGTTCTCGAAAATTACTAGTTAGGTAATAGTTGTTTTCAGGAGTCGCCTACGAACACTAATAGTTATCCAATTCCTCGACAAAAAATAATTTTTTAGCGGTTCTAAAAAAGTGCTAGTCTTCCTCAGAGAATGTAAATAGGTAATTTTAGTTTTTGTAAGAAATGTGTTAGTAGTCTACTTGAACTATTTTAAAACATACGGAGAGATTTTTGTACACTCATGCTTCTCTTTAAACTAAAAATGAATATAGTAAATAAATTAATAAAGGACCATGATTAAATTTTTATTTGTGACCGTATATTATAACTCTGGAGGTTCGCGGAAAAACGACTTAAGTTCATATTTTTAAATTTGAATTTGGAACGATTTCGGTATTCTTTCATACTATATTCTTAGATAAAAACGCAAAAAATCGAGAAAGTGTAAAAATAGCGGATCCTTTTTACTATTTATGAGTTTCCTTAACATTAATTTAAATGGAAATTAAAAACTTTTAACCTAATAATATCTAAAAAAATATGAATAGTGGACTTAAGTCGTTTTTCCGGGGACCCACAGAACGCAAGGGTACCATTTCTTTACAGAACCACAAAAGACAAAAGTATCAAAAAGTAAAGCGTCAACAAAAAATATCCTACTCGCCACTACGATTCCCCTTTACGCCAATATATATATACTATTTAGTGCGTTTTAATCATCGCCATTTTCCGGAGGAGGAAAAGAAACGAGGAAGCGCATATGCACTCGAGTCAAAAAAGCTCGGCCGAGACATTCGCGGGAGGATTACCGCGGTGTACATCGCGCGACTCGCGGCGTCTCGAGAGGATAATAAATATCCATTTCGCGCTGCAGGGCGGCGTCGAGTCCGCTTCGTGCCGGTGGCGTGATGACCGCAAGTGTATAAGTGTTGTTTGTCGCCGCGTGCGCTTGAGCACGTTTTCGACGCGGAGAGCGCGCGGCGATAAGGCACCGGCTGTCTACACACACAACGTGCATAATTATTCCATTTCTTCTTCTTCTTTCTTAATTGGCCGTGGGTAATATGCATATGTACACAGTAGGAGTGCCGATATTATATAGATGTGCGTACGTGTGCGTTTCTGTGTACATGGCAGTTGGCACGCTGAAGGTCCGATTTCACGCGGCGAATGCTGTGCGAGAGAGAAAGTGTGATTATAGCCTCTCTCTCTCGCACCTATATGTTAGCATAGCATTCGCTGTATGGAAACGGACCGTAAGTTGTTTTGATGGTAATATATTTTATCGCCGCGGGCTGTTTTCAAATTACGCGCGCGCCGGCACACTGGTATCGAAGCAAACGCTCCGATGATGAGAATGGTGTGATATGATCCTAGAGCGCGGTGGTGGTTCTTGGTTACTTACCGACTGCCGATCGATATGAAAATGCTTGCGCGAGTGCTGATCAAGTTGGTATCGGCATGTCTGGTCGATGTATACATGCTGTTCAAATTTGTGAAGCATTCAGAACCAAATATAACGACTCAACAATGTCCATTATCGAAATTTTATAAATTATCATCTCAATTTTGAAATATTTTATAAATTCCGTCGTTATTTCTCTGACTGCAATTATGTAATTCATAAACAGCATATACGAGTATTAATTGAAGTTATAAAATTTATCAAATTTTAAATTTTCTATCACTATAATGTGGAAATGTTTGTAACAGTTTGCTAAATTTTTAAAATAGACTTGTTTCAAAATGAGGTCAACTTAACTTAGGAGCACAGCTCTAGTTTTTTTCACACAACTTTTCGAGACTACCTATAAACAATTAATATTTGCCCATGAACAAGCCCGAAACAAGTGTCTACCGAATCTAAAATGATTTATCAAATACGGCAGGTTAGAATTTACATGTATATATTTTTTCTTGAAAACAGTTCTAAAATATTTGTGCAGCTATTTTTATTTTTATTTTTGATACTTAAATCAAACATTTGTATTGCATTAATGTTATTTTACAAATTACGTTGATCTTAATGATTCACTTAAAGTGATTGATAATGGTTCGGTAGACGGCACAACGAAAGACAAGGATGCTTGACTACTCACTTCTGATTCCGAGAGATTCTTTGAGGAGGATGAGGATTCAAATGAGGTCAAGGAATTACATTCCCTAAAGAACAACAAAAATTGTATGTTTTAATTGATGGATTTTATTATAGTTCGTTTATAGAATAAAAACACCGAAAGTGTAATACTATTTTAATACAAATTCAACTTTTTATGCATTGATTAAATTTAAATTATAAATTTGGCTTATTGAAATTAACAATTTAAACGTTTAAATTGACTAATTTAACCTTTTAGACGATGAAAGCACTTTTCTTCATTACATATATTTCTTTTTCCGTTCACTCCTTTTTTTACGTTTTTTTAACTCTTCAATTCGTTTGTGCTTTACGTACTCTTTCTTCTTTTTCACTTTTACTTCAATCAAAACAGGTCTCATGATTATAAAATGCAAAGACACTTCTTCTCGTATTTGTATTATTCAGTTTTGCTAGTTGCAATAAGAGGTTATGATGTTTAAACAAACGCGCGTTGCGGACGGCGCGTTGTGGATGCGATAAATCAATGTAAATTTGCTATTTTATTAATACATATTAGTTTTTTAGGTATAATGCAAAGTAATTTCTCACAAGTTTATCAAATACTATATTTTTGTCATTTATTTAATCGATTTTAATTAATATTTATAGCACAAACATGCGTTGTGGATGCGACATGTTTTTTGTTCGTTTTTTAATCGGCTCACTTAGGTGTTATTTACATTTTGGGCATTATGTTTACTAAAATAATAAAAGGGATTATAATACAACGTAATACTGTTGATGTATTTTACCCATATTAAATACTTTTTAAGGTGATTCAATTACTATTTATTAAGTTATTCTTCGTGTTGTGGATGCGACACCAAAAACCTACGACAATTTTCAAATGTATTTAACTTTGATTTTATGAATAAAATGAAAATATTATCAATATTATCTTATTCTTTGATTATTTCTTAGTAAGAAATATTTTTTTTTATATTTTTATCAGGTCAATTTTAAACACTATTAGAAAAACTATAATTGAAATCGGGAATACGACATACGAGAAATGTGACAGTTTAGACATTTCATTGATAAATTTAATTAATTTATGACAGAAAGTAAACATAAAAATGTAATAAACAATAAGCATTAGCTTTAAACAATAACATAAGCCTCTGTGAAATAGTTTAATACAGTTAAAATATAAGAAAAAACTGACTGAAACCTCGAGTCATATAGGCTAAAGGTTTGGGAGATTTCCCCCCCGTATGAAAGAAACTCAAGTTGAATGTTATTTCGTACCCTCAACTGAATTTTTATAATGTACAAGTCTAATAACCCACCAAAGTTTAGTTGAAGGTACGAAATAACACTCAACTTGAGAGTTTTTTCCATACGGGCCATATGTATATATGGAGCTGCGATGATAGTTTGAAGCTTCAGAGATAACATATAGTTACGATGACACATTATACTTATTGTAGCAAGTAGATTTATGAAATTTATAACAACGGTATCTATGTAGAACTACAGTCGGCATATAATATATATTAACGTCCCTTACGAAGACTAATACATTTCTTATTTCTCAAAAACATTTAGTTCTTTTCAGAAACCTCTTATAAAAAACTAGCATTTTTTAGATTTTCTGATTAATACTTACACTTTCTTAGATTTTCTGATTAATATTAACACTTTCTTAGATTCTCTAAGATAATAATACTTAGTATTTGTCTGAGATTTTAAAAATGGAGATTCCTGACAAAAACTAGTATTTTTCGGGAAATCTGAAATATGCTTGTCTTCGTAATTATTTTGAATTTTACTATTAGATTACTGCGTGTAAATTGTTTTGATTATTGAAAATTTATACTTTTATAAATTGTAGTTATTATCTGCAATTATATACATTTCCGTGGAAAATATCCGACTGGAAATCCAGTGGAAATTCAACCAAAATCCAGCTGGATATAATTGGATTCGAGCTGGATTTGATTGGATTACAAGTGGATTTATAGCTATATTTAAAGATTGCAGGCTTAATCTAGCAGGATTTCAGGTAGATATCTTGTCAGATCGAAATGGATTTTCAGCGGGGAATCTGGGTCCGTTTTACAGTTGGATTTTCTGTTGGATTTCTTAAAGAATAATTTATTTTAAGTAATATGGTGATCTATATAGCTGTTACTATCACGATGATATCCTAACATCGGTATGCGAGACCATTTAAGGTGGGGGCGGACAAAACCAGATAATTCCACTTTTAGTGAAAATTCATTTTATGTGGTTCTTCATCATAATAAGTGTAAACTCTAAATTCAACCACTAACAAAGCATTTGAAATACCATATTCTATTTAAATTAATATTTAAGCTTTTCTTGATTTTCTCAAAATATAGAAACTTGGAATTATCTGGTTTTGTTCGTCCAATTCTCATTTTACGTGAAAAGCGAATTTTTAGAAAATCCAGCAGAAAATCCAACAGAAAAGTGGACCTTGACTTCCAACTGGAAATTTATTTCTATATTATACGACATATTTATTTATTTATATACATTATTCAATATTAGACAATGAAATTTCATATTTATTGTGAGGATTTTTCTAGAAAAATTACAATTTTTATTTCATTTACCAAAATTTTATTTAATATCTTTGAAAAAAGTATTATTTTACATTAAAGCTTCAACCCTCCTGATGTATATAATTCAGTAACTTGTAAACTTGGATAGAGATCCCATCGAATTTTTGAAAATTTATTTAATATTTTTTAAAAATGGATTGGATCTATGAAACTACGAGAATAATAACAAAAAATTTAACGAGAAAGTTCTCCGCTCATTTTGTAATAAATGTCAAAAGGAGTTGAATAACCATAAAAAAAAAAAATTTCGTTCATCATGTCACCTAGAATCGTGTGAGGAACAAAGTTCCTTTAATAAATATGGTATTGAAAATAGTGATTTATTGTGACGTATAGAATCAGTATTTTGAAGTTTCACAACGGCAAAATTAAAGATATTATCAATTGTTGATAGCATACAAATTTTCAGAATTAATGCTTTCAAACATAAAAGGTTTTCTGGACTCATAAAAGAAAATCTTTTTTTGTGTTTAATCCAGGCCTGTGATGCCTGAGTGGCGAATTCCGAGGTGAATTCTCACTAATTCTCAGTGATGACTCGGCTATTATGGACAAATCAACTGCTGAGTTGTCACTATACATGTGAAATAGTGATTATTAGACTACAGATATACTTCACAATGAATTTCACTGTTTGAAATTAAGTGATGTATTGATATTAGTTGTCCCCTTAACTTTTCGAAATTGTCGAAAATAATATACATTTACTTGTAACAGTCTTTAGTTGAAACAATCCAATAAAAGCATACATTAGTATGTATGTGTATTCTCCACTAATCAATATGTTTTAAATTTTTATTATTATAAATTAATGTTTTTACGCTTAAGAAGCCTTTACTCATAATGATAAAATATCTTTTCTATATCATTAATCTGCTAATTCATAATAGAAAACCTGTTGAAATAAAGATAATACTTTTATAACAAGTATAAGAAAGAGGAAAAAAGAGAAACCCCTATGATTTATTTTAATTATATTTTTATTTTTATTCCTTACATTTATTTACAAAGTACAAATTGATCACTCCCGGTGCGAAATATTCGCTACAGGTATTCTACAGATATTCCAGCCTTATACGCTATGCACCCAAAAGTTAAATGAACACCACTTGCACACTGGGGAAAGCGACTCTGAACAAAGTTCGTTAAACATACTTCATCTTGCGAGTAAACATTATGCAGAATCTAAAATAAGTATACAGAGTCCATAAAAGACACGAGTAAATCGCCGTACTACGAGCACAGCATCTGACGGTGTACAAAAAAGGCAAAAAAATCACAGTGAACTCATTCAGAGTACCTCCTCGTCCCGCCTCGAGTACAAGCTATATCAGCCTTTATCTTGTTCAAAAAGTCAAACATCCGTTAAAAATTAATCATCATAAATAGATAAATAAATAAATAAATAACCGTTTAGAGTATCTAGCCAGACGAACAATAAATAATAAACATATGAAGTACTATCCCCCCGAACACGCGTGTATAACAATAATCATACACATACACGAATCGGCATCGGCGACAGTTTGGCAAATCGAAAAAATCCCTACTGCTCTCGGATCTGCAACTACGTACGTACAAAGAACGCGCGCGCAAAGGACGAGGCGCGCAACGATCGTTCATCGCAACCCCTCGTTCGCGCGCTAGCGAAACTGCAAAAGAACGAAAAGAAAAGGAAAAATGGCAATGTATAAAACGGTGGACGATCGGAGCTATACGTGTAGAGGCTTGCGCGCGCTACACGCATAAGTTACGGAGCATCGCGTCAGGCGGCCGATCGGCTGGATTGGAGGAGGGCCGGTGGCGGTCGCAGCATCGAGCGCGTCGCCGAGGAGAGCTTCTGCGAGACCAAGTGGGCTATGTGGGACGAGCGCCGCCAGACGAACTCCCGCGTCCGGTCGTGGTCGTCCGCGCTCTCGATCCGCATCTGGAATAGAAGACAAGCGGGGATTCGGTTAGTATGCACGCGTGTATAAGATTGGAATTACTCAACCCATTTTTTCCCAAGCGGCCATTTTATAGTCGATTGGTTTTTTGCCTAAAACCGCCATTTTGAAATTTTCTAACGGAAATTTCAAAATTCTGACTTCAGAATCGGAAAAAGCGGACAATTTTACTTCAGAAAAGTGCTGTTGGTTATTATTATTTTTTTTCGACAAGTTTTTAGGCTAAAAACCAATCGACTATAAAATGGCCGCTTGGGAAGAAATGGGTTAAGAATCGGTGAATATTGTGGACTGTTTCGTACGGCGAAAATTTGGTACATTTACATTGGTTGAAATGGTGCACACTCGATTATTCGCAAGTTAAGATTTCATTAATTTTAATGGCTGCATAGGATTTTACTATTTCAATTTATTTGAAATAGCAGGACTTCACTGCTGAGTGGTGAATTCCGAGGTGAATTCTCACTAATTCTCAGTGATGATTCAGCTATACTTCACAATGAATTTCACTATTTGAAATTAAGTGATATACTGATATTAGTTGTAATTTAATAAATGTTGTATTCTAATACAAAGAGAATTTTCTGATAAATATTATCTTCAAAATCATAGTAAATGCGGG
Organism: Gastracanthus pulcherrimus; assembly: GCA_949152435.1. Classification (NCBI taxonomy): domain Eukaryota; kingdom Metazoa; phylum Arthropoda; class Insecta; order Hymenoptera; family Pteromalidae; genus Gastracanthus; species Gastracanthus pulcherrimus. The sequence goes on along the minus strand of OX424573.1, from coordinate 1,318,129 downwards.
ATATCCGGTTTTCATGGACAAAATTAATTGATGAATGTTACAAATAATCGTTATTCATCATAATTTTTAAGATTCAGTAGGGTAAGCTTTTCCGGGAATTATACTCCACGTTCACAATGATTTTTACTGTAATTTTTAGCAGAAAATTCACTCTGCATAGAAGGAGAGTGTCATACCATACCGAGAGGCGGATTTCAATGAGGCTTCAATGTTTTCCGGACCCTTAAAATAAAACCTAGCACCCGTAGTTTTTACCTCCAATTGCGCATAATTTGATTAAGGGGGTCCGAAAGTCATTTCCTTGAACTACCGTCTGAACCATACATTATTTACTTTATACAAAATTACGTTTATTTAGCTAAAACCGAAACTCGTTAGCTCTCCATTGAGCAATTATGAATCTATTTATAAAGTTTAAAACCTTAAAAACAACGGCACCCTAAAAGAAATTTTATAGAATTTCATTCCAATAATTCTTTAAGGTGCCGTGGTTCTTAACGCCTGAAACTTCGCAAATAGATCCATTATTGTTCAATGAAGGGCTAGTGAGTTTGAGCTGTCTAAATATAAGTATTTTTATAATTGTAAATAATTATTCACTACTCGGTCGGTAAAAATCAAGACGGGAAATTTGAATTCCTAATTGACTTTCGGACCCCCTTAAAGAGAAGCTTCTCTTCTTCTCATACTCTAGAAAAACGGGTTAAAAGAAAGTAACCGGAAAGAGCGTCAATTTAAACTTTGTTTCGTATAATAATATTTGTTTGATCCAAAGTCATTATTACCATTTAATAAGGTTGACTGGAAAGAGAATGAATTTCCTGGAATATTCATGTATTTTCAGTTACCATATTTAATTGATAATACACTTTAGACTATATTTATATTTTTATACGAAACTAAGTTTAAATTGAAGCCTTTCCACCTACTTTTATTATTTTTTGGCCCATTTTTCTAGTGCAAATAAAAGTGAAAAATAATTGTAATCATAATTTATAATTTATAATAATTTTTATTAGGAAATTATGCGCGTTTTAGGTGCAGATTAACTTAAAACGAATATTTATTTTCTAACAGATTCTTCTTTGTTATTATTTTGATTCTTTATAGAATAGAAATTTCATATTTCTGCGTGTTTTCAATAGTTGATATCTTTTGTTCGTCAATATTTTTTCGTAAAGAATAAGGTTTTGTATAATGAATGTAAAAAACAGATTAGGTCAAATTATTTACTTTAAGTAGAAAAAGTCAAGTTTGTCGGACCGGTTTTATGATATTTTTTGTACTGTTCAATGAGTATTTCATTTAGATTGATTTTATTTTCTGTATTTTCGAGGCATTAACACTTTATCGAATGATCGTAATACGAATACGCTCCAATAAAAGTATATCTCGTTTATATTATGTCATAATTTAAAGAGTTTGGCTCACTGAAGCAGAAGATTTTAATTGAAAACATTTGTTCGTTGAGCACAAAATTTGATTTTAGAGTTGGTTTCGAGATCTCGATAATAAAGCTCCCTTGGTAATGTACACAAAGCAATAATGTGCAAGTGATAATACTTTTTGTCAATTTCTATATTCGTATGATTTAACACTGTAATTCATTGTATAATCCGCGTCAAAAGTTATAGTTTCCTTACTAAAACCGATAATAATTGATAGTTAAATGTATATTTTTAATTTTGAAGTTAGTGTATATCGATGGTTAATATTTTCTAGTAGAGGTCTCAGTCTCCAGGTCACGGATTTTTCTGAACTTTGAAAGGTGTTTTTTGGTCCTTAAACATTGAAGCGTATCACATGTAATTTCGTTAAATGGGCCCTTGTTATCGAAATATAAGCCATTGTTTTCTAAATATGCATCATTTTATTAAAAATTGTTACAATAGAAAAATGACCCAAACATAAAATAAGATTTGTATAAAAACACTAATCTGATCCAAAGTTATTAACGATTAAAGATAGTGACAGCAACAACGTGAAATTCCAAGGTTTCTTGGACTAGAACTAAAATCATGTGTATTCGAAATGCCATGACATATTTTGATAACAAGGGCTCTTTCGACAAAACTACGGCAGCTAGACTTTATTGGTACCGACCAGAAAATATCTTCCCTATTCAGCAAAATCCGCGACCCGAGGGGTGTGACCTCTCCTACTTACAAGGAGAGTTCACAGCTTGTGGGAAGCGAATTTCGATGAGGCTTTGGGATGTGGTTTCTGGTACCTAAAAATGATGTCTAGCATCCGCAGTTTCGTCTCAGGCCTTCGGATCCAGATATGGCTTATTGTATTAAAAAATCGCGTTATTTCAGTAATAAATGGTACTAATTGTACCTCGGCTCATAGGAAATGATGTTAGAAGATGAAAAAGTTGACCAAAAGAACTTTAATTTGAGCTCTGTTACATAAAAAATATCAATGATCATATGCTATTAACACAGTATTGTGGATTCAAAATTTCTTTTATGTTATTATAGAGTGTACTGTTTTCATTTATATAACTATCAACACTAATCAATTTTAACAAAATAGAAAGACAAAGGAATATAAATTAATTGGTACCTTTGTAACTCCTGAATCTCCTTAATGAGGTTGTATGCGTAAATATATACATTAAATAAAAAACATGATATAATGATTTTTTCTCATATTATAATATGAGAAACAATATAATATAAATGGACACTCAAAGTATGAAAAAAAAGTTTTTAAACACAATTTCCATATTGCAAAAGTAGTTATCGTCAACTAAGTAAATATTCGACAAAAGGGTTGAACCTTTTTTTATTTTTTATCCGATTTGAATTTTTAAAGTCTCATTTTGTTCTCTGAATAATTACAGGGGTACTTACGATATAAAAATTGCAAAATTATCAAAACCTGTAAAGTTACTTCCGATGGTTTATAAAACACATGTATAAGAGAACTTATAAACAATTCGACGTAACTCTGTAGGTTTTGATAATTTTTCAACTTCTGTATCGGTAATTCCCCCTGAAATTGTTTAAGGAACAAAATGAGATCTTCAAAATTCAAATCGGATAACAAATAACAAAAGTCTCCACTGTTTCGTAGAATCTTTCTTCACTTGACGCTAACTCCTTTTGCAATATAGAAATTTTGTAGGAAAACTTTTTTTCGTCACTCGAAGTGTCCTTCTTTCGTATTACATTGTTCCTTACATTACAATATATAACAACAAATCATTATACATATTAAGTAAAATGATGAATTTATCGCTCGTATTAAGTACAGATTTCATTTATTTTGGCTCTATCGGTCTCTACGAGCATATTTCTCTTATAACTTTGTACCTATCTCATTCTCTCTAATGGAGAGATGGTGGAAATATCATCTCTTCCATCTCCATAGTAGAACTCTTTGAGAAGGCAAACGTAATCAAGAGAGATGATGTCCACCTCTATATTAGAGAGAATTAGATAGGTTCAAAATTATAAAAGAAATGTGCTCGTAGAGACCGATAAAGTCAAAATAAATGAAATCATTATACAATTTTTGTTTTGCTCAAGACAAACACTCACACATAATACAATGACTCATTGAAATTGCCGATTACACACACACACACATACCTGTTTAGGTTGTAGCACGCGAATGGAATGCAGGGTCGCTGCGCCCCCGTGATAGACGCGGAGACTGAGCCTGCCGGACATCTCGGCGGTGGTGGCGGTGGCGCTGCGCACCTCCTTGCGGGTCGAGCGGCCGAACTCCTTCTCGACCTTGAGCACGAGCGGGCCCAAGTTGAACTTGGTGCGTATGGTCGTGTGGTCGCTCATCATGTTGACCGAGACGTCGCCGGCGCGCTTCAGCGAGGACAGGCCGTACAGGGTGGCACGAGCCTTGGAGCGGGGCTTCTTGGCAGGAGCCGGGGCAGGTGCGGCCGTCGCAGCCTGGGCCTTCACCTGCGCATGCGCGAGATTGACGGGGGATTGAGTTAGTGACGATTGCGAGGCTTGTCGCGGGGATCGGGGACGATTTAATTGTACAGGTTTTTCTTTTTCAATCATTGGGTTATTGGGAAGAGAGGAACTTGCATTTGGAGTGGAACGGATGTAATGGTCATATGATCGATGGATGATTTTGTTGACTTTATTACTTGAAAGCCAGCGTTTCGGACCTGCTGACCCTTTGCAAGGGAAGAACACTCAAACAAGAACGATGATAATAAACACACTTTGGTTTTGACTTGAAAAGGGTTAGCAGGTTAATTGACCCTGTCATATGACCGAAACGTTGGCTTTTAAAAAGCATACATTGATCGTAGGACCATTATTTGTTCCATTTCAAATTTAATATTCTACGATCATCAGAAGCAATTCCATCATTTCAAAGTTTGCTCGATAACTCAGCATGCGTTTAATAAAGTCGCAGCTTATTATTTCAGATGGTATTTGAAAGATTACACTAATAGGGGTTAAAGCCAAGCCTCCAAAACTGCTTTATTATTTTAATTGCGTTTCATATATAATTATTACGTAATGATTTTGACTTTTGACAATTTTACGTAAATCACTTAAAACAGGCGTATTTTTTAAAATCTTATATTAATATAAGTCAGAAATTATAAAAACCTAGATAGAAAACACTTTAAACTTTAACTCTTAAACTATAGAATTTTAAAAGAGGTCTAAAGGAATAGAACAGAATACGTAATTTATTTTTTAACCGACATTTGTGTAAATGGCAAAAAGCCTTAGCCGACATGTATTTCTTTTTGTATTAATGAAAAACAATTTTACAAAAGTTATAGTTTATATTAGTTTATTAAACCGGGTTCTTTGTGTGATGTCACAACGTTAAAATATAAATAGATGCCGGTTGAAGTGACGTTATATCGTTCTCTAAATTTTGTCTATATATGTTGAAGATATTGTGAAAATTCTAAATGTTTATAAAGAAAATATAGAGTAATGGTACCGGTAGTCGACCAGCCTTCTAGTAGTCCACCATTTTATTTATAACATTTAAAAAAATGAAGTAATTAAAAAATATAAATATGGAGCTGTTTAGTAAAACTAATTTACTTTATTATTGTCAACTGTTAATTGAAAAGTATGAATGTTTATACATTAAGACATAACACAAAAATGGTTGAATATCAACTCTTGGTAGACAACTACTGGGCTCTTTACCCTACCTTATAAGAATATACTGTTAACTGAAAATCGATATTATTCCAATTTAGAATAAGTTCTTCAATTATTTTTTTTCCGGCTTTAGATTTGTTCTTTAATTTCCGCTTTTGTTTTAAATCAGAGAAAATTCTGAAAGAGCTCATAAATGAAAAGCATATATATAAATATTAATTTAATCAGTTTTTAATTAAATACAAGAATTTGAAATTAATTAAATATGAGATGGTTGAATATATCGGGTGAGAAACAATTCTTGCATATTATAAGTATGTAACTATAAAGAGCACTTTATCAATTATTTAAATGTTGAAAATCTATTTAAGAATATTATACTTATATCTAAAATATATATTAATTTGGTCGAGTAACAGTATATAATAAGTTTTCCTTTACAATGTATACTTAGACACAGAAAAGGGTTACACATGAATTTTTTAAGATTTTAAGTAATGAATATTGAATATATAATTTTCATGATACCTCGCAAACATTTTATATAGAACTTCTAAATTTAAATTTTTAATAAAACTAAGGATGTTCAATACAATTAAATTGACTAAAAGAATAATTTAATACATTTTTCTTAATAGAATTATCATATGGTAGCTCGGAAAAACTTGATAAAAAGCTAATTATAAAAGTCAAAATGATTATTAAAAATGGAAACTATATTATAGAAGAAAATAGATTTTTCTGTGCTGTATAAAATATTTTTGATAAAGTTGAAATTGTTAAAAATATATATAGGCCTATTATTATCAATAAGCATCAGGCTCAGAAGTAATATTGTTTTATTCATAATATGTTTGCTTTTTTCTTCATAAATGTATTTTAAAATTTACAAGAACCTGATTGAATTGGTTTTTTTAAATCCTCCAGATCTTTGTTTCGTTTACTGTACAAGTAGATGTAAATATCAAAATTCAGGAACTTGTAATTTTTCTGTCTACATATTTGAGAGAAAAACATATTTGAACAGAACGTGCTACAATATTTTGCAACGATTCAAAGAACGTTGCATTTGCTAGATAAAATGATGTAACTAAAACCATAGTTCGACAAGTATTCGATCGCAAAATTTTGGCGAATAATTTTCATATCTTGCAAAATACTCAACGAAATAAGAAAAGTTCAATTTTTAAATGTCTCACATGAAAAAATAAGGCCCATAGGACTGGTTCCAAAAAGTATTCAAAATTTATTCGACGAATACTTTTTTCGAATAAGTGATTATTAATCGACAATTTATTCATCGAATAAATTTTCGAATAATCGGTTATTCGAAAAAGGCATTCGTCGAATAATTTTCGAATAATCGAATCTTGAAAGAAAAAAGAAAATCAAAATTGACATTACGAAAGTCCGATGACTTTTACACATTAAAAAAGTTTATTTTACTTGTAGAGATAGTTAAAATGAAAATCAGATGCACCGATTCAAGTTATCTGATTTTCATTTTAACTCAAAGAAACTTTTTTAATCTGTAAAAGGGGGAGGGGGGGAAGGGTCCGTTTATTAGAGTGTTTTTTATAGATGTGCTAGCACTTTAGAATTTTCATTACAAACAAATAGATAAAGAAGAATGTTCATAGTTTCGATACTAAATATAACTAATGCTAAAATGAACTTATGCAAATATTTATATTGTTCCTATAAGTTATAAATATTGAATATTTATAATTCGACGTCCAGATAAACCAAGGGAAATTGTAATAATATTATCTCATAAACGGAGAAAAATAATTTATTAGAATAAATAGATATACGACAATGAGAACGTGTAACTATTAGAAATATGATGTACGAGTGTAAAAATAACATATTTTTTCGAATTTTGAAGCAGTACTACTTTAATTTGTTTAACGTATAATAATTCTATTTATTATCAATCTTATTCGAAAAATCGTCTCATTAAGGACTCTAAATATTTTCTTTGACTGTTTGTACATTCGTTTTTTATTTTTGTCGTATCTATTTATTTCTAATTTGTGTAAATCTAAACTTCTAAATTGTAAATACTCAGCAAATCCTTATAAAACATTCTACTAAATGGACCCTCCCTGTAAAAGTCATCAAACTTTTGCACTGTCAATTTTGATTTTTTTTAGATTCGAAAAAAGTATTTGTTGAATAAATTTTCGAATACTTTTTGGAACCACTCCTATGAGCCTTATTTTTTCACGTGGGACATTTAATAACTGACATTTTCTTATTTCGTTGAGTATTTCGTAAGATACGAAAATTATTCGCCAAAATTTTGCCGTCGAATACTTGTCGAACTATGACTAAAACAAGCAAAAAAAAAGAACTTATTTTGACTTTTTCTTTTAAATCTATGGTTATGTATATTATTAATTATAATTAAGACAAACTCGAACAATACATTCTTTAAAGCTAAATACATAATTTAAACCATGGAAAAATTATGCGCTTCATTAAAAAGACGAATTGTAGTCTTTGAAGTTCCTCAGATTTGCCCATATGTATATTAAAATCAATAGTGAAAAGACGTTATGTATGCTACAATAATACGAAACTCCTTATTAAAGAATATGATTCGTTAGATAGATATGAAGAAATCCACAGAAAAACCTGTCGATAAGCGGTCCAAAATGCGTCATTAAAAAAAGTCAAGGCACAACTTTGAATCCCCATTTTTCTCATTCTTTAACTAAAATACTATACTAATTCCGAACAACATCAATATCACCTTCTCACCCGCTAGCATTGCAACAAAGCAATAACGCTACCGCGAACCACTCCCCTCCACCACAACAAAGTCAACCGCGATAACAAGACAACATTATATCAGCCGCGAACGATACCTTGTTAGCGGTGCCGCTGGCGCTCGGTTTCCTGGTCTTCGTCCCGGTCTTGCTCGGCGCCCTGGTCTTGTTCTTCTTTCTCTTCGCGCTGGTGCTGCTGCTACCGCCGCTGGAGCCGCGGTGGCTCGACGTCGCGGAAACTTCGTTCGACACCAATCTCGTGGCGAGCTCGGTCGCGATGGTCGTCGGGCTCGAGTCGCTCTGGTGCGCCGGGCTCAGAGTCGTCACGCCGACTTTCGGCTCCTGCAAACGCGCCGACAACAATTGAATGTAAATACATTCGCGAGATTGGACGTCGAGGTAAAAGAAGTCGGCTGTGGTTGTATTGGGGATTCGTGTGTGTTTGGAATTTCTGTTTTTATACTTGTGATAGTTGTGTTCGTCGGTTGATGAGGAAATTCATTGTAGCCTGATTTTTGCGCAAATGCCTCGGTGCTCCAAATGAATAAATTAATATGTAGAGATAATTATTGGAGCGGTTGGTATCTTTTGAAATAAGAAGAATCATTTTGAAGAAGTTGATAAGAGGAAAATTGTTCTGAATCGAAAGCTTTCCTGGATTCGCTTTGATTCAAGAAGAATCGTCGACTTCCAATATTGAACGTGAAGCTTTACTTCAAGAAAATTTTATTTTGAATATAATAATTTCGATTGAGCGAGCAGGAAATGTGTCGATTCACAATGATTTTTTTTTAGGTATTCATTCACCACTTTTCTTCTGAGTTGCAGAGACTACTTCTCTAAAAGCACTTGTCAAGGAGACAAGTTTGTGCTTAATATAGTGAGTCAAACGTGTACCTCTTAAGACAGCGGCGTCTCAAGGATCGTGGGTTCGAAACCCCGTCAGTCCGAATTTTTCGGGAACATTTAAAGAATACCTGGTTAAGGGCAGTAATACCCGTATATAGTTATAAAATAAAAAAAAGTTTCGTAGTCGAAGGATAAATATGTTTCGGAGATATTCTATAAGTTTTAAGTTTAATTTACAAATACTACTGTATAAATCCCGTGATAAGTAAACAAGTGTTAAAATCTTTATTTTCTTTCCTTTTGAGAATTATGGACTAACAGAAAAAGATCAATGAACCCTATATATTTAGTATAGCCCTACATATTTATTTAAGATTTAAATGTTAAAATTGATTTTCTAAATTGAACACCAACTTTTCTCCTTAATAATTATATACTTAATTTCAATGAATAAAATTTATATTTTGTAATATAAAAACTGCTAATTGTTATTCTGAATGTACACGATTTAATAAGCAGTTCCTATATTCTAAACTAAAAAGTTATTACGTGGGCCGATTCCGCCGTAATTTGCCTACTTTGCGACCAGGCCTATTAGACACTTACACTCGGAAAAATATTCTCTCAATTTCTCAATTTCTACACACGTTCGGCATAACCAACTATAATGGTTAAAAGCCGGAAACACATATGAAGTGGGCGGAAAAGCACCACTTTCCGCCCAGAAAATAAAACACCTCATAATTAAGCTACGTAACCACAAGGCATAATTGAAATTCCAATACCCCGCCAGGCTTCATATATAAACTCGAAATTACCTCAACAAGCTGCAGCATGGACTCGGTGCTGCTGGTGGCGTTCTGAATCAGCTCCTGGACGCCGGTGTCCTCGCTCCTCGGGGCCATCATCATCCCCTGGGCGCTAGTCGTCCTCGCGCGCTTGCTCTTGCTCTTGCCCTTGCCGCTCTTCCTCCTCTTGGTCTTCTTGCCCTTGCTCGGCGCCTTGCTCTTGCTCTTGCTCTTGCTCTTGCCGCCGGCGCCGCTGGGATTCGCCAGCTTCACCGTCACCGGATCGTACTTGTCCTTGAGGATGCGATTGATGCGCCCGAGGATCGTGTCCACGAAGCGATTGTACTTGGCCACGTAGATCGCCGAGACGTCGTTCGGCGCGCTCGCCATGCCTCCTGTTTGTAAGGTGTAGAGATGAGGGTTCTTTTTTTTTCTCTTTGGGATTTTGCTTATGGAGCGGAACGGATTTTTTGTCCTTGTGCTCTCTTACTTATATCGTAGGTATGGGAGGTTGAAAAAGGTCTGTATTACAATGCTCTTTTTGTGAATTTTTTTGTATGCTCAGTTCTTTTTTTTTCGAGTGTGTTACTTGCAGCGGTGCAATACTATTATTTGTACTTGATTGACTCGGCGTGAGTGCGCAGGAAATGAGAATTTAATCGCTGCGTTACTTTCAGTTTTATATAGCAAGTTCACTGGACCTTTTTCAAATGGAATCGTGTAATGAAAAGATGATGGGAAATAGCTTGGCATGGAAGTATTGATAATCTATCCTAATGTGATTCATTCAACAAGAACAGGAGTGGCTATGTTAATATTTCCTTTTTTTGAAAGCTGTTTTTATTTTGAAGATGATGAACTTTTTAAGAAGATAAAAAGCTCATTTTGTATCAATCCACAAGACATTTTTAAGGTAGGTCTTTATGGAAAAATTAAAGTTCCGACCTTTATTTATTGATAAAAAAAGATTTAGATATTAAATGCTCCATGTGCATGTGTTTTGGTATAGACCGCTAAAAATCTTGTTCTTCACTTTTAAAACTAAAATAAAGGAATAATCCAATTATTTTATTCAATCTGTATCTCAATTCAAAATAAATCAGTAAAGTAGAATTGCTTTATTAAGGGGACTTTACCTGCCGATGTATGTATTGTACTCGTAATGTATTCGAAAATTCCGCCTTTCTTAAAAAATATGCATCAGAATCAAATTTCCTTTTCAGGATCGGTTATGGAAAATACATAGCGGAAAACTCGATTTTTATTGTTATCAGAATCGAAAATTAACAATAACGTAATTATGATAATTCGAGTGTTCCGCTGTGTATTTTACATAAATAAAGCTACCTTGAAACGAAAATTTGATTCTGATTCGTATATTTTCGAATGTATTTTATCGGCGAGTAAAGTAGGTCTGACGTATCCCCTTAAATAAAGTAAATTGAACAAATTTTTTTTTAATCATTATACTAAACACGGTGCACATTTCCAGAATGGTTCTATAAAATTGAATGCGCATGTAATATCATGAACTATGAAAACCACAACTGCGAGTAAACGACAGTGTTATAAAATATGAATTCCCCTTCATTTAATTGTAATTTTTTACTTTTATAGTTCCACACTTGATACCTTTATCATTACAGTTCAACACAATAACTACAAAATTATTTTAACGACTATTTGTAGTTATTCTTTATATTTTACCGATTTGACCGTATATAACAGATCCACCTTAACCGAAACTATTCCAAGTAATTTTCAATCCCTCGCAAAACAAAGCACCTCGTCGAAGGCACTAAAGACAAGCAGCTCCCGATAAAATCCTTAATCTCGTCGAATCGAGTCTCGAGCTCGCCAAATAATCCCCGCTAATTCAATGTCAGTTAACTCGCTACTCGGCGAGCACACAACCATCCTCCGTGTCTTGCAGGCAGGCGGACAACAGCTCGGGAAATTGCCTCTCCATTATCCGCGCATTACCTCGGCCAGACAATGGAGGAGCGTTACGAGCGACCGCCCTCCAACGTGCCGTCGAGCACAATAGCCGCGGCCCGCGCGCGCCCGGAGGGAACGCCGCGACCTTGAACCGACGGGATCGGTGAACCTTGCTCCGGGGTTCAAGATGTTACACGGATGTTGGTCAGTGGCGTGCATGGTGGATGCATTTCTAGTTTATTTCGGTACCGGGGATATCGTATGTGTAGGGTGTATCTGCTTGGGTGGAAGAATGAAGCCACAGTATGGAGACTCTAGCAGTGTGGACACTGACGAGTTTTACGGTTCTGGAGATAGATGGCAGTACTTTAGGTGATTTGAGAAATTATAATGTCATATTGTTACTCGGTGAAATTGTACATTTTAATATAAAGTACTATTTCACCGATATATAATTTCTTAAGTAAAAATATCGAGGGGCACAGGAATTGGTGCAAAGCAGAGTAATTGGCTCATTTATTCTAGGGCCGTTATTGCAAAGTCAGTACTCGTTAAATTTTGATAAGAATAACCGTCAAGACAATATTCTTTGTGTCAAAAGTTTTTCCCTGAAAGTTGAGCAGACGTTTAGGACACAAGCTAATTAAGTACGAATTATATTTTATTTGTGATCTCAGTTTAAACTAAATATTCGTAACAATCATGGTATTTTATAATTTGTATGTATACTTTTAAGAATCATTATTAAGTATTTATATTAAATAACTCAATTAAGAACTATAGGTGTCAATACTTAAGACACTTTATTAAAAATTGAAAATCTTAATCAATTCAGATAGTAAAATTTGACCAGAACCAATTGATTACTTGAAAAAATTCCGTTCCTACAACAAATTTTTGTTCGAAGTTTGGTTATTCATTCAGACAATCAACAGTTACAGCGAAAAGAGCTACAAGAGTGTCCATACTGGGGGACTGTCCCCCTAAGTGTATACGAGGAAGCCTACTTTTACGCTGCGGTGGAGATCGCGATGCCGCGAAGAGAGATGGAAGCGAGGCTGAGTACACCGTTTAACGGTATTAACCAGTCTTATATACATCTCCGATGGCCGCGAGGTGGGGAAAAACTGGTCTCTCTCTCTCTCTCTTTCTCTCCTCTTCTGTCTTTCTCTTAACCGCGCGAGAAACTGGGTCAGCTTACATCCGACGCGCTTCCTTCTCACCTACAGACCTACCTATCCCCGACATAATTGCATGGCTGCGCGCGCGTGTCTCTATTAAAAACATTATATATATATATATATATATATATATAACACTCCACCTTTTCATCCGGCAGCATCAGCGACTGATGGAGTGTATACGCGCAGGAATCTGCTCCTCCTTCTATACTCATTTGCCTCGATAAATATATGATACGCGCCACGATGGGCATACCATAAGTCGTCCACGCGAAAAACACTTTCTTCCGCCGAACGAAGGGGAAATTTATGGCTTCGTGCGCGACACGTATACAAAAAGGACCAGGAAACTTTCGTTCGAAGTAATGTTAATAGGAGCTCGCGCTGTATATCCTGTAACCAATTAAAACGTCGTTCGATTGGCCGATTCTTTGAGCGCGAAATTTAAATTTAGTTTAAAAAGTGTCATGGGGACAATCCATCTTTATAATCCGAAGAGAAATTAACAGTAATTATTTGTTCTTTTGAAAAGTATGTCGAACTGTTCCTACTTAAAAAGAGTACAATTACCTTTAAGTTGTCGGGTTATAGGCCTTTTCGTCACAAGGACGTTAAGTTGAATGTTACGCACGAAGCTATACTTTTTTTACGTGTAACCCGCAATATCTTTAATTATATATTAAATTTATCGGCGGGTCGACAAAACTACTTTAAAAATAAATCCGCGATTTGCATGAAAATCTCGTAAATTGTGCGCACTATACAGCACGGATGTAGACAAAATATTTTTAATCCAATTTTGATCCAACCTTGATTTGAATCCGTTATGAGAGTCGCCAATGTCAGTCAAATACTTTATTCTTCTCCTTACGTACTCCCAAACTGTTATAACTCTAAACAATTATTTGAACCAGAAATTACTTTAACGCAATGCATTCCAGTTGTGAGAGCAACCTAAATTAATGGTGAAAATTTGATTTCAATCGAGATTCAGACGAAAACATAACTAGTCATATATAACTATAATGAGAAATATACATCATAAATTTATGTAATTTTCTTTGTATTTTGTGTTACTGTAATAGTAAACACGAATGACATTATTTATGTAATCGGTAATTCTATTCTGTCAGTTATTGAAAAAAGGTAGAAGTATCGATTTTTTATTTACTGCTTGATACTTGACATTTTAATTAGTTTTGTAGATAACTGATAAAATCGGTTTATACATTAGCTACGCTCAACCTGTTAATCAATTAGTAAATTAATAAATTAAATTTCCACTTATAGTTTATGTAAGCGTTTGAACAACACTCTTGACTCAAATAGCATATCGGATCTAAGTGGATTCAAATTCGGATTGAAATAATTTTGCCCATATCCCCGATATATGTATATCATTATTTGAATTTAAAGTGTCAGGGACAACGCAAAGCATGAGTAGCGATAATTTCTTCTTCATAAATAAGCACACAAAACGGATGAATTTAAAAACTAATTATATAAAAAAATTCAGCGCGTTTATAGTTTCAGAATCTATAACAAACATAATGTTATAATAACTTTTAAATAGTTTATAATAACAATGATTAAATTGTATGTTTGGTTTAAAAATACTAGTGTCAGTTCATAAAGACCTAAGAACTTTGATACCTTTCTATGTCTTCACTTTTACATATAAATCACTCGCAACCCCTTTCTTTAGAGCAATCGTCAGTTACAACTAATCTTAAACCCATCCGTTGTGCATGCTTATTTAGAAATGAAAACATTGTCAAAGCTGCTTCGCTTCGGCCACGAAACTTCAAACCCTACACAAAAAAATTTGAAAGCGGGAGACTCCAGAGTTCATTTTGAATGGTAGTGTACGACTTCAATGATTGTCGGTATGTACACTGAAAAAAGAATTTGTTAAATCTAAGTAAACGTTTCCTTGAATCATACTAAGAAAAGATTTATTTGGTAATAGTAAATATTTAATTATGTTTAGACTGGTATTCATTAATTCAATAAATATTTACTAAATTTAAGAAATATTTACTTTATTTAAGTAAATATTTTTTCTTAGTACGATTAAAGGAAATGTTTACTTAGATTTAACAAATCTTTTTTCAGCGTAGTGTAATATTTCCAAAATTGCATCGCCACGCTTCCAACTCGTTAACCGAAGATTTCAAAGATGTATTTAACTCCTTCGTTCCAGACTCGAATGTGTGACGACGCAATTTTGGAAAAGTATTACAGCACCGAGAACCATTGAAGCCCTACAACCTATACCATTCCAAGTGAATTTCGAAATCTTTCGCTTTCAACTTATATTTCGGTGCAACGAACTGCGACAAACCGCGCGCCGTACACCCAAAAAGGAAGAAACCCAGCGCCGGCGCGAGAGGAAAGAACGCGGAAGCAGCGCTACAAAAGTCCGTCCGCGCTCGATAAGTATACATTATCGAATCGGGTCAGGGTCGATCTCACGATCGGTGCCGCTTGCCTCGGGTCGTCGGCCCCATTCCGCGGCGCGCCGCCGAACCAAACAAATATACCTGTATACCTGTGTATAAACTGCTCGTGGCGCATAGTCGTCGTCACGGCCAAGGTGAAAGCCGCGCGTGAAAAAATGCCGAGAGACCCCGTGACCTCGTTCTCGAGCTGCGAGTTATATTAAGAGGAGAGATCATTCCGTCCGGTTCAAGGCCAGGGCCGCGCCTCTCTTTCTCCCGACCGGGGACGATCACATTTTCACACCGGGAAAAGTGTGGTCCGCGTATAGTCGCGACGGGACGCGTCGAAATCGTGAGAAAGATTCGTGATGAAATTTTTTTTCCTTTTTATGACGATTGACGTTAATTATTGCTCGATCTTGGATTTCTGGATGATTCGACGATGCTTGCGAAGACTAGTACATTTTTGAGTTTTTCGGAAAATGCTGTATGTAGTTCTTTTTCTGCGAGCATTTTTCGGATGATATGAGGGAAACTATGTCACTTCTTCGGAGGCTCTAAGATCAAACCTACGCCTTTGAAGCGATTTAGTTATATTTAAAAAAATGTGAAATGTGCTAGTCTTCAATAGATATAAAGTTAGGTGAATTACGAATTATATATATATATATATATATATATCGCATCGGTTACGAAATTGTTTTCTTAGTATATCTTCTTATAGTCTATTATATGCATTATATTGTGCTAAATTATATTATATTATATTATATTATATTATACTGCAGAAATATCACATCGCCGAGGTTGACGGCGAGACCGAAATCGAAATGTGGCTCGATGTTCCAATGAACAAATTTTTATGAATGTATAAATATTTAAAGGACTGCTTTCTAGTCATATGAATTCATTTGAATGCTTTGTATACCTAATAGTAAGTATTTAATTTCCCGCGTGCTTTAAAAAAACAATATTTAATGCTTTAGAAATTATGGAAATGTAAACAAAAGTTTCTCAATGAATCAGAAGAAAACAAAAGCGAGCACTGCCAATTGAAAGTATACAGGTAGCATTAGCTAATGAAATAATATCAGCAGCGAGAACAGCCTTTGCCGTAATACAAAAATCATCGGTCGACGACGGTTTCATCGTGCGGTCATATCCTCGGTTCCGCGACTGCGTGCGCACATATGCGTTTCATATTGTTTTTCTTTTCTACTCTACTGAGCTTGAAATGCCAAGTTATTACACATATGGGGGAGTTATCACATGGAGGGAGGAACATGAGAGGAGGAAAATGTTTACGGTGCCAGACGCGCGTGCAGACTGTCCCAGCGGCTACTAGTTACTACTGTTACTTCTACTACTACTCAAACTACTGTTGTATGTTTTTTTTTTTTAATAGTACTGTTCTCTGTTGTACTACAAAGCTACAAAGTACTATACTACTACTACTTTGGCAGATGAGCGATGAAATTTGCAATGCGTGATGAAAAGTGATATAAATGACGAAATGAAATTGAAATGTGACGATGAGCATATATGAGCACTATGAAAATGATAAGTGAAGCTCTCGTGTAACGTGCCAGTTAAAGTCGTACTATATAGAGTAAAATAAGTGAGTATATAGCAAAAGTCCACTTTTCATTTTGTACCAGTGAGAATCCGTCTATATATGTAAGTATATGAAGCAAGTAAGCCGCATATTCAAGTTTAGCAGTCAACCGTCCACCGTCCACGTGCAATCTACAGGCGTATTAAGCTGTCTACTATACAGATTAAACAATCGGTAGCTCAAGTGTATTTCGCGTTTCTCTCTCTTCGGCGCGAGTGTATTGTAAAGCCGGTGCGCGCGAATCAATCCGAACGAACGATTAAATTTATCCATGAAAGAAATTTCGAGACGAGCATTAAAATACTATATAGATCGGCACGTCACGCAAATCACGCTCACTGATGTTTAGTCAAAAAAAAGAATGTAAGATTTGATCAAAAAATGTTGTCAATATATAAGTATCGCCTGGACATCTATACAACTGTTGCGTCTAGCACCGCGAGTCATTTTCAGAACTGGTCGAGTTGTACGAGTTGTGAAGAAAAAAATAACACAAGTATTTTGTTTTTGTTTTTTCGTGAAAACAACAAGTTATCTATATTTGTCACTTTATAAAAAAAAAAGATCAATTCAAGTCGAACAATGTCTCTGTACAGTTTCGTGTTTTTCTCTCACTTCGTATATTCTTTGCTCTCTTCCTTCGTCGTATATATATATATAAAAAAAGCGTGTGTGTATAAAAAAAGAGTGCGAGATTTCGTGAAGCAAGAAACAAAAAAGCAAAAAGTCCAAAATGACGAGCTTCGGCACACTGGCCCGAGGGCCAGCATACTTATAACGGAATCGAGCTTGCTCTAATCGGATCGGCGGAAGAGAATCCCGTCCTTGTTTTCTCCTCTCCGCGCCCGTCCCATCTCACGCACACAAACTCTCTCTTTCTCTCCCTCTCTGTCATTCGCGTGAGCGGCCTTTCTCTCTTTCTCTCCCTTTCTCTCCGTCCGTAAACGTACGTCCGTGTCTCTCTATATCTCTCTCTCTCTCTCTCTCTCTCTCACGCCATACCGTACCACATCCGCACACGCGTATTGGCGTACACACACGCGCGGAATTAACATACAAGTTCGATAAGAGAAAAAGAAAAGGAGCACGCATGTACATATATCCATTCGCGCACTGAAATGTGAAATTTTCGTTTCCCTCCGTTTCGAGCGACTCCGTTCGCGCTCGCGCGTGTATAGAAAACGTGACGCGTGACGTCACCGATCCTCAGGCATTTTAATGCTTTTTTTTCATTCGATCGTCGTTCAAAGAGAAAAAGAATATAATTATACGATCACTCGCGTCGTTGTTGTCGTTGTTGCGACGAGTGTGTGTATGTGTGTTTATTTATTTCGTGAAGAGAGTGTGGTTTTGTTTGTTTCTTTAAATATAGGCAGTTTTATTCTCAATAAATAATTAAAAAAAAAAAATAATAATAATAAATACTAGACCACTAATTGTTGATAAGTCTATAAAAACGGTGTACCGTTCGTTCGCCTGCACGCAAGGCTCTCGAAAGTATGTATAAGCCACGATCTTTCTCCGAGTCCGAGTCATTTTTTGTTTCTTTCCTTTTGCCGGGTCTCTCGACCCGGCTCTTGCACACGCGCTCCGTCCCGCACCGAATTGAGCTCTCGCAACCGCGCGCGTATAACAACAAAGTATAAATATTATAAGACAAAGACGATGCGGTGCGCATGGTCGCGAAAAATAAATACATAATGCAGATGAGAGCAATAAATAAATAAATAAATAAGTTAATGGATAAATAAGATAAGGAGAGAGAAATGAACGCGGCGATTGTATCGAGCTCAAAGAGACGGAGATATGTAAGTGATGCAGCGACGCGCGTTCCCGCGACACGAAAATCTCCTTTTTATTCTGTAAATCGGGCTCTCAACGCTACTACGCATGCGCAGACATCGATTCCCCAAGCTCAACGCTTGGCGTCAAGTCGAGGCTCTAAAGATGTACTACGCATGCGCGGTATACCACCCTTACGAACTCCGACCTTACAACATAAAGAAACTCTCGTACGCGTGTCTGTGCGTATCTGCGTATCTGTGCGCGTGTGCGTGTTTGTGTGTACGTGTGTATGTGTGTATATACGCGCGCGGGTGCCTCGCGCGTCATACAAAAAGTCTTGAGCGACTCGTTTGCTTATGCTCTGCGATCGTCGTTGTTTGCTGTTAGGTTAACAATGGTCATGCTCTAGTGCAGGCCGGCGGGCTTGGCCGAGCTCTCGTCGGCGAGCGAGGAGGAAGCAGCAGCGGCGGCAGCGGCGGCGGCGGTTTTGCGCGAGCGTTTGTGCGGCTTGCGGTGCAGGTGGTGCTTCTTGCCGGGCTTGGACTCACGTGCGGCGCGCGCGGACGCGATGTCGGCCAGGCCGTCGAGGCCGTCCTCGTCGTCGTCGTCGTCCTCCTCCTCGTCGGCGCCCTCGTCCTCGTCCTCGTCGTCGTCGTCGTCGTCGTCGGTGAGGCCGAGGTCGACGTCGTCGTCGTCGTCGTCGTCGTCGTCGTCGTCGTCGTCGTCGTCCTCGTCGGAGCTAGAGGCGCCGGCCGCTGGGAGCGCGTTCGACACCTGCTGCAGGACCACGGGACTCGCCACGGACTCGGCACCTTCGATCGTCGCGTCCTGGACGCTGCCGGCAGCCTGGCCCTCGGGCGCGTCCTCGTCCTCGTAGGAGCCCGCGTCCTCGGAGGCCGAGCTGTCGACGTCGCTGATGGTGGCGGCCGCTACGTTGGCGGCGGAGTTCAGCTGGTCCTCGTTCAGGTCGGCCTGGACGTTGGGTGGGATGACCGGCGAGTTGGCGGAGGCGGCCACCGGCTGGACCGCGGAGACGGCGGCACTGGCCGCGGGCTCGACCGCGTTCGTTTCGTCGTCGTCGTCGTCGTCCTCGCCTGGAAGCACGGAAGAGAGGGGCAAGGGTTTGCGGTTAGACAAAGAGAGAAGAGTGGGTTCTTTGGGGGTAGATTATTGGGGTGTGGGGGGTTGGGAGAATGCTGAATTGTGGAGGAGAAATTTGTTAGGCTACTGGAGTGGAGCGCGTGAAAATTATTTTACTTTTTCTGCGTAGGACTTGATTATACCAAGTACGTACGGCGTATTTATAACGCTGGGAATTGGTCTATAAAATTTTATTTTACCCCCGCCTCCCCCCCTCCTTCTAGAGAACGTATTATATTTAGTACTATAGGAGTATTGTAAATGTTTAATTTGATTTTTATCTTCATTATTACCAACATCTCATGTATCGAAATCGCCCGCATATACTAAATATTAAAAAACGTGTTTGTAAATCACTAGTCACTTGTCCGAATTATTTAGAGTTCTGCATGTGTATTAAAGAAAAAGTTTTTTGAATGGTAGTTATCAGGTTGGTTATTTTTGTTTATATATTGAGTTTGGTAATTTTCAGTTGTTTTCATTACGATTGCACACTAGTCACACCGAGAGAAAGAATTTTACTTACGCATTGAAGGATTCATGTAATTAAAATGTTTCTATACTCAGTATTTATAGTGAGAAAATTTAACTATAAAGCACGAATGAATATTAAAAATTCTTTGTCCGGCAGGTATACGATTTTTTATGTTTTGTTAAAATAGTTATGATTAACAATAATTTATATTTTAATCGCTCGTCAAAACCTGTAGACCTCGATTTTATGCAATGATTTGCTCATTCGACGCTATAAAAGTAGAAATAATCGAACTTCTACTGGATACTGTAATAAAACTCATTCATTGTAAATTATGAACTTTTATAAGCTATTATTAAACGACATACAAGTAAAATGTACTTTAATGGTACTATTTATGATGGATAATAATAAGCATTTATTGCTAGAATTTATTGTAAGTAATTCAAAACGTGCATTAAAGAAATTTTTGATGAAGACTTGTCAATGAAAAGTCTATCAAATATATTTCAATGTACCTATATCAATATGAGAGAATCAAGGGTATGCAGATTCGAGTCCTCGTTGGGTGTTTTTTTACGGCAACGAATTCATATCTCGTTGTTCCGGACTATTCGCTAATGGAGATCGAACTTTGACCCGACAATAATATCCCACGGGATATAAATAAAAAAAAAATACGTGAAGGAGTACCTATGTCTTATTAAAAATAATAAAATAAAAATAATATAAGTGTAGGATAAAATAAAATAGTCAATTCGGGTTTCTAATTAAACACATGTCTCTACCTGGCCTCAAAATCTTCAGTTTTAATCCACGACATGAATTCTAATATTTTAAAAAGAGTATATTGACAGCTTTCTTTGTGATTTCTAAGAAAGAGAACTACTAAAATTGTGTTATCTTCACATATATATGAATATGATAAGATTTTGAGCCTATGAATATAAATCGTGTAACCCTTCAGGACGAAGAATGACGAGCGTTTAAAAACGACACGTATCAGTGCGGACAATAATTCAGACTTTCAAACAACTCATTTAAAGAGATATTCATTCATTTTCTCCACTCGAACGATGTATCATTCTATTATTCAGAAATATTTAACGACTACCTTCCCCAACCGCCGCGATTGTCTCAGAACACTTACGGAAAACCGTCCATCGATCCGAACTGAATATTCATTAGAAAAAAGTCCCGCGTTACGAGTTTGCACACGTGCGAAGGCACTTCGAGACCCCCGCGAGCCCGGCTCACTTCTATCGCGTCGTACAGCGCGCGCGATTAAGTAGAAAAGTTCCGGTTGTATCGGACACGCGGCAATCTCGGCGCGTCGCCCATTAGCATTCACGCGACCACGCGCCACCGGGCGCAAACCCACCGCCCGTGACACGCGGAAATAACGGAGGCGCGAGCCGCGATTCTTCGTGTATTTTTTTATTTCCATGCGTCGTCATCGGCCGTCGATAAATCGCTCGGATGCGCGATGTGTACGCGTACGCGCGGGCTCGGGATGCCGGCTTCGCGCGCGGCCGGCCGTCCGCTCGAGAATCTGTGTCAATCGTGCCGCGCCGCCAAGAGGAGAGGAATAAAAAAAAAAGGCACGTATAATATGTAGCGCGTGCGTATATACGTGAGTGCATATGTAAGAAGAAATTCCTCGGCGCGTGGATTATGTTAATTTGAGATTTAAAGAGCGCGGAGCGGTCTCTCTCTCTCTCTCTCTCTCTCTCTTGCCATGGGGAAAGAGACTCGCTCGAAACTTCGTGTCCCGTTAGAAATCCGCCGCGGAGCGACGCGCGGGTATAACGGAATTCGCACATGTCGCGACACAAAGCACAACGTACATTGTGGGAGCTCCAGATGAATGCTCATGTGCGTGTGTGTGTATGTGTGTGTGTGTGTGTGTTTGCGTGCATACATGCGTGAGTATGTGTGTGTGAATGTGTGTGTGTGTGTCTGTGTTTGCGTGCATGCGTGAGTATGCGTGTGTTCGCGTATACGCGCGTGTGTGTGTGTGTGTGTGTGAATGTGTGAATGTGTATGTGTACTGACAAAGCGGAAAAGTTGAGAAAAAGCGTGGAACCGCTCCGGGGAATGAAACAAATACTGACGACTTGCCGATATATGTATCATTGTATGTGTGTATGGGTATGCGTGTGTAGAGCAATATTTTATTTGAGACGATGGGCGACGCGAGAAAGAGCCGTTAGGCCTTACTGTCGTGTTATTATTCTTCTCTGTCTTATGCGTGTGTGCGCGCACGCGAGTGTCTGAGTGCACGGCACGCGGTCGCCTCCCGCTCATATTCACAGTTATACCCTGTCTCTCTGTTTTATACAGTTCATCGAGCGCGCCCGCGCGCTCGTTTAATTAGCCCGACTACAATTGAATGCAGCGTGCGTGCGAGTTCGTACTATATTGTTTTATTGCACGAGTGTGAGAGAATTTTCTCATTAAAATTATATCGGGAAATTCGCGGTAGCGAGTGATCGAGTATATACGCATGAGTGCGTACGTGGAAATTCATGCGGTATTTGGCATTTTATTATTGAAGGAGCTTTTTAAGAGAATTTTGAAGATTTTATTCATTTTGTTTAATTTATTAATGATTTAATTAAAACGATAAATTTAATTAAAATTTAATATGATTTTATTAAAATTTAATATGATTTTATTCAAGTTCAATATGAATTTATTGAAATTTAATATTATTTTATTCAAGTTTAATATGATTTTATTAAAATTTAATATGATTTAAAAAAGTTTGATTCGTCATCATAAATCGTTTTGAGGGCTCGTAATAAATTAGTTATTCACAGTGCGTTTCAATAATCTTGAGCGCGTCTCGAGAATTTTTGGCGTATCCCGGGCAGGATCGACTAATGAATAATTCAGCACGATAATTGATATACTGTTGAAAGTGTCGCATAACTGGGACGCCATCCGACTATTAATAGCACAAACGATACGACATTCCAAATGCATAATTAACCGGTATAAAATTGAATAATTTGCAGGTGTTATATCTCAATTAAAAGCCTGACCCATTGACATGCAAACAATGTAGGCAGATTCTACAACCCAGTTATAGTTATGCTTATTGCACCGTTTACTATCTCATTAATACAATAGGATTTAAACGAAACAGAAGCTTATTGTTTGATAACGAATATATAATACAATTACACATATATATTAAACTTAATGCTATTATTCTTTATTCTACAACGATTGCGAATAAGACAGTAATCATATCATGTAAAACTTATATTGACAAATTATTAAAACACTTTTAAAATTTCTAATTAATGACGGGGGAAGAGGGGGTACATATTAATTTTTCAAATATAGCTAATTTTTGGGGCGTTTTTGTGAACAAACTTTAAAACCAATCACTTTGAAATGTTGAGTGCTTTTTAATAAATAATTCAATCTGAATTTTTCAGGAACATTTTAAGAAAATGCTTTTCCGGATTTTTTAGTGGCGGAGATCTAGCCTGCAACTTGGTACCGATTTAAGGACAGTAATGCCTGTATATTGTAATTAATAAACAATTTAATAGTTGATGCTTCTAACTGGACAACATATTTTTTTCATATCTTGAATTATTTATTAAAAAGTCATTAAGGTTTTAGAGTATTGCTATTTATAGCGATTGCATACAAAACTTCCAAAAATTTAGATTCATTTGATCTATTTACATTGAGAAAGGTACATACTTATAGTAAATATTGCATTTTAAATTTTTATTTTTATTTAGAAATTTTAATTCCGCATATAGCAATCCTTACTATAAATATTTTCGTAGAAAATCCGTTAGGTCCTTTATGAACAAAATAGTATTAATAATCTACATACGCTAGATTATTTTTCTCAGTGGATACATTGTACCTCCCGAACAAAATTATATGACAACTCGATATTCTGCATTTTATTTTTACATTATACGTACAAAACCTATTTAACCTGACTCTCATGAATTTTCAAAAATTACCATAAAGATTATAGTATGTTAACGTGGGGCTTTCTAACTTCACGGGTCAAATTAGCTTACCGAACTGTAAAAAATAGTCATAATTAACGGTAAACTTTACCCCACCACGCAAATTTCTATCACAAAGTTCTCTCCGCCAAACACACAACTACTCTTTCCATCACAAAACCAATCCCAATTAATTTTCGAGCTTCCTCAGTCCTCTCCACGCAAACCCCCCAACATACTTTATACAACCCCGCAATCGCATCATCATCAACTTACCTCCGAGAACCTCGTCGATGAATCTCTCCAGATAATCATCGTCGTCATCGTCGTCCTCCTCCTCGTCGTCGTCGTCGTCGTCGTCGTCCTCGCCGGTGATGTCGAGGTCAACATCATCATCGTCGTCGTCGTCGTCGTCGTCGTCGTCGTCGGAGCTGGCCGCGGGGACGGCCGGTGCCCCGGCAGCCTGCCTCGACTCCTGGAGCGCGTTGCCCTTGACGGCGTGACGGCTGCCGGTCTTGGGCAGGGGCGTCGCCTGGGCGCCCAGGGCCAGGCAGCACAGCAGCGCCAGCACCACCACCAGCTTCATGGCTCTCCTGGAACGAGAAATTTCAGACGGGCGTGTGGATCGTCGTTGCTGTTGGTGTGATTTTTGGGGGGGGGGGAGTCGATTGTTGAATTCGTCAAGGAGACGTCGGTGAAAATGCAGCGATGAACACTGAAAAAAATTTTGTTAAATCTAAGTAAACGTTTCCTTGAATCGTACTAAGAAGAGATTTATTTGATAATAGTAAATATTTAATTATGTTTAGACTGGTATTCGTCAATTCAATAAATATTTACTAAATTTAAGAATTATTTACTATATTTAAGTAAATCTTTTCTTAGTACGATTCAAAGAAACGTTTACTTAGATTTAACAAAATTTTTTTTTCAGTGTAAGAATACTTTTTATTCTTTGAGTAGAACACTGTGGGATCTACTCTGAGAGTAGTTAATTTGACATTTTCAGTGTAGCATGTATGCGACAGAAATAGTAAATTTACTGCTCTCAGAATAGTATATTTACTACTCTCAGAGTTGCATTTTTACAGGCCATTTTTTTACCGCGACAATGACTCTTTAGGGTGCCGTTGATTTTGAGGACCGAAACTTCGTACACAGGTCTATTACTAATAAATGACGGTCAAGTGCGATTTTATGTAATATATATATATTTTTTGTAATTATGAAAAATTATTCACTTCTCGATCGGTAAAATTCAAGGCAAGTTTCTTTTGACTTTCGGACACCCTTAAACGTACGACGGGTTTTTCGGAGTCTCGCGGTTCGGTCGTGCTGTGTGAACTACTTTGCTAACAGGATCTGCTCGTTAACTGTACTTTGGAGAAAGAGAGGCTCGACGTCGCGGCGCGCGTTTATATTCGGCTTTACTGGCGTTGAGAGCTGTTTTTTGTACGTCACAATTTTAGAGTAAAAAAATATAGTCCGCCGTTTACAAGCAAGTAAATATTTGGAAAGCACGAAGACAGCTTGTGACCTCTTAACTCGAAATAGTGAAACGGTTCACCGATTCTCAGTAATAAGTAGGTCACCGGTTGAACCAGTTGCCGACTTATCACTGGGAATTCGTGAACCTCCACTGTCTCGCAGTTAGCTTCTCCCAATGTCAAATGAACCAAGTGCGAATTTCACCACGACTCCCTGCAGTCCAAATATATCCGTCGTCCTCGTGCACAGCCGATCGATCACACGTATCCGTTCCGACCGTTCGAATCTACCATTCTCGCCAACCGATTTTCCATCCCGTTCCTCGAGTATCGACCATCGAACTGCACGCGATGCACAGCGGCACACACCGCGGACGCAATGAACGCCGATGCAGATCTGCACCGATCGTCCCGCTGTTCACCAGTGAAACCACGAGGCCGAGTAAAAAAGGTAAAACCAAGCGCCAGGGCGCAGATTCACACTTGAGCGCGCGCGTTCGATCCCTTCTGCGCACAACACTCACCCTTTTATTGAGAAAAAAGGATGCGACGAGTACAGGCACGAGCACGCGATCCTTCGGTGCCCGGGTGGTGAGAGATAAAGAGAGGAGACAGGAAGTCGAGTAGAGTCGAGTCCAGTCCCGTCACGCTGATGGGGGTGTGCGACCTTCCTTTGACGAGGCGAGAGTGTGAAACGAAGACGAAGCGCCGGCCGATCAGTCTTTTATACCGGCTGCCACCACCTCCTCGCCGCGCTCTCCCGTGCTCTTCCGCTCTCCTTCGTGTTACACGGGTATGAAGCGGCTCATATACCACGGCGCTGCTGCAGGTGCCGCCGCCGCCGCGGACGCGAGCTCGTGTGCAGCCGAGTCTCCTTCCCGTGAGGCGTGGACGCGCGGCGCGGAGAGCCTATTTTGGCGCGCGGGCATGTCTACGGGTATGAATTGTCGCATGCCGAGGGCGGGCCATGCATGACTCCGGAGCGGTGTGATATACGAGAGACGACGTAGCGCGGGGACACGTGGAGGTGCAACGAGGAGCAGCAGTTTACGAGCAGATCTGATGAATAAATTTCATCTTTGGCTGTTCCGAAATGTTAAAGGAAGAATGTTGGAGGAGAGTCGCACAGTATGGAGATTCCTACCAGTACGAGTTTACCTGTACCAGTATGGACGCCCATGGCTATTGGACTCCTACCGCTAGATGGCAGTACTTTATATGCTGGATTAGATACATGTTATCGTTATATTATATATATAATCAAAAACGATATTGAAAAATGTTCAACAATATTGAAAATTTTTGAACAAAATTGAAAAATTTTTAACAAATTTGAAAAGTTTTGAACAAAATTGAAAAGTTTTGAACAAAATGGAAAAATTATGAACAAAATTGAAAAACGTTGAACAATATTGAAAAATTTTTAACAAAATTGAAAAATGTTTAACGAATTTGAAAAGTTTTGAACGAAATTGTTTTAATGATTATTTAAAAGTATATTTTTTTGCTGGGGGGGAGGGGGAGGCTCGCCCCCAACGTCCCACCGGCGGGGGCTTTATCCCTGGACCCCACCCAGTGCCCCATCTCTACACCCTGCCATGCTCATACAACTTTATATTACTCTTCTTTATTTTATTTTTCTATTTCGTATATAAATATTTATTAAGAACGTAGCGCAGATCAGATATCTCTTTGAAGAAAAAAAATATCAATTTTTGAGCTATACTATACTCCTGTCACCTGCCTCTCGTGCTCGAACTTCTCACACTCGTTTAAGAAATAATACGTACGACGCGTGCGCTCAGGTGATTTTTGACTCGTGTGATTCTCGCTCACGCTTCACTCGGGCGACAAAATCACCGGTTTCGCAACAAGTTGCACAATGTACCTATATTTCTTCGGCATTCATTGATCATCGATCTTCAAGCTATCACCAAACGAAGTTCACAACCTGCTAAATTTTTGCCGTTTCGGAAATTATTTTTTTTTGCTGGTACATCCTAGAAACTACGAATTACCACTAAACTAGACTATTTCTTAGAAAAAATTAAAGGAAACGATCGCACCTATCGGATTTATATTTAGTGTATTTTTCGCTACGTAAGTACGGTGGAAACTTTTCCCCATTTACTATATACAATATATTAGGTCCTTAACAAAATACTAATTATTTTTTGTCATATATTGTTTTCCGACCGACGAACAAAAATAAATTTTTTGCCCACTCTTGGCAAAAACGGTTTTCCTAGCGGGCGAAAAGGCCACCCCATTCGCCTGCTAATCAAAAACTCATTGTATATCTATGTACAAGTGTATTTGCATGCGTGCGTGCGTACATGTGCGTGAATGCATGCGTGCGTGTGCGTGTGCGTGTTTGCACTTACCTTCCGCAAACTAAATTAATTATTCCAATATGAAATTCTTTGTTCTTATAAGTTAACTTAGTTATCTCTCTTTTGTTTCGCATGCCGCCGTTTCGGGCACACGACGATTTACACGCTATAGGTTATACTGTCTACGCAAGTTTATAAAGAGGCATTGAAAATTTTGCTGAACGCGCGCGACTATGGGAAATGTGCGCCGAGGAAGAGTCAGTCGAGGTTTATTGAAATTATACACACACACACACGTGGGGGGTGCACATTTTAATTAAGTTGCGCGCAAGTGACGCCAATTAGCGGTAATTGCCGGCTGAAGATACTTGTGTATCGTTGTGTTTACGTTTGACTTTATAATTACAATTATTGTTGTTATAGTAAAAAGTCGAGGTGCGCGTGCGCTACTCGTAAAAGTGATCTTGGTTTTTAAAATTGGTATCTCAAGGATGCGCCGTGCTGATTTGCCGACTGTTTTCTAAAACCAGTGTGATGTATAGGAAAAATAATCTGATTTGAGGAAATGTGTTTTTTGTTTTACTTGCAAAATAGATGAATTGTATAGATTTCCATGGAATGAATTAATATATTACTTAATGAGATTTAATAAAATATTTTTCTACGAAAAAGAAAATAAAATGTAAAAAAATGCATTTTTTTTAATGACGATAACTTAAGTAATACTTGATGTAATGCCTTGATAATTTCAGAGAATATTTTTTCACATTATATTGCACGAAAAAATAAAAAAACTGGAAATATATAATGTTATATTAAGAATATTCTTTGCAATGAAAGAGAAATATTATCTCGAAAAAGGTGTATTTTTTTATTCATTGATTCTTGTCAAAAGATAAATTACAAAGAATTATAAGCTTATTATCAAAAATTGCATTACCGATTTAAACATACCGTAAATAGAAAAATCGCTATAAAACAAAAAATAAATTAAGGAATTTTTATTCCTCATTTCGTATGTTGATAAAAAAACAGATAAAATTTCATCAAATTATTATAATTAGTAAAACATTTAAGTTTTTGGAATAAGTATGGATTATAAAAATCGTTATAGAACAAAAACAAATTGACGAAATTTAAAAAGTCTTTTTAATTTTGAATCTTTATCAAAAAACTAAAAAAGTGCTTTGAATAGACAAAAAACCCGAAAAACTAAAACTAAAAAATCAAAAAACAATATAAGGAATAAAATCGTGTCGAAAAACAAAAAAAATATTTTTGAGCCGCTTTCCTTAAAAAAGAAACAAAAATATGAGCCCCGAAACACACATACACACGAACACACACACGATGTGAGGATCAAATAAATAAAGTAAATAAAGATTTTTGATTTTCTGATCCGTGCGCATCTACTCTATATATCTGGATCTCAATAACACTAAACTTCGACAACTTTTGCAATATATTTATATTTCGCGGTACTACTTTTTATCCAGCGTTCGCCATCTTTTGCTCTAAGTGAAATAACCGAATACTCGTGTGCGCAGTTCGACGCAACGCAGCCGCCCATGTAAAAAGTTTGACGCGCTCGATCTTTTTACATTGGCGCCCGTGTCGCGTTGGCCTGCGCACACGAGTACACCAATACCTTAAGGGATTACGCCTAGTCAGGAGACTGAGAAAAGACATTTTATGCTATTTTTGAGAAAAATCGTAATTTTTTTTATCAACTACTATTTATTGCATAATCAAAGCAACATATCGTAAATATATTCTACTAATGATTTTAAACCAAAATCTTATAACGTAGCTAGATCTAGTAGCTACATCCTCCTAAATAAAACCTTTGAAGATTCTGTGCAGTGAGAAAGATTCCTCGGAACTGGATCAACTAAAATAAATAATTCAAAAAGTTTTTGTTAATATATGACTTTAGAAGCGGGACAAAAGTAACATATGATTTCCTCTTATATGTATAATTTTTTCCCGCAAACCTACTTTCTTTCAATATTAATATAAATTTTCAATAAATTCTAGTTCTTACCGAGAGGTTCCTTCTATTAAGTTAATAAAGCCGAGATAAGTAATAAAGTCAATAATGCAACACGAGAATAAAGTCGATTATATAATAATCTTCGATTGTATTCCCTTGTTATATAATGAATTATTTTCAAACCCAAAAGCAACTCGTATATTATTAGAAACTTTTTGATTTTTTTCTATCTAGTTCTGAGGAATCTTGCTTACCGTACAGCATTTTTAAAAGATTATATTTTTGGGTGGATGAACGAATCTATAGAAATAAAAAAGTGGTTCAAAGTTGCACCCCTCCCTCCTTTAAGCGTGGTGATTATTATTTTTATAGCACACTAACCTCAAAATGCCAACTTTATTGTCGATTTTGAGGTTGTTGTGCTATAAAATATCGTATGAGACTGTTGTGGGAGGTGTTTTTCTACCTTGCTCGATTTTCTCACTCGCTTCGCTCGTGCGAAAACCCTCGAGCAAGGTAGAAAACCATCTCCCACAACAGTGTCATAATATACTATATACATATAGGGTGTGAATATATACTATAGCTCAAGACTAAACTTTTTGCACTTGATTTAGAACATAATTCTAAATACAACTTAATTCTATAGTTACCCCTCTGTGTATTACCAATTCAATTTTAACAGCGGAACGTATACAATACAATAGTTGAATGCTAACTAATTTTTAACCTAGAATTCACTTTTACCTATAAAAACATCAACAATTAATTTTCAATTTCAACCTGTATTGACGTCCCTAATCAAATAAAACAAACCATCCTTAGATATATATGTATATATATATAAACCCCATGCGCACAAATGAGGGCGTGTATACACGCCACCTGCCGCGTGCTTTTCGCTTTTTCTTTCTCGTTCGAACGCGCGCCCAGCGTACTTACACATCCATGTATACCTGTCGATGGAGAAGAAATAAAAAGGAAAAGAGAAAAAAAAAACGAGGAGTCGACGACGACACATCGAGCGATTGACACGTATAGCAGGCCAAGGCAGCGAGCGTCGCGCGCTCTCCCCGTCTGGCGGACTGTATGGGCTCGCTCGGCTCATACCGTTATAGGTACTTGGTACACTCGCGCGCATTAGCATAATTGGCATGCGAGGATCGGTGTGATACGGACGCCGGCGCGGGGAGTCGCCTATACACCGCGCGTATTGTGAGCGATTATACGGAAGAATTCCTGCTGGTCGTCCCGAAATATTGAAAAAGAAGTGTTAGGACACACCTATGGGATTATGATTTTTTTTTTCGATACTTTGTACTGTATCGAATGTGGTATAAATATTGAATAAAGTTCCTGGGATGAGAGACACTTTTACGGCAGAATTACTAATACGGAATTATTTAAATAGGGTTTATTGATATATTAATACTTTTTTTGTTGATGCTATTCCGGTTAATCAGGCTTGTTGACTGTGTGTCTGGCCGATACGTACCCAATACCATTCAGTGTCTTAGCAAAATAGAACCTTCTTAGAGGAATTGTTCAAATTATGAAAAATAGTTTTTTAAAATAGATAATTGATATTCGTCAATGAAAATCCTAAATATGCTGTTCACAGCAGAAAAGTGAGCTCTACTTGGATTCTCCATGAGAACTTATAGAATGTACTTGATGAAACAAAGCAGTGCACATGCTGAAGAATCAAAGCTATCTATGTATGATAAAGCAGTTATTTGTAGAAATGTAAAACGATCAAGAATGAATATCTTTCTCAGTAATAAAAATATGATGAAAACTCCCCAATGTAAAGAAATTCGAAATTAGCAAAAGTCTAGGTGTACAAATACTAGCAAAAGTCAAAGCCAAGAACGCCAGATCATGGAGAGCTTAAGACAATAGTACATGATGACTTCAATTTCGAATTAAGAACAAGTGGAAATATTTAAATGAATATTTAATTTAATAGGATAAAAGGTGTAAAATCGAAATAAACAACGGTATAAAATATAGCTTGAAAATTAGAGCCAAGTACGCCAGAAATTGGATAATATACAGCAATATTATGCGGCTCGAATCTCGATTTCGAGAAATGACAAACAATAATATAACTATTGTAATGGGTAGGTTGGCGTAAACTGAAATTCGTTACGTGTAAGACTAAAAGGGATTTGTAAAAAAATGAAAAAACAGCGAAGACGCGGATTCCGCCTTCTAATTTTCGATCAAGCAGAGTAAGGAAGAGTGAAGGAGAGTTGAAAGACAGAGAACAGAGAACCAAAATCAGAACCCGGTATCATATATTAATACTAACGGTGCCAATTTGCTCACTGAATATCATAATAGCAGTGAAAAAAGTTTTTGTTTAAGTTTTATCTTGTATAAAAACATTTCCACCCTCTTAAAATCGGTGACTCTTTTTTAAGTTTCTTTCCATCATCTCTGATTGCTAATAACTTTTGATACGATTAATGTTTTTATGAAAAATAATTTTTCTGTCTCCTTTTAAGCTCTTTATGAAAAAATTTTTTTGCATCCATAGTAGGAGAGTTACTAACATATCTATATCAATAAAAGTTTGCCAGCCCATGAACTTGGCTCACTATATTTATCCCATATTCGCTATCGTACAAAGTATCGGATGAATGTTTCGACCGAAAAAAGTTAATTTTCCTACAGAATCGCTTGTACGTACACGCCTGGCGAGAGAAACCAAGGCTCCTAATATCTCTCCGCGTACACATACCTCAATACACGCCGGGAGAGAGATGCGCGAGCTCGCGGAAGAGAAAAGGAAAACGAGTACACCAACGTACACGGCGTACACACGCTTGTATACACACATTGTTCATGCTCATCTCTCTTTCTCTCCGTGCGGGCAAACTGGTTTCTGCGTTCGTTTCGTTCGCCGTATAGGGGGGGCGGGGGTCCGATGTACCGAAACAAGACAGCCAGCCGAGGCACTTATGTATGTCTCCGCGCATACACTTTTGTAGACATATGTAGAGTCTCGCTTTGACTTTCCTCGATTATTCTATTTAACGTGTGTACACAATTTGGAGAGACAGAGTAGACCAAAGTTTCTATTTTTTACCTATGGGACGTTGATAGGGTTTTGACGGGTGTTATGTACTATCACTTAGCTCTGTTGCTTTGTCTATAAATCTCTGGGCGTATTGAGCTATCGGGAATGTTCTCGCGATGAAATTTAAGGTACTTACACATGGTTCGGCAAAATTCCGACCGGAATGAGCTTTCGAGCAATCAAAACTTCGCAAGAAAGGGATGGAAGATAATTTGAGAGGTTATGATTGGTTGAAAGATCATTCCGGCCGGAATTTTCCGGACCATGTGTAGGTACCCTTACAGAAAATCTGTACAATGTGATTGTATTTTGCAAATGCGTATAGCAACATTGAGTAAAATTAATTGTGCCAAATCTGTTCAAATTCGGTAAAAATTGGATAAATTTTATGTTATATAATAGTTTTTTTAATTGTGCTCGATGTTCTTGTTAAAAAATTATATTCTCAAAGGGTATTTAAACACTGATATTTTTTTATGAATCCGTAAGTTCATTACGTGTAGAATCCAGATTTTGAGGTTTAATAACGATTAGATCAAAGATAATACCAAGTTTTTATAGTCAGTACTTTTAAATACAGAAAGTTTTACGAACTCCAAAAATAAAATATATTTTTGGGTTTAGAGATGTCTTGCTCCTTGAATTGCTCTTGAATTGTACAACGCGTAAACGTTTATGCTAAAATGTTTAGCGTGCCCTTCAAAACGCTATCTTAGAAGTGTAGTTGACGCTAAAAATATTTCAATTGCCTAAGAAAAAAATATATGGTTAAGCATTAGATATTTATCTACGTTTTCAAGCCTTAACACTACTGGTTTGTCCTCTAGGGTTGTAGGGTGAATGCACCGTCTTTGGCCACCTTAGTACCATTCGTTCGATATGAGTGATTTTCCACAAAAAGTTAAAACTATTTCCGTGTTAGATAACTATTTTATATTCTAAATAAAATAAAATAATATTTAAATTACAAAAAATGTATCTAGGATGGATACAATTTTGATTTTTTGTCGAAAATCACATATCGAGCGGTCGTATATTGATAGTCCACTGTAAATACCATGTTCATCTTTATTAAATAAAAGTTTCATAATATTTATTATGTTATCTATAATTGCACTATATTTGTCAACTAATGATATTCCTTTTTTTACATATCGCACCCCCAGAACAACTATGATAACTCCGACATCTTTCAGTTCAATTTTCGTTCATAAAATACTTAGCTCATACAAAAATAAAAACCCATAATACACTGCAATAATCAGTTGAAAAAGGTTAAGAAACTATAGTAGAATAATAAAATTCAAGTAAAATATTTTTATCTCATGAAAAATTGATTCTACTTGCTTGTTTTTCAAAAACATCAAATTTTGAGTTGGCATAGTCTTGTGCGATATTAAACTTTTCATTCATTTTATGTTATTATCAAAATACGACCGGACACGCAACTGTGGTCAAAACCACTTCATTCATCCTTGCCAAAAGTTAGATTTTCACTAATCGTCAATAATATATTATGACTTCTTTTTTAAATCTTTGCTTATTAACTCGATGGAAAATACTTGTCTGAACAATATTACCCAGGTTTAAGTTAAATTCAACCAATCGTAACGAAGTTTTATAATTTTTTGTAATATTGTAATATTAGATCAACAAATTTCGATTCACCGTTTGAAATCACAAAAAACAATGAAACTAGTTTCACCATCAATTCAATTAATCCCTAACAAGGCCAATAATACAATATATTGTTCAGCCAATAAGTATTTCCCCATGGAAAACCTACTCTGTCCACCGAATCACCAATGCCTTGTAACTGAAATACTAACTTTCAACGCGAATCGACATACTCACAGCAACCTTAATTACCACTACAAAAAAAACACGAAAAAAAAAATCATATGTACTCCCATTTACTCCGCGCACACTCGACAACAGCCTCGCAATTATCATACCGCCCTGCCGCTCGACACGCGAAAGTCAAAGCGAGTCTTCGCACCGAACTTGCGTAGGCGTGTACACCAGCGAACATCTCGCTCGACAAAAAGACAAGAGAAGAGAAGAGAAGAGAGAGAGAGAGAGAATAAAAAGCCAACGAAGATCGCCTGAAAGTGAAGCATCCGTACCGAGGCACGCCGCGCACTCCGGAATATGGGATTTGGTGTCAGTGTGCGCCGGGGAAGTAGTCCGCGCGAGCCGTACGCTACACGCTCGTTTATACATATATACACACACACATATGTATACATACCTGTACGGGGGCCCCGCCAAGGAATTAGTAATCAGGATATGCGAGTGACCAAGAGAGCAGAGTCGCTCGCTCGCGCATTCTTCGCGCCGTATCATTCATTATTCATCGTCGCTCGAATTATCGTGTGCGTGTGTGGAAGCGCTCCGGCCCCGAGGTGTAGAATTCTCTTTTTTATTTTTATATTTCCTCTTTCGTGACTTCGGTGATACCGGGAGCAGCGGGAATTTCGTTAGATTTGGACCGCGTTGTAGCGTCGGGGACAGGTTTTTATTCGCCGCTGCTCGTGCCCGATCGACGATTATATCGGAATTTCGACGAATGTACGCACTGATAATATATGCGGCGCGGTTAAAGACGAATTCGTATGTTATTTCGTTTAGGTACTTCGAAATTTGTTTGGTGAATTTAAATTATATACGTGTAAAATGAATAATCTACAAATGTGCCAGTTCAGATTTGCGTGTTACTTTTCCACTTACATTTTTTATGAGCTAAATATCAATAAACGCTTGTCTGTTAATCGTCTACGCATATTTTGTTTGTTAAAGTGGTATGCGATTGGACGTTATTCATTTTTAACAATGAAAGTATGTTAATTCTTTTTTAACCGTGAATGTACAAAGAAATAGAGGAGTCGTCTTCTCTTTCTTTTTAAACGTGGACTCTCGTTTTTTTTATACTTCAATC
This sequence comes from Gastracanthus pulcherrimus, assembly GCA_949152435.1. Classification (NCBI taxonomy): domain Eukaryota; kingdom Metazoa; phylum Arthropoda; class Insecta; order Hymenoptera; family Pteromalidae; genus Gastracanthus; species Gastracanthus pulcherrimus. The sequence goes on along the minus strand of OX424573.1, from coordinate 1,282,207 downwards.
TTCCTCGACCAGACGTATTTCTACGCAGTCATCGTTTTGGAACGAATGGTCGATGTTTTCTTCTGCTCGCTGGGTCCTTTTTTTTCATCGTATAATCGTAAAGAAATTAAGGCTGAGAGCAATCTGATCAACTCGCGAGAGTGAAGGACCCGTATATATAAGATGCCCGTATATAGCATATATTTTTATATTGGTTTCCGGTATTTGCTCTTTGGGTGTGCGCGCGAGAAAGGGAAAAGCACGACTAAAAACTTTCTTCGATCGCATTGAAACTGCATTATGTTCCTAATGAAATTCTTGCGTTACATCAACTATCGGAGATTATTCGGATGATATCGTTACGGACTTTAACGTCTCACTCGATAACAACGAAGTTTATTTGAAAAATGGAATAATATACAGTGAAATGTACAGTAGAATGTATAAGTAACGCGACGAAACTTTTAATCCGAAGTTTAAAATAGCCTGAGTTTCGATCATAATTCTATTAGGTGAATTTTCAATGTAAAAAGAATATTCACACCAGGCGCGCAGAGAAAAATTTAGGTCACGCGAATAGAAAACTCGCTTTGTAGAATTGGATCGATTTTAAAGCCGAGTTAATTTCAAATTCGAGAAAGACTGCAGGAACTTTTTGTCACCAAACGCTCTTCCGTGCTACGAATCGTGGAAAATCTGCGTGCATTGCAAGTTAACGCCTCTAAATCCGAGTGGAAAGTTGGAAAACGTACTCTCATTTTAAAGTATTTTGCTAGATCTTCTTTCATGAGCATGTAAAGAACAAAAACTACTAAAACAAGGTAAATATTCCTTCAAATCATTCAAACCTTTACTTTGACGGTTGAAATTGTAATTATGCGTTATCGTTATAGATATACATGCAGAAACATCATGCAATCGACTAGTTCGAATAGATTAAGGACACTGAACCACCTTAAACTTTTTCTTATTGATTTTCTCAACAAAGTATATCGAAATAAACATAAATTTAAAAGAGCTATACCCGTACAAAGCATTTTCATGTTCAAAAAGACAAAAATATATTTTTTGACATTGAAATGAATAGAAAAATTTAACTTAAACTGAACAATAAATATTCTTGTACATATCACAGGGTTCCGGAAGTCAAAAATAACGAAATTGATTTTTATAAGTTTCATTTTTCTCACAAAGCATATAATTTTCAGGCCAAAGTTACAAATGCATAATGCTAGAAAAAGTGATCCAAAGTCCAAATTATAAAAGTTAAAATCGTTAATTTTGACTCTTGGAATCCTGCGGTATGCACGAGAATATATGATTGTCTAGAAGAGCCATTTCAAGTTAAGATTTGCTACACATGATTTCAATATAAGAACAACTATCTTTTTGTTATTATGACCATCAAAATAAGTTTCGCTTTTGGTAATGTATAAATTTAGATCTGTTTCAATATTCTTCGTTGAAAAACGCAATGACAAAGAGCAAATTGGATTTTTCAATGCTCTCGATCGGTTTGTAATCTCAAAGTAAATCGACGTTCGTTGCTCTGGCGAAGTCATTCACTGGGCGGCATTTCGGCGGCCGAGGCGGCGGCCTCTGCTTCGGCCATCTTCTGCAGCATCTCCTTGTTCTTCGGATGGACTCGCAGCTCGGCACCGGGCGGCCGATAATTACCGCTGAACGGCTGATTGTTGATGTCCACCTGGAAATAGTACTGGGCGATTCGGTTCTCTGGGTTGAACGAGTCCGGCCAATCGCTGCTCACTGAAAGTACGCGCGATCTCTTAGCTTGTTTGGTCCACAACGGTGGCGAGTAATAAGGCGGTTCGTGCGTGAACTTGTGTGCCTCGAGATATGCATATTTGTATGGTAATTTATTCTCGTGTTGTAATGTGAGAAAGGATATCATTTGAAAGCACAATATCTACTTTAAGGGATGAGAAAAGATTTTTTTAGTTGCGAAATTTCGATATAGTAAAAGTAGATGTCGTCAATTTTAGAGAGATTTGACAAAATACTGGATTTCTTTTTACTTTTTATCCGATTTGAATTTTAAAGGTTTTATTTTGGTCTTTGAATAATATCAGCGAGGTTTTCTCAGTGTTTTATTAAATCTTTCGCTAGTTGGACGGTATATACGGTTGCAATATCGAAATTATGTTGAAGCCTTTTTTTCTTCACTTAGTGTCCTTCTTTCACATATCGAAGCCTCGTGAGAAGACTAACGCAATTCAGATTTTTGAAAAATCGTCTACTTTTCACGAAGTGAAAAACTTATAAAAATAACGGAAAAAATGTCCAACGAAGTACACAAATAAAACATATCAATAAAGTGGACGTATTAATATAGTTTTCACATTTCCAAAAGTATAATTATCTTTTGTCTTTATCAATGTAAAATGAAACAGTGTCCTTTTTTGGAAAATTGAAATGTGTTAGCCTTCGTATGGACTATCGATATTATATCGTCTCGCATGAATATAAAAGCATGCGCCACCTTAAGAAAAAAAGCACGCATGGGCAACAATAATAAAAAATATTTTCTTTCGTAATCGTATCCACGCGTAAATAAACAAAATATCTAGCGTTTACGGAGAATAAGTGGAATTCCCTTTTTTTCGGTCGTTTACCTTTATGCTGATAGAACAAGAAGATCCACAGAGCGAGCGAGTAGCTCATGAGCAAGACGCCCAAGATGCATTTCCATTCGCTAGTGTTGGGCGCCAGCATTTCCGCGAACGTCTGACGAAAGCTCGCTCTGTACAAACACTTTTTCTCGTCGATCGTGAGTTTTCTCCAGTCGCCTCGTTCCTTCTCGCGCAGCGCCTGCCTTGTACAATTCGTGTCAATATATGTACACGAGAAATGAGGAATCGCGCGCTCTCTTAATATTAGCTTGCTCTGTTAAAAATCCTATGAATTGGTTTATTAACATATTAATTTTAAGGCACGAAAACGTATTAGTTTTAAATGTATAAAGGTGATGGAATTGGAAATTAATGTACACATGTATATACTAGTAATGATGGTACTGTTACGGATACACGAGATTTCCTCAATATGCGTGATATTACGTTCATTAGGGATCCGCCCCCTTCGATATTCTATTTTGTCGTCTATTAACACTAAGCCTTGTGGAAATTTAACAGCATATACTTATTATGTACAAAAACTTATTATGAGAAAAAGAACCCAGAAAGGCCTCAAAAGTTCCCTTGAAAGCTGAGATGGCATTATTTTAAATTGCAGTGACACCTCCCGTTGGACATTTTACTTTTAATGCATTTAATAAAGAGCTTTGGGTATGTATCACTTTTTTTAAAATTAATTTTCATGTATAAATGTTTATATTATTTTTAAAACAAATTCATTCCTTAAAATAACAACACATATTTGTTGGTATTATAGTAAAATTCCAAATAGACTCATTGCATATATCATCGCCAGGAGCATTTTGAATCTGATCAGTAATAAAAATTTTGATTTAGAGAAAATCAGCGATTTTAAATGATATACATTATATCGATTGTTTATTGACCGTAAAATTAAATAAAAGATTCTTTTTTAGTCTTTTCAAGTTAAAAATTATCTATACTTTTTTCAAGTTTCTTATTTATTTTTATAAATATAATGAAGTTTGTATTAATTTTTAGAATTATAAAGAAAGCTATATTTTTCATTATTCTTTATTAATAATTGCGGTTTTCTCATTAATTAACTTTTCAATCTTCAAAATGTTGTTGGCGCATACCAAACTAACCAATGTTGATGAAACTTTTAGGATATGTATGTTTTTTGAAGTATTATCAATATCAGTTAGAAGAAGCTTATGTTAATAAATAATTATTTTAACAAATTTTCACTATTTTTAACAATTTTTTAATAAAATATATTTATTAATTTTAAAAAACACACAGTAAAAATTGATAATTAATGCTAATATCTGTTTATTTTACTGTCAAAAATACTATCAAATTTTTTGGTTCATAAATGTCATTGTGGTGTGCGCCAATAACATTTAAAGTATATACAGACTAATTTTACTTAAAATAAACTTATTATTCTCAATAAATTCAATAATAATTCATAAAGTTTGCTAAAAATGTATGTATCAGAGTTGGTAACATCACTATAAACATGCCATTATAAGTATTCTTTTGTTAGCCTTTTGTTTGTTTTTGTAAAGAGATTTCCAAACATTCATAAATTAAATAAATATCATCGTAAACAGACTTCCTTATTAAATAAAAAAAAGTTTGGAAGCCGATATAAATAAAAAAATATATATATAGTTTTGTATTAAAATTAATAACTACCTTTTTTAAGAGAAATGTTTTTTCACAGTGTAGGTAATTGTTAATTTTTTTTTAATATGCTTTTTCTTCAAACAATTAGTATGGATGGGAATTCTCGGTAATATTTAATCACATAAAATTATAACACATTTCTTTATCGGGTTCGGGAGTTTGCTAAGAAAACGCGAGCTTATTGGAGTTCGAACACCATAATTTATAATATACGACGGTAATTTTGTAATAAAACGTTAAAACTTTTCATTTGTGTCTTATAGATAATACATTATCAGTAAAAACGTGTATAGTAAAAAGAGCTAACAAAAATGATTAAGATACTAAAACGAGTTTAAACTACTTTGTCCTCATTTACCCCGTTTTACGATACGCCAAAAAAGCCTATAGACCGTTATAACGACTTTAGGGGTTAGAATGAAATCAGCATTTTAAATTAGCGTCATATACACCAATAAATTAACTATCCACATGTAGAACATAAATATAATTTCGTTTTTTCTCACTGTTATTTTAAATTTAGTGTATAACGAATCAAGAAATGAAGATACTGTGAGCATCAAATACCATAAAAGTAACGTTGATTAAGTGAATATTAAATTCTTAATAGTTATCAAATAATACATTTTTGACGTTGCATCTACAAATGGGCCGTATATAGACTAGAATAGAGACCACAAACGAAAACATAAAATTAGAATAGTACATTGTGCAATTAGTGCGCGAAACAGACGATTTTCGAACGAGTGTGCGTTTATATTTATTCTCGCTTCGCTTGAGCGACATCACACGAGATAAAAAATTACCTGAGTACACGCGTTACATACAATATTTTTTCAAACGAGTGTGGAAAGTTCTATCACGTGATTAGCTAAAAAATTGCTATAATGTATAAAACAAGATAAAACCAAAGTTGTATGCATACCGTGCCAGAAGCAAAGTGTTTCGTTTGCAGCGTGTGAGAGACACAATGTTTCTCGCACGGTGCTATAAAAGTGCGTGAATCGGACACTTTTCGCGCTATATTCAAGTACGACAAATTGACCCTGGTGGAAAATAATTCTAGAACTGTATAGATCTATCTAGTTTGCCATGAGTATAATCGAGGGCCTCGATAAAACTAGATAATTTTCTACCAGGGGAGCTTCTTGCACAGAGTTTTAAAAAATTACTTTTTCAATTTTCTGTTACTTTTATTATAGAAACTAAAAGAAAACCTTTTAATTTACTTTAATGTAGAATTATTTCACATAAAATAATTCGATTCATTGTTGTTTTAAGGTATATTTTATTATTACTGTAGTTGTAAACAACTTCTCTGAACAAGGATTATTTTATAGAATTACTGAAACGTCGCTGGCAAATAAAAATTGTCCGTTTGATTTGCAAAAAATTATTAATAAACTTTACCATAACTTCTCTGAATGTTGAATGATTTATAAGTTTTAAAGTAAATTTGAATTTATTATGATGATTAGATTATACGATAGGATTAACAACATAAATTAACAACATAAAATAGCAATTTTTAGCTTAATTCGTGCGGAAAACCCTATCTTCAAAGTTGCATATGTGCAGTGTTTTTGCAATCCTAACTATTTATATTATCAATAACATATTTTAACTTAATGTGATTCCCTTGATTTTCGCTTTCGAGCAAGACGTATAGTGATCCACTAGATGCGCTTTTCAGTGCTATGTCGATCGGTAAAGGTAGACGGTGTAAATAGACAATATAAAAAAAATAAATTGCTAGAAACATTATAATTGATTTTTCAATTAATAATAACCATTTTTTAAAATTTTTTAAACGTTCGTATTATTATAGTTCGTTAAAAAAATGTATTTAGTTCAAATAATTTAATTAATTAATGAATTTTGTTTCTATATCCGATTAGAAGTTAAAATACGTTTCAGAAGTTTTATGATATAAAAGACATATAAGAAAAAAAAAGTTTCACAATAGAAAGCTGCTTGGAAAAAACTGGCAAAATTTGTATAATACGGTCTCTTCAAAAAAACGAACTAAAGATAAAATTAATATCATCTATTTCATGACCCCCTATTAAAAATGATTATTGTAAAAAATTGTAACTTTCTGAAAAACGTATGAAAGTTTGTAAAATAAGTGTAAAAAAGTCAAACGAAACAATATATTACAGTTTCTTTTCACAATGTTTTTACAGTTTTATTTACACGTTCCTACACTTTTTAACAAAATTTACCAGAATAATTTTCTCCGGATTATCAGTACCTAAAAAATAAACTTCGAGGCGAAAAACCGACATTTCGAAAGCAACCCAAACATACGTTTTCTTTGAAACGCAACAAAAAGTGTAAAATTGCGTGGAAAAGTTATTTACGCTTTCCTGCATGGCAGTCATATTTTTCACCCAGTCCATAACCTAACAAGTGTCTTTTCCAAGGGCCATACATAACTCACGAGTCTACCCAAACGCAAAAAGCTAGGTTACAACACACACACACACACACACACACTGTACCATCAACTCGGGCGTGCACTCGCGGTACCGTATCGCGGGGAAGGGCATGTCCCAGGCGTCGATGTACATGGGCTCGCCGCTCAAGCCGTGGCAGACGATCTCCCGGCTGCCGATGATCCTCCGATACGGCGGCTCGTCGTCGCACCTGGCCCCGTTGCCGCTGCTGCTCCTGCTGCTCGGCGCCGGGACGTACAACCTCGGCAGGCCGACTCGACGCAGCAGGCCCGCGTTCAATCGAATCAGCATCATCTCACTCTCTCTCACTCTCTTCCGGTCTGTAGATTCTACTTCTTACGTGTCCTTTCTGAAGGTCTGAACTTTAGACTGAGCGTTGCTTTTTCCGGACAAAATTTGCGCGCTAGCGCTCTGGTTTCATTTCCGCCGACTGTACTTGTGTACGCGTAGCTTTGCCCATGCGTTTCTTTCGGTTTCTTTGCAGATGGGTTTGATACTCGTGTAACTTCGCGTCGATCGTGGAGTTGAGTTGCGCGTTGAGTTGACCGGTGCGCGCTGAATAACAGTCAAACCTTTCGTTTCTTAGCAATGGCAATTGCGCGTTGTTTCGATATGTCGTGGTGGACTGGCTAGAATTTACGTTTGGGGTTCTGATACTTTGCACCGTAGATACTCAAAATCTAGTTTACTTTTCTTTTACATACGAGGTTAAAGAGGAATTCGTAATGTGTTATTCTTTTGTTTGTAATATTTATTTGTTAATATATATATATATATATATATATATATATATATATATATATATATATATATATATATATATATATATATATATATATATATATATATATATATATATATATATATATATATATATATATATATATATATATATATATATATATATATATATATATATATATATATATATATATATATATATATATATACACTTATTTGTAAAAATAACAAACTTCAAATACGTCAAAGCAGATTTGCATTTTTTACACTTTTTACGTGAAAGCACACATTTTAGGTTTAACACTTTTTACGTGAAAAAATAAACGAACATCTGTTAGTAATAATTTGCAAACCTATTGTGCATATTTTGTTTCATAAAGTAGCATACAATTGTACTATTCATTTCTAGCAAACAAAGTAAGTTAATTTTTAACACACGATACAGTGTAAAAATATTGAAACGTAAACCGCGAATTGAATGCATTTGGCGGAATAAAGAGTCTATAAATATGTAATACTAACGTAAAAATAACACAAACGACGTAAAAGCATTATATCGTAAACATTTAATTTAATGGATTAATTAATTATCTATAATAGTGAAGAAAATCTAAAAACTTTTTATTTAAGGATTTTACAATTATTTCCAATTTTATGTTTGCAGAAATCTAAAACTTATTGGTATTGAAAGTTTGAGTTGGAGTGATAATATATATATAAAAAGGTAAAGCCATCGGCCTGTGTGATGTATATATAAGCAAAAGCTCAAACAGACTTAAGAATTTACGTCCGAGTGAATTGTAAATCAGCAGCCTTCAGACTTATTGAAACCGAAAACTTTCACCGTCACAAAACTTTCTCTTCCGAAAAATCGAAGAAGTATGCAGACATTGTCCTACTCAACCCTTCGATGAATATGTATAGAAAAGAGCACGACCGAGTTTTATTTGTTTATTTTTGCAAGTATTATTTTTAGCTTATCACTGTTAACTTTTATTGATATTTAAGAAACTTTACAACGTTTTGAAATATATATTTATATTTAACAGGCTTTTTTTTCAAATTTGAAAAAAAAAAAAAAATAATAAATGACGTTATACTATTTCAAAAAGAGATTCATCATATGTGTATTTATCAGTTTAGGTATAATACGATCAACTTTAGCAGGTGAACAATTTTCGCTTTAGCAAAAAGTGAAGAACAGATTGATTTTTTTTCAGAAGCAATACTTTAACATATTCAGAGTCTGAAAATATTAAAATGTTTAACAAAATTACATACATGAAAATTCAAAAATATACTCACGTGAATCTAAACTCTGCCGAATTTAGCCTTTCATTGACTAACTTTCCTATTATGCAAAATTGCCGAAGGGTGAAGACTGGTAACTACAAAGTTTCGCAAAGTTTGGCCGAATAAAAGTAAAATATTTGACATGCAGTTGAATTTGGGTCAGTTGAGCAAAGAGTCTCAATCCTATTAAGACAAGTTGAGTAATTTATTTTCTTAGCTTTGCATAATTTGATCAAATTCTTTCTAAACTTTACATTAAGGTATGTTTATACTGATATATTCAATGTTTGAAATTCAAATTATTACTGAAGTAAAAAGAGTTTTTTGCAGAATTTCTGAATGTTTCGATACATGTAATTTAATGTGCATGAAACATCATTGAAAAATACTATTGAGAGTAAGAGACACTTTTATAGAGTTAAACATACTCCCTTAAGCTATTATTTTTCAATTTTATAATTATATACTTTGAATTTTTATTATAATAGATAGTTCCACATAGTAACTAAGATTAAAAACAAGTAAAATAAATTATAGGATTCATAAAGTATCAAAATAAAAATGAATTTATTTTGACCTTACTTATGAAAAATATATATAATAATATGTATGGGCGGTACTTATAGTCATAAGTTGTGCGGGCGGTACTAGGCAAAAAATTCATTTACCAATTTATATATAGTACTGCGCGAGGGCAAGGAGTTATCGGGCACGGAGGAATATTTTAGCAGATAAAGGTTTAAATATCATGTATGAATTACTACAAAAACACAAACTTATTTGCACGATAAGTACTTACTGAGCTGTTAAAATTAACTTTTGACGCTGGCAAAATTAGCCTAACGACTATTTGTCCGAACAACTTTTGCAGCTTTAAATTTAAAGCAATGATCTCGGAGTATGTAATATGCAACAAATTATCGTACCCAAAAGCTTCCATCTAGCAGTGGAAGAGAGAAACGGCTGGTGGACGGTACTAAGGAAAGAGCGGTACTAGACAAGTATTCCCTAGATACTATTGGTAAATTATATTGTGTAGAATTTTTTCATGCTTAATTTCTACATATTAAAGGGCGTGAAGGTAATGTAGCCACCTTAGGAACTTTCGATTCCCTGTAATATAGGAGAGAGTGCCCCAGTATGACCACCGATAGCAATTTTTGCTGTAACTTTTGTGTACAAAGGTGAAAATGAAAATTTAAAAATGGAATTAGTTGTACGTATGGACCTTTTTTGCGTAGTAAATTAGTTTTGGTCAGAGTTAATAATCTGAGTTAAGTATTAATAAATAACGAAAAATGAGGTCTTTGAGTTTTTGAAAAAGTGTCTCTCAGTATGACCACCTAACGTTTATATAAGAGTATTTTTGCTCTAAATGCTTAAAAATTGTGAGTAAGAGACAGGTACAAGTTATAAAATAGTAATGGTCTTTAAATCTATATTTATTTAAATCATATCATAGATGAAATAATTAGTATTTAATTAGCTTATATATTGGGCATGAATCTATTTAACCCCTAGGAAATAACTTTTGTCACAGAAATTAAAGGCTTTTTCGTTATTCTCGTGAGAAGCTTCGGTGTTGTGATTTAAAAACAAGAACCTCCGATAATATTTAATAGAACTATAACATGAATCTAATCAAGCATATAAAGTACTGCCATCTAGCGGTATGATTCCAATAGCCATGGATGGTCATACTGGGAGGGGGGTCATACTGGGGGACTCTCCCCTATATCCGGTTTTCCGACTTCAGAAACTATTGAGACATGTTATTGAAACCTTTAACTCTAATACCTCATGCGGTTTTTTGCAAAAAAATTTACTCTGAATTTTAATTAAAGAAGTTCTAAGTGTTAAAAGTTAACCATTTTACCAACAGTGTTGGCCACCTATCAGTTCTTATGGTAAAGTCGCATAGTAATTGCTTCAGAAAATCAAGACTAGCCTAGCAGATACTTCCTTTATGTGGTATTTAACTACATGCTGCCGTAGAGTTACGCCTTGGCGACAATATTTTGTGATTAGTAGGCCTAGGAATTTTGAAGAAGCAATCGCCGTTTTTATCGTCGTCGATTGCCTTTTACCTTGCAATGCATTCGTATGGCCACTTTACCAACCGATAAACATCAAGAAAGTTGCAATTTTTGCATCGAAAATAAACTCTACGGCAAAAACTGGCACATGCATCTTAAAGTACATAAAGAAGCTACAATTTTATATACCGTATGATTTCTTTCGCTCATATCACGCCGTCAAAAGTGGTTTCTTTACATGCATGCACTGCTAATAAATCAGAGTTTTGATGCTTTTGCGCGTAAACATGACACTATCTTATAATTAGAAGGCGTTAGCAGCGGGGTCACCGCGCCTCTCAACATTTATTGTCACAATACATATACTGTAGGTGTTACGGCGCCCCAGAAAAACGCATACAGTGAGATCTTTTGTAGGTGACCACATTACCTACATGGCCACATTACGTGCACCCACCTTAGTTAACAATATTGGTGTAGATAATTTTTGGGTAGAAAATATTTCTGTATAACTAAGTCCATAAAAAAATAACTCAATTAATTAAATAAAAAAAAATATTGTATTTCTTCTTCATTTTAATGCGGCCAACGGAAAGCAATCGCCAATCAGCTATGTTGTCAACCGCTACATACACCCATATATTGCCTCGGTATTTAACTTTTAATATTGAATAACATTTATACGTTGTTTATAAAAGCAAAACATTTTTAGTACGCAAGAAATAAAACAAAAACTTCCCTACACAATAGAACTCTTTAAAATGTACTATCAGTGCGAGGACTCTATCAAAGTGCCAGTGAAAACGAGGCAATATATCAACGAACGTTACACGCATATATTACACGCGTCTACATTCGTCGACGCGCACCCATCACACCTGCGCGACATCCTCCCCCGGCGATACCTACCTTACCGACGGCTCTATCTACTACACCACCCACTCTTACCTGACTCCATCCAGAAGGAAAGCCACTGTGCAGCTGCATGCCCCTGGCAGTGCAGACGCGCCGCGCCGCAGTGCAAACATCACCGATCCCCGGAGAAAACTGCACGCGCGCGTGGGGGCGGTCGACGGCCAAGATGGCATCGGCCTAGACCGACAAACGCGATACAATACCTCTCCTACAAGTAATACACTCGTACTCCGTCGTAATCGCGCGCGGTACACGGCATGGCGTGTGTATAAAAAGGTTATCGATCGCGTTGTTTTGGGGAGATATAAGAATATAGGTATATATGGTTATACCTATTCGGCACTGTGTGGCTGCACGCGGGCATAACGCACCGAGGGAATTGAACTGCACGCAGCGCATTTTAGGTATATATGATGTGCACCTTGCGACGAGGACGCCATAATTGAGCACTGGCGGAGGAGGGCACGCGCGCGTCAGGTGGACGATTGTATATTATATGTTATAATAGTGCTGATGGATTGTATTGTGGGATTTGAGGGACTGCAGGTGCTTGCAAGTATGAAATGGGAGTTGAGATTTGGATGTTGCTGTTTTGTTGCTTGATTTACTCGGCGCGTGGGAATTGTATGTAGGAGTGTTATGAGTTGCATGTTTTTGTGTTATGGTAGTGTTGATGCAGTGCGATTGTATGCGAATGTTGATGCCGCAGTGAAATGGTGGGATTTTTATTTATAATTCGAGAGAGAATTGTGGCAGGTGGGAGGAATGTAACTTATTGTTTGGAATTATTTCACTTGGGATGTGGTGACGTAATTTTAGTAGCATAAGATAAGAATTAGGTTTGTAAAGTGATTATGTGCTTGTTTCTTGATTGTTTAAAGAAAGGATTTTTACAATTCGAAATTTGAACAGGGCACTCTGTTATTTATAAACAACTAATCGTCTGCTAAATAGACAACATAACCTTAAAATTACTAACCAATAATCTGTGAATATCGTGGTTTTAAGAATGAAGTTTCACAGAAAAGTATTGTAAAAGACAAACGTCTTTTCGTTGAACAAGCACAATACTTTTCTGTGAAACTTAATTCTTAAAACCATTATATTCACAGAAACGTCTTTTCGTTGAACAAGCACAATACTTTTCTGTGAAACTTAATTCTTAAAACCATTATATTCACAGATTATTGGCTAGTAGTTTTAAGGTTATGTTGTCCATTTAGCAGACGATTAGTTGTTTATAAATAACAGAGTGCCTTGTTCAATTGTAAACATTTCGAATTGTAAAAATTATTTTTTTTTAAATAATTTAAATACCAAGAAAATTTTGTTGTAGGAATAAGTTTTAGAAATATTTTTAATCGTAAAATGAATTATTTACAGATGCTCTATATAGATATCTAATATTTAGTCTAAATTATTTCTTAATTCATAAACAAATATCAAGCCTAAAGTAGATTACATTTTAGTCTATTGATCTTCACGAGAACAGGTCGATAATACGTCAAATGTTGAAGTTTTTAATTTTTATTAACTGAGAGCTTTGTAAATAAAATTATCGTCTTATTATTGTGCAAAATTTTATATTTCCGCGAAATAATACACAATTGAATTAAATTAAGATACTTATTTGGTCTATGTATTTCTGTTACAGATGTTTTAAACAAGACGTGGATATATATACCAACCTACTTACCGGCGCTCAAAATAGCAATAATTGTTAAACCTGCTGGATCCGTTTTAGCGTGACACTGGAAATATCGGCGCCATCCAATATTCAAGAATTTTGAATAGCTGATTTGCATTACACGGAACGCGCGTGCCGCAAACCAGATTCGTGCAGTACCAATACAAAAGTATATAGACGATGCACGAGCGCACGAGGAGCCTTTAGCAATAATCACAGGGGTCAAACGGCACAAAAATAGACAAAATTCAAGTGTATTTTTGACCGCGACCTCGCGTAACGAAAAAAGAATAGCGTCCAACCCACGTCGTGCAGCAAATGAATAATCTAGTCAGTATTACCTTAAAGCAATTCAACGACTCATCGACTCAGTCAATTGTGATATTTGTATAAGGGAGCCTTTTGTAAATACATAACGAAAAGCCATCGGCGTCGCCGCAAGTATATATATATACACACACACATATATTTTCAAGACACTTTTTAGCCTGATCAAATGGTGCCTAACTGAAAGGAGAGCATGTTCCGGTACATTTGGTCACTGTTCAGCTGGTACCTGCGACCCCTCATCAAATGGGTGCTGCGCCACACCACCCACATGTGCGAGCTGCAGAGGATATGCTACGGTGAGCCCTCGGGGGCGCCGCGCACCTACGCGGTCGAGTACTCCCTCAGGTACCTACCTATAGTACATATATCTGACGAATTTGTAGTTTGATTTATAGCGCCAAAATTGAAATGAAGGCAAAGAGCTAAGAGAAATTGTAGTTAACAGAAATGGTAGATGCTAATATTTCGAGTCTTTTGGAAAGGTCGTTACTGGGAAAGAAATTTTGAAAAATTTTTCATATACAGTTAATATGCATGTATGTGTTTTATGTACATACCATATCTTATCAAAAATATGTTTAAACAGCTTGAAATGTTTACAATGACTATAAAATTTTCTTGTTCTGCCCATAAAAATCTTTTTTTTTTCTTAAGACTACCACATTTTTACGAAAGTATTTCTAAATTGTTTGAATTTTTTACAGTAAGCTTGAAAAGTATTTCTTTGCACAGTAACAAATTATCAAAAATTTCTCTTTATTTAAACAAAAATCAATTTTATTAAGAATGAATTAAAAAATTATTATTTTAAATATGTTTGCATATTTACCAAAATGTTATTTTATGCCCATCTGAACGAAAGTGGCCACCTTTTTCCCTGAAATGCGAGATCAAAATTACACTTTTTGTCCGTAAAAATGATTAGCGGGAAAAAAGTGACTTCACTAGAAGCTACTCCAAATTCCTTTATTTCATCTAGTTCTACCAATAACCCTGATTTTCGATCGTCTTTTAACAGTCCATTAGTTCCGCTTTCCAAGTCAAAAAGTGGCCACATTTAAGATGGGCATAAAGTACTATATGTAACTCGAGAGAAGAGTCGATTTTTCCCTCGGGTGATACTGCTTTCGCTCGCTCGGACAGTAAACTCACCCGCGGGAAAAATATTCGACTTTTTGCCCTTGTTACATAATGTACTATTTTATCAGACCATGCCGTTTCAACCTCTTTAAATTGAAAACTCCTTAAATTTTGTTATCTATACTCAATTTTACAAAAGATTATAAAAATTTAATTAACACATTAAGCACCGACAATAGCAAACTATGGAATTCGATTCTTGCCCTTGAGATCCTGGATGATTGATCCTTAAATCTTATAAAAAAAGTCGTTTTTGACCTTTGATATAGAAATAAAACGATGGTACTTGGTATTTTTTAAATATTTTTTTGGGCAGAATAAAGAAAATTTGTTTAATTTTATAATTTGTTACAATAAAATCCAATTTTGTCAATATTAATTAGATGATAGGTAGGTATAAGTATAAATGTTAATCTACAAATAATATTGCTTTTATTTTTTTACAAGACCAGAATTAAATTTGTTTGCCCTTAAAAACATCGAAAACTCCTTAATAAATTATTACTAAAACGTTAACTTTTACCAAAACAAAATGTGATATTTTTGAATACAAAGACAAAGCTACGCAACTACCCGACGAATGCATTCATCATCGTTAACAAACTGCATTCCACAGTACCACACAGCCACAACTAAGAAAAATCCCCATCCATCTTCTCCACAGGCTCTCCCGTCATCCCGACGTCAAGTCCCTGCTCTCGTACCTGGACGACGTGGCGAACCAGCGTGGCATCAACGTCCGCACCGAGCGGGGCATCCTCGAGGAGGCCATTCGCACGGTCCTCATCGCCAAGCGCATCAATCCTACGGCCCATCCGGACTTCGCCAAGTCCTTCGGCAAGTGCGTCGAGCTGATCTGGGGCTATCGGCAGCTGTGCGTCGAGTGCGAGGAGCTCCGTCAGACCCAGTACGACTCCGACAACCAGTCGCACGAGGGCCTCCTCCTGCGTCTCTGGGACCTCCTCGTGCCCTACGATCCCCTCGACGCCCGCATCACCAAGCAGTGGCAGGAGATCGGCTTCCAGGGCGACGACCCCAAGACCGATTTCCGGGGCATGGGGGTCCTCGGCCTCGAGAATCTCGTCTACTTCGCCCAGGAGTACCCGAGCGCCGCGACCCACGTACTCTCCCACTCGATGCACCCGAGATACGGCTACGCCTTCGCCATTGTCGGGATCAACCTGACGAGCATGGCCCTGAGACTGCTCAAGGACGGCTCGGCCAAGACCCACGTCTACAACTCGTCCAAGACCCTGCCGGGGATCCGTGCCTTTCATCAGTTCTACTGCTATCTGTTCTACGAGTTCGACGGCTTCTGGATCGAGTCCAAGCCCAGCAACATCATGGAGTTCTCCGCCATACAGGAGAAATTCGAGAGCAACATTAGGATGGCGCTGGCCAATCCGGCGACCGTCTTCAGGATAAACCTCTCGGTCGACAATATCTAGCACAAGTGCGAGGACTGCGTTTGAGGTGGTTTTTTTTTCTTTTTTTTTTCTTTCTTTTTCTTTGTGAATTCGATCGGTACTGAGCGAGAGAAGAATGCTCTTGTCTTTTTCAGATCGGATTGGGGTAGATTCTTTTGGAACTGGTTGAGTTTATGTGTAAGCTCTGTATAAGTACAGAATGATTATGTCATATTTTTTCTATTATTTTTTATGTAAATATAAACGTGCAAGGGTATGAAGTGTGAGACATTTGTTGTACATGGTGCTCAATTTTAATACACATTACAGAGTGTGTCTTGTATTGTGATATAATTTTGCCATTGCTATACGAACTCTCGGAATTAATTTAAAGTTCAAAGACTCGACGAATACCTCTGACAGCATTCCTGTATTTTTTACAAAGTTGGAATGCATTATATCACATAGTGTAGATTTTTTTATCATTTTCATTGTAAAAATCACAATTTCATTTGATAAAGCAAAATATAGTAACTTAAACTATAGATATATAAAGAAAATATTCAATTTATTGCAAAAGTCATAGAAAACTAAACGTATTTGTTGTTGGCCTAGAATAGTAGCAACTCTTTTATGAATCTCTATTTTATTGTATCAAATATAAAACTGAAATAGTTCTTAAAAAATGTTTGTAAAATTCACGCCACGTCTGTTTACACATATGTACATTCTGCTGCTGAAGATATCCAATAAACTTATTTGTCTTTTTTCTGCGGTGCTTCAGCCTTTTTCCTAAGTTTACTAGCAACCGTCACAATTACCAACACACCAACAGTGATGCTACCGAGTTTCATTATCCAAGGATTTTCTCTTAAGGTATTAGCTATCATTTGAGTTAAATCATCACTGGAATAAAAGTAATGACAATTTGTAAAATGTGTATTAGTTACATTAATAAATGTTTTACAGACATGAAATATCTTGTTATTTTTTAAATATTTCTTATTAAGATGAACTTACAATGGACTTTGAGGTACTGGGACTTTCTCTCCATGAGCATTTTTGTACCAATCTTTGGCAAATGACACAAAAGATTTGACATCGTGTTTGGGTATCAAATAGCGATACATTTTACCATGTCTAAACCTATAGAGTAACAATGAAAATTTCATTAATAATATTTTCTAATGTAAAGTGAATAAGTACGTTCTTAAAGATTCGTACAATACAAATTGAGGAACTTCATAAACACCAAATCTTCGAGCTGTCGAAGCTCCAGTCAAATATTTATTAACACGAGCAACATTAGTTCTTTGTTTTAATTTAGCACCTACAGCTTCCCAGCGAGCTCCTAGTCTTTGGCAATCGACGCAGTCCGTACTGTAACTGTATTACAAATAACTCAATTACTCTTTACAATTTAAACTATGCTTAACAATTAATAGTTTGAAAATTTCTGGTAATACTAACAACATAACAAACCAATCTCCAGTCGTAGCACCACTGCTTGCTTGAGTTAAGTGCTCGAAAGTATCATCTGTAAGTTCTTTAACTATTGGTTCTTTATTTTCTGTGAAAGTTGATAACATCTCTTCTCCATCTTCCAATTGACCTTTCATAAAGAACATATTTGTAACCAATTAGTATAAAATTTTTTAAAATTTTATTTTTCTGCAGCCTGGCTTTGCTTCCAGAGTTTTCAATCATCCAACAATTTTCATTATTAGTGTACGATATGAAACATTTTTTATTTAATGTTTAGAATGGCTAACAGCACCTCTGTACACGAGTAATATAACATTCCTTTTATTATTATTTTCATATAATTTTACTTTATCATAAATTACAATATTTTATATTACTTGTCTACAAAGGAGTTAGAGCCATTCCAAACATTAATATACAAGCAGACGCTCAAATCATCATATGTTTTCTGAATATTCTTGAATATTCATTAACATTTTTTAATTAAATTCATAATTTTATTTTACCATCATATAATAAAGGTATTCCTTGTCTGAAGAAGACTATTTGAGGTTCTTTATTAGGACTGTATAGCCTGAGCATTTGACTATTTACAACTCGTACCACCCATGCTGATAATGAATCAACTAAGTCTTCTCTGACGTGTAGTAGTTGGGTTTCCACTTGATCGCACACCTCGCAGTCTTTCTTTGCTGCAGAAAATTTGCAATGATTAGAAAAATACAACTTTATTAGAAATTACTAATGCTTATTTATGATTAGATTACAAAACATGAAATAAACTATAGTACTTTATGACTGCGTATGTAAAATTTCTAACCTTTATAAATACAAAACATTAAAATTTCAATTTACGAAAAGAAAGATCTTATACCATATTTAGAAACAAGGAAAAGTGATGAACTTACTGAATAGAGTGACGACATATTTTTCTGTTTTTATGAGATTTAAAAGATCGTCATCGCTGACTGTTTCGAGGGTCGCGGACGTGACGCTGAAGAGGACACAGAACACTGCGAAAATCGCAATTTGCAACATTTCTTTTGACTGCATCTGTAAATAAATAAGAATGCCGAAAATCGTGAAGCTTGTTTATCTTCTCTCTCTCTGCACCGGCGAGTTTTACGCGACAGCTGTGAGCTGCGGCGACACGTCATGAATCGTTGACGTTTTGCCATTTCGAAAGGGCATGCGTGAAAATTGAAATTATATTCACGTTCGATATATATCGAAATCTTTCGAGAGATTAAGAGAGGGAATTTCAAACAGTTTCGTATCTTAATGACTGTTGATATTACATAATGCAAATCATTTCTTTTACAATTTTCCATTAATAAATCAGTCGTAAACAACTAGTCCAACTAAATTACCGTAAACCGTAGTGACTTTGAGTGCACTTTGGAAATTCGTGTACGTATCTCTATTATTCTATCATATCTACCGATATGAAGGAAATTCTCACGTTATGATAGCCGCCTATAGAATATATTCCAAGATTAAGAAAATTATTTTTTACCTGCGTCGTAGAATGCAAAATTCAAATACATGGTAGTAAAAGTCATCCCGGTATTCGGCCATATCCTTAATAATTTAAATCTAAGCTAAAATAATAGTTTTTATGTTACGGAAAGTGAATGTAATAGTTTTTTTACCAATAATAAAAAGCTAATGGTGGAACGGCGGGAAGTTTGAATTAATGTAGGGGTAGTAAAATTTTCAGGTTTAAAAATAGTAAAAAAAACTTAATTTATTAAGATAGTTAGAAATAAATAATAAAGTGTATAATGCGGAAGATAGTATTTTTAAACTTTGCACAAAGTCACCTCAGTGTCGAATGTCACCTCGGTTTACGGTAATTAAATACTTATGGAATAAAATAAATCTGGGCCTCCGAGGCGTAACTATACTTAAGTCCATTTTTACGAAAATTGAGATTTTCGTGGAATTCGTACGTTTGTTTGACCCGCTTTCACATAATATTTTAACATAATACTTTTTCTAGCTTATCCTCTTATATTAAATTTTTACATTAATATAATCATATTCTGCTCTTGTCAAAATAAGAAAATAAAATACATAACTATACAAAATAAAAATAAACTTTTATTGATTTGATGTGTTTGACATTTTATACATAATATTTAATTTTTATATAAAATTTATTTCGTATTAACAGTGGGTGTGTGGCCTGATAACACAACGTTTTTAGAACGTTTTTAAAACGTTAGAATTAAAACCTTGAAACGTTAAAAAGAAAAGTTATAAATACGTCTGAAAAACGTTGGTAAAACGTCGTCCGTATATTCGTTTCACATAAAACGTTTAAATTTAAAGATTGAAAAAGGCTTGAAAATGGTTTTACAACGTCTTATGTGGAACGAATATGCGGATATGGAGACGTTTTACCAACGGTTTTCAGACGTATTTAAAACTTTGCTTTTCAAAGTTTGAAGGTTTCAACTCTAAGGTTTTTAAAACGTTCGAAAAACGTTATGTGTTATCAGGGTGGATCCCACTTTTCAAGTCAACAAAGTGGCTACAGGTAAATCGTGAATAAAATTCTATATGCAATACGAGAGTAAAGTCGATTAATCCCCCGGGTGATTACTGCCCTCGCTTCGGTTCGCATAATGTTCGTATTCGCATAATGTTCTATTTCTATGCACCCTAGTGGAAATGATTTTTATGCCAAAGTTTGCCAGAGATTGTCAGAGTACGCCAAAAGTCGGAAAAACTTATCAAATTGGCCGTCTTGGCACACGTACCTATATGACAAATATTTTTGCATATTTAGCAAACTTTAGCAAACTTTGGCATAATTGGAAAATTTTGCATAACCAATTTTTCAAACTGTAGTAGAATATACTTTAATGTGAAAATCGGTTATACCAGTTTGCTAAAGATTGCTAAGATTTGCTAAATATTTGCTAAAATTTACCAAACTTTTCCAAACTTTGGCACAATTTTTTAAACTTTGGCACAACTTTTTAAGCTTTGGCACAATTTTCTAAGCTTTGGCAAAATTTTTTAAACTTTGGCACAATTTTTTAAACTTTGGCACAATTTTTTAAACTTTGGCACAATTCTTAAAACTTTGGCACAATTTTTTAATCTTTGGTATAATTTTTTAAACTTTAGCACAATTTTTTTAAACTTTGCCATAATATCTTGATAAAAATATCGGATTAGAATGGATTAAATGTAATTCGATTTTATACCATTGTAATCGGTTTGAATACATGTAATGATCAAACGGTATTAAGATGTAATCTTCTTTTTAACACACCGCTAGGAAGTTAATATGTAGCACTATTTTTCCTCTTCGCCGGCGAACGAGTACGAACTTTTTGGTAGATATGTTAAAAAATCGTATATTGCACGCGTGAATAAAGTGAGCCAGCGATTGCAAGCGTGTATGACGCACTCGCTCCGTTCGGGCGCCGAACCATACGCAGGCATTTACTGGCTTACTTTATTTCCTAGGTGCATAATATACTATTAATGCAGAATAATCCTTATCCTGTTAATACGGTTTTTAATAGGTTTTCATACTACTGTATTTGGTTTTAATACATGTGATCAAACTACGAGTTTATACTTTAATCGGTTTCAATTCTGAATAATCTTATCCTATTTAATACAATTTATTTAAAAGGTTTTAACGTTATTGCAATCAGTTTTTAATACATGTTATTTATTTGCATGGGTGAACTTTAATCTTTTTTAATCCACAAAATCCATATTATTTTTAATACGAATTTTGTGGATTATTTGAAGAGTTTTTAATCCGCAATTTTAAAACTATATGTCAAGAAATCCATTTTAATTGTACGACTTTCAATAGGGTATGATGTCCATAATTTGCTTATATTTTAATTATTTTCAATATTTAAAATGTTAATCGGACTTATCCACTTTAAAGGAGTAATCCAAGTCCCTGACTACATATTAATCGCTTATAATCTGAATTAATCGTGATTTTCTTTAGTGATGATTTTTCCAATTAAATTTAATTCTATTTAGGTTGTTTTTATGCAACATGTGGAGTTATTCGATTTTATACGTTAAATTTGTATTTTGATTAATCGGTTCAAATATGAAATAATTGGGAGAATTAAAAATAGATGAAAAAATAATCGGAATTAATCCATTTTAATCAGCGTATTAATTCAGCATCAAGTATAATAATACTATGCAATCGGTATTAATACGTATAAACCGAATATAATTTCATTGGCATTAATACTTAATATTACGGTTAAAATTTTATCCGTTTTAATAGTATATACTTCAAAATAATCTGTTTTCAGCGAATTTATTCTAATAGGTTAATACGTATAGAAATAATGAAATTTAGTCGATATTAATACTTTGTCGTCAAATGATTTTGCATGTATAAATTAAGTTTAAATCAAAATTTATTTACTTTCCGATTCTACGCGGTTCTGTCAAATTCTATCCAATTCTGTCCTATACTTTCCGATTTCGTCCAAAAGGGTACAATACTTAGAAAATCAGAATTCATCCGATTCTGTTCGATCTTGTACAAATTTTTAAATTACAATCAAGGGCTTTTCAATCGTCAAATGATTTTGGTTGTAATGTGTACATATATGAACTAAGCGCAACTAGAGTTTTATTTATTTTTCGATTTTATCTGGTTCTATTAATATTTTTTAATTTAAAATTATTTTTGTATAACCGCATTATTTGAGAATAATACTCGAGTAGAAATCAAATCAGGACATGCTTATTAGACATTAGCTCCTGATCAGGATACCTGATCATGATGGTGAAGCTAATTGTCATGTCAGGTCATGATCAAGAGTCTCTAATTAGGGATATACCGAGCATATACTGAGCAGGCCCTGTCAGGATATTATAATACGATGTCAAATAGTATTAAGAAATTTTCATAGCCATGTGGCGTCTGTGAGGTCCCGGGTTGATATATCGCTAATATAAATGGATATATGAAATACTTATTTAAAAAAAAAAATCTTATAAGTAGGAGACAACAATAATTAATAGATCAAAACGACATTTGGTTAAAAAATAAATTTGATGTGTGAGATAAAATTATTTGTTTAAAGAGGTTATTATTTTTATAAATTTCTTTAACGTGGCCAAAATTCCAACTGAAGCTAGTTATATGTAAGAATATAGATATAATTACTGATAATAATTACTGTTCAGTTATACTTAATTTCGTACAAATATTACGAATTTATTTATATTATATATTTTCACCACACTGCGCGTAAAGTGTTGACTGTACGCCCTCTCAGCAGGCCGTACAGTACCGCATGGACTGCCTAGGGAATAAAGTGACTTGCGCATGCGCGATGCGCCTTTTTCCGCTCTCGACTGCGTCTCGAGCGGTAAAACAGCGCGTCGCGCGTACACAAGTCACTTTACTTCTAGGCAGAGCATGGGGTACTGTACGGCCTGCTGAGATGCGTACAGTCATTTCTTTACGGGGGTGTGGTGAAAAGTAGTATACGCACCTCTGGAGTACAGAAGGCAAGCATGCACTGTGTGAAATGCCGACCTCGCTTCGCTCGGTCGGCAACGTCACACAGTGCGTACATTGCCCACTTTACTCCCTTGATGCATAATGTACTATTAGATCATTAATGAAATATGTACTTACTTCTTGTTACCATTTGAAATTGTATTATATCTTAATCAGGGACCCTTGATAAGAACTTGGCAGGAAAAGCGTCATCATCTTGATTAAGACCTGATCAGTCTGATAGGGACCCTACTCAGGCTCTAACGGCGCCTTACTTATTTCACTACTCGGAAAAAGATATAACTTTTTAAATTTAATATAAACGTTTAATAGTATATTATGCATCTAGGGAATAAAGCAGGCCAGTAAATGCCCGCGTGTGGTTCGGCGCCCGAACGGATCGAGGGTGTCATACACGCTGGCAATCGCTGGCTCACTAAATTCACGCGTTCAATATACGATTTTTTAACATATCTACCAAAAAGTTCGTACTCGTTCACCGTTGAAGAGGGAAAATAGTGCTACATATTAACTTCCTAACCTCACTGTACCACACCACACCCGCCGCCACGGGTTGTTTGTGCCCGAGCTGAAGACGAAAGCACGTGCGCGTAGCGGCAGGGGCTAGAGTGGGGGTAAGGAATTTATGTAGTACTTTTTTCTCGCTTTGGCGGGGCAAAAGTACGCACTTTATGGCGGGGTGTGTTAAAAAATTGTTATAATTTTTAATAAAAATGTGTAAATTAGAAATCATTTATTGGCCATACATATATTATAAAAATGATTTAGAAGTAGTAAGGTAATAAATATTAGTCTTGGGAAAAATTCATACACTATTGTTTATTTACTAATATTTCTGTATAATTTTATTTCAGTGAATACGATTATTATTAGTCAAAACAATTATTTTTTAATATACAGATTACTGGAAGACACATAACGTAAAACCAAATTTGTAATTGTTGTATCATTAAAGATATTGGAACATTACGAAAATATCGAAGATCCCAAAATACACATTTGTTTAAAAAGTTCAATAAAATCTATTATATTTTTCGATTTTCGATTTTTATTTAGTATTTGGAATTCTCTACTGCCAATTAAATAATTTCTCTAAATTTCGTATATTTTTGTCGAATACCAGAGATGTAGAATGAGAAATATGGCAAAGAACTCTGTTTGACTGGCACCCTACTTGCAATACTAATGCAAAAATATTTTATTTACAATGTATCGATTTTAAAAAAATATATTCTTAAACTATCGTTGTGGATATTTCTTATATTATTACGAAATATAAAAATATTTTCAGGACTAGTAAATGTAGATTATAAGTCAGATTTTTTCATTTATTTTAAAGTTCGTCCGCGTCGGAGCGGTTAGAGCGTTGGAGTTTCACGCAGCGATCGTCCGTTCGATTCCCAGTCACATCAACATTTTGTAATTGTTTTATTCTTTCAGATACAGTCATCAAATAATTTAGATAAAAAATTTGTTTCAAATAAGTTTCAAATAAATATATAATTAGTTTTACAAAATTATAGTATATACAAAATTTAAATGCAAAAATCTAAGTGATAGAAATTTATAAATCAATATCAATAAGAAGATTAGATTGGATTATATTTTTAAATCGACTAAAATGGATAAAAAGAGCTTAAACCAGATTATAATAAATTTTTTAACACACCCCACCATAAGGGAACTAGAGTGAGGTTAGAAAGTTAATATGTAGCATTATTTTCCCTCTTCGGCGGTGAGCGAGTACGAACTTTTTGGTAGATATGTTAAAAAATCGTATATTGCACGCGTGAATAAAGTGAGTCAACGATTACCAGCGTGTATGTACCGAACCACGCGCAGGCATGTAATGGATCACTTTATTCCCCAGGTGAATAATAATATACTATAAGAAATGGTTACATCCGATTAAATTAAATTATATAACATTAGATCCGATTAATATAATATTTAATAATATCCCATAAAATCGTATTTAAAAAGAAAAAAATCGAATACGTTTCAATCGGATCGCTAAATTGCTTTTCTAATAGTTTTTAATCGGGTTTATAGTAAAGTATAATAGGATTTAATAAGTTTTAATACAAAGGTCTCCAACTTATATCATGAAAATTAATCCGTTTTAATGTAGAAATTCAGAAGCGCCATTTCTTATTCCTCCAGATTAGCTTCTTTTAATACATTCTAATCCGATATTTGTATCAGGGTATGCCAAAGTTTGTCAGAGTATGCTGAATTACGACTGACTGCGCAAGACTTTCTTTAACTGAGCTGTTCGGAAAGTGTTCATTAATAGAATTCTTGAAGAACTCATACATTTTTAATGTTATGAGAATCATAAGGAGTTCTTGAATGTCACACGATTTCGATGGTTCGAAAAAAGTTCATAAATAATGGTACATGTCTGGGGAACTATTTTGATTCTCCAATAAACAATAACACTTTTCTAGAATCTCCGAAGAAGTGATAGTTTTGGTAGGCGGCTCGAAATAATGAAATGTGCAACTTACGATTAGTATTTCTCGGGAAATTAGTGTTAGTGTTCGTATAAAGAGTATTCATAGAGCTTTTATATACAGACTAAAGTGTATTCAAAGATATATTCATTTACAGTACATACATCGTCGCAATCCGCAATTCCAAAAATTTTAGTCACTAAATTATACGGCCATTGTCGCGAAAAAAATTGCAATTGTCGCGCTATAATATTTCCAATTCAGGCTATAGATCAGCGCAAAGACGCGTAATTACACATATCTAGACAATCTTTCAGCGAATTATTACCCAAAATCAAGCCCATTAATCGTAATTCAGTTTGCCATGTTATATCGCTGAAATATTTAACGTTAGCCGCGCGCCGCTGCTCAAACATACATGTATATATTTCGCAATGGAAGGTTCCGGATAAAGTAATTCATTTGTTCTATACAAGTCATTGAAACTTCGTAAAATATAAAGTTGTTTATTAGGATGAATGCACCGGATGTGACCAGTGCTTCGTTTCTGGACAATTGGCAAAGAAAACTACCATCGCGCCTAGAGGGGCGCTACTGTTTCCCATAAACAAAACGATCTGGTCGAATTTATTTGAATTTCCTTGAAATGCTGCTACTTTATTGGATCGAATACTCGCGTTCTCGCTAAGCTCATTGGAGTATTTAAAAAAATTCAAACAAATTCGATTAGATATTTTTAACGTCGAGTGTAGGCAGTGGCGCATGTATCATAGCGAGGTGCGGTAATGAAAGCTTCACTGTTAATCGAAAATATTATTTTATTTTATTGAAAAAATGTGTACGTAATCTTTTAATGCTATATTAAAATATTCCATTACTTTCAAAAATAAAAGAATAATTTTTTGACTTAAAAGAACTTATCAAACATCACCTTTCTTTCGGCATTATAATCAAGGTTTCCTGTAATGTCTAAAACAGTTATAAAAAAATTTGTTTAAAATGATAACCCAAATAGTGATGCTATCTGGGTAGATAGACCAGATATCTGCTGTCTGGTTCAGAAAGTCTTGCAAACGTACGCGTGAAAAACAATATCCTCCTTTGCGGCGCACATTCGGGTAAAAAGAGATAAGATATCTTATAAGATATCTTTTTTGTTAAGATATCTTATATTTTTTTATGTCTGGGATTTTTTATTAAGATAATATTTACCAGGCAGTAAAACATTAATTTTTTTATGGATTATTTTCGGACTCTTTAAAAGTTTACTATGAATGTAAGTTAGAGAAGGATTCTTAAAGAGTTTGAAATGAGTTCATAAAGAATTATAATGTCAGTGATATTCAAGAAATTATTAAGAATATATTTTTGAATAATGGTGCTGTCTGATTTTTCTTATAATATGTGAACACAACTTTGGGAAACTTCTTTTTGGGTCTATAAAGAGTTTTATGAGTATTCTAAAAGTAGAATTCGTAAGTAGTTTATATTAATTATTCTAAAAGAGATTATTTAGAGCTTGAAAGAATCAATAACCTGATCATAAACAGTTTTTAAAGAATTCATTTCGAATGTCTGAATCGTGTTACATTCAAGAACTTTTTATGATTTATTCTTATAAAATAAAAAATATATAAATTCTTTAAGAATTATATTAACGAAGTGTTGTAAAAATGAACTGTTTTAGAACTTCGTACGAATTCTTATTATCAAACTTATCGTATTATAGCAATATGACAGATTCATGTTTACAGAAAGAATGTTACTGTAAAAAGAATTGTAAACTTGGGACATTTTGACTTCAGAGAATAAACGTTTCATTTACAGGAATTTTTATCAGAAAATCCTATATGCATGAACTCTTACGGACTTTTTAAGCATTGTCTTCATTGTTAGTTTAATATCGTTTCACTTTAACTTTTAATATTGAATAACATTTATGTTGTTTAGAAAAGAAAAACTTTTTTAGTATGAAGAAATAGAAAAAACAATTCTCTACACAATTGAACTCTTGAAAATTTTCTAGCAATTATCACTGTATCGTTATTTAATATTAAAAGTTAAAGCGAGCATCTATTAAACTGCCAGTGAAGACGGTAGGGTTCACTTCATACGCATAAGAACCATACACAATTAAATTAAACACAACTTTTTATATTAATTTTTTTTGCACAATGTTCAGAAAAAAGTTGTCCAAGTTGGAACAAATAAATGGTGTAAAACACAGTTATAATAAGTGTAACTTTAATAGATCTTAAGTTTATTTATAGAAGTGACGAAACAAAGGTATACAGTAGAAGGTAACGCGACTACTATACAGCACAAGGGTCAGAGTGTATCTGGCTCTTCGTCGGCTTCGGCCGATCTGTATCGGCTGCTGGCCCCCACTTACGCTTATTAGCCGCCTAAGTTGCCGCTGATGACATCAGAGAAGGCACGAAGATAGACGAGAAATTATCGCACGCGTATTTGAATACACTCTGTTCTGCACTATATGCAAAGGTCGCCGTCGCATGGGCTTTGCTCCTCAGCCGAGAACGTGCCACGGTTCGCCTTTCGGCTTTCCCGTGCACGTGGGACCCTCAGAACCATGGAGGCGAACTCCCTTTGGGGTCAATGCAGCCTCAGGATGACAAAGCCATCCCTAGCTGGGGGCTACAATGCCACGAAATCACTCTATATAACTACTCGCTCTATCGTTCTTTCTCGCTTCTATGCTTTCTTTATACTAATCTACGTTCTATCCGCAACACACAATGTGTTTTTCATTAAACGCATAGAAATGAATAATCTTTTTATACACGTTTACTTTCTACACATGAAAAAATAAATGTTAAATAGGGCTCAATAATGCACGCGATATATTGTGCACTAAAAGTTTTTCTAAAATAATTAAGATTAGTAAATAGTCAATACATATCATCGAGCACAGACAAGTTAATGATGTTTCCAATTTTCGATACAATCGGATCATC
The DNA here is from genome assembly GCA_949152435.1 of Gastracanthus pulcherrimus. Lineage (NCBI taxonomy): Eukaryota > Metazoa > Arthropoda > Insecta > Hymenoptera > Pteromalidae > Gastracanthus > Gastracanthus pulcherrimus. The sequence continues at coordinate 1,253,459 of OX424573.1, read as the reverse complement.
ATTTACCATAAATTATTTTACACGAGAATTTTTATTCCACATCACATAAAATTATACACTTTACTTTAAATAGAAATTACGTCCAAACTTTGACGTGTATCGGCTCATGCACATAAGAATCGTCCACATTTTAATTGTCCACAATTTAGCATTGGTCAATACATCTATATATAATTTGAACAATTGCTAAATTGTGGACAATTAAAATGTGAACGATTCTTATGTGCATGAACCGCAACACCTCCAAACTTTGTACACATACTATTGTGCACCGCCACATTTTACACAATCGAATTATTTATAAAATAAATAATTTTCATTCTACACATCAAGTCATACACACTTTATTTTTAAGAGAAAGTCTCTGTATACACATTCCATTGTGCACGGCCACATTTTACACAGCCAAATTATTTATAATATATAAATAATTTTCGTAATAATATTATACGACCTAGAGATTCAAAAACAAATAGTCGGAGGAATGTGTCTCGACTTTTTCTCGGTTTCTTTCAATCGTCCCGTGGAGAAGGTAGAATTTTTTTAGAATTTTTCTCTACTCCCTAGTCATGCCGAGTACACAAACACACACCCGCGCGAACAGGCACACGATCGTGTGCACGTGCGCGCAAGTCCACTCGTTCAAAAGCCGCGCGCCCGCCACGCGCCATAAATCATATAAATTTTCGCAGTCCCATTCGCGCTACTTCATGCACGACGAGAGAGAGAGAGAGAGAGAGAGAGAGAGCTTGGCGAGCGTGCGGTGTTCTCACGCCACCAGATACACTCGCTGTTATTGTTGTTTGTTGTTGTTGTTTCTTGTTGCTTCGTTGCTTCCCCGTGACGTTGTTATTATTACCATTATCATTATTATTAAGCCGGTACGAGGCAGCAGCCGCAGTTAGCTGGTTTAGGCGCGCTATCAGTAGATTCTCGTCATCAGGCCTGAATTACTTCGCGAACCGGCGAGTTAAGCTGCCAGGACGCGCGACTCTCTCTCTGCTGTGTGTATATATATATAGATAACGTTATGGTGAAACTGAATTAGGTACGCGCGGCAAGATGTTATCATTCAAATGAAGGAAGAGCGCATCGCATCCCTCCGATGTCTTTGCGTCAGCGAATGCAAGTGTTAAGTTTTGTTGCCCCTGCGGTGAGCATGATGAAGCTTAATTTCGTGCGAGAAATCAATTATTTATTAGAAGAACGTTAGGAAAATCAGAATACCAAAATAATAGTTCAGTATCAAGTTTTATTAGATATTGCACCCTCAGAACAAGATTATGGCAGCACAACAGTTTTTCTCGTGATTCTTGTACATAAAAGAACTAATTGCGAAAATAATAGACTTTAACTTATACACTTAAAAATATATATTTTTTTATATTAAAATGCATACAAAATCTTAACTTAAAACGACTCTCGTGACCAATCATACATTCTATTGTACCTATCGCAGGATTCCAAGTAGTCAACAATAACGAAATTGACTTATACAAATCTCGTTTAACTCAGAAAACATGTAATTTCTAGGTGCATGTTGTAATTAAATAAAAAATTCATTTAAAATAGTTATGAGTAATTTAATACGAAATAAACAGTGTAATTATGACTTTAGACCATTTTTTCTATCTTTATGCACTTATGTAACTTTGGTAAAAATGTTTGTTTAGCGAATTCACACATACATCTGGAAATTACATGTCTAATTCTGAGTGAATAAAAGTCAGTTTCGTTATTGTTGTTAAGATTCTCTCAGAATCCTGCAGTAGGTTATAGGTATACACATCCCTGATAATACATAACATTTTAAGAACGTTTTTAAAACATAGAATTCAAAACTTCAAATGTTGAAAATCAAAATTTTAAATACGTCTGAAAAAAGTTGGTAAAATGTCTCAATGTTCGTAGGTTCGCTCCACATAAGACGTAGTAAAGCCGTTTTTGAAACGTTTGAATCAGGTTTGACAATGGGTTGAAAAAATACTAGCATAGAATATATCTAAAAAAATCATTTGAATAGAATTTTATGCTACAAATATTACCAATTTTGGAAGTACCATCTGGAAGATACTTCCAAATTTGGTAATATTTTTAGCATCAAATTCTATTTAAACCATTTTTTTCGATATATTCTATGCTAGTCTTCTTTCAACCATTTTCAAACCATTGTCAAACCTTTTTCAAATGATATAATATAAACATTTATAAACGTTTTTAAACCGTATAAATTTTTACCATTCAACAGCCCTTGGAGAGCTTTTCAAACGTTTTAAAAACGGTTTTACAACGTCTAATGTGGAACGAATCTCCGGACATTGAGACGTTTTACAAACGTTTTTTCAGACATATTTATAACTTTTCTTTTTAAGAATTTGAAAGTTTTAATTCTAGCGTTTTAAAAACGTTCGAAAAACGTTATGTGTTATCAGGGATTCACTTGTAAAACAGGTAGAATTGAAATAAGAAACTTAATAAAATATCAATTTGCCATACTAGCGCACACATCCCTACACACACACACGCACATACACGGTGTCAGTAAAAGTCACAAGCTGTCACCCCGAGCTCGAGCGCGCGCGCCGGCCAATGAGCGACGCTCTCGACGAGAATGGAAATGGCCTCTCATTGACCGGCACGCGCGTCGCCGCGCCGAATCGCCGACTGAAACTATCCACTCACGTCCGTCATCGCAGTCTATCGCCGTAGTTTCGTTTCATCCGAGAATTTTCGTCTGGGTTCGGTGTTGCGTGGAAGCATTCGTCAAGAGATCGATTTGGTTTTAGCGAAGAAGAAAAGCATTGATATAAGGTAAATCGAGTTACGTTTGAAGAGAAAGGCACGAATCTTGACGTCGTTACTAAAGACCTTTTGTGGTATGCGATCTGTAGTCCAGATTTTCTTTGATTAGTATAGTATAGAATTTCGAGGGTCGGTTTTGACAAATTTATATCTGCAGACTTTACAAATAAATATAATGTTTTGATACGAAATTCCGTTTCGTACTTTTTACGAATACCCTTTTCCGAAACATCGTAGTTTCGCATGATAAATAACATTTCAATAGCCCGCGCTAGCTCGAGCCGAGCCGGGAGTCCGCAAGCGAGCTTCGGCGAGCTTCGACGTATGCTTGAAATCTCGCGAGCTCCAACGAGCTGGCGAGCATCTACTCTGTAGCGATCCCACGAGCTCGGAGGAGTTCGTAATTTTGAACGAGCTCTCGAGCTTCTGTCGAGAAGTATGTCAAAAATAAATGTTATAATATTTAAATCATAACATGTAAAGCTTACTAACCCAAGGACAGCAATTTCAAATTAAAAACTCTGTATATTTAAATAAAAAATGTTACATCTAAATACCGGCCCCAAAGACAGAAATTTCTAATAAAAACTAGCTATTTACATCATAAACCAAAATCTTTAAATTTAATAATACAATAGGCAGTAGTATTCAATTAAAAGAAATGTTTAAATATAGTAAAAATAAAAACTGTTAGATCTTATTACACCAGGAATAGAAATTTAATAATTTAATTTCTCTAAATTTAATTATACGAAAGGCAGCAATTTCCATTACAAAAATAAACTGTTTAAATAATAAAATCAATTAATACGTAATTAATTACTTTAATTACCACCAGGACAACAATTTATAATTTAAAAAACTGCTTAATAATACAACCAAATACTCTAAATAGCCCAATCTACGCAAAACTAATGTATGCAGTTTGTACGCAACCATTATATAAAAAAATGATTTTACACGACTTATATAATATACGAGGCACTTGGTTGGCTGGTGCACAAACTTTGTCGTTAGTCGCAAGTCGTATTAGTGGCAAGCTATAGGCTGATCAATCAGAAGCTCTATCAACTCGTACTTCACGCCGTTCGCGGAGCTGATGCTATGGTAACAACTAATCAACAGCTTACGTTGCCATGGCTTCTGCGACTTACGACTACGACTTGTAACTATGGAAAAGTGTGTGCGCGAGGCTTTACTGTGGGGAATGCAATTGTTTTATTGCATATTTGTAGAAGATGTTATTTAAAAAATCTTGAAGAAGCATCATTGAAAAAATGCCTCTACCCAATGTCTCAGATCACATGTAAGCGGCCGAGGCGAAGCCGAGGTTGACAAACATGTGATCTGAGGCTTTCTTTTTTACTGGCCAAGGTGTGTATACTATTTTTCTGCTCGACGGCGCCGGAAAGCGGTAACTTCGTTTCGCGCAGCGGCCGGGAAGTTGGTACTTTCCAGCCGGAGGGCAGAAAAGAATAATTTTTTGACTTTAAAAGACTTATCGAACATCAGCTTTCTTTCGGCATTATAAGCAAGGTATCCGGTAATGTCTAAAACAGTTATAAAAAAATTTGTTTATCTAATTTACGCAATAATACCAATAATAATTGCACATATCGTTGTGGCAACGTTGCGGCAACGAGTTCTTGACTATATGCAAATAAGGTGCCGGAAACGTTGCTACAACGTTACGCCAACGTAGAAAATGTCTACCTTTGTGTCAAAGGCACGTTGTAGAAACGTTGAGGCAACGTGTCTACAACGTCCTACCACGTTCCTGGAACGTTACCTTAGATACGTACCTGGAACGTTTCTGGAACGTTTCCGGAACGTCTCTGATAAACTATGAATTTACCTAGGTTCTCTATTTACGTTGCAAGGATGTTGCCGGGACGTTGCCACAGTGAGCTATTAATATTAAATTAAAAAGATTAAAAGAAGGGGAGTAAATAGGTTTATAGGTATAAAACTTACCACATTGGTTGTATCATCCGGATGGTATTTTCTACGCTGGCTTAACGTTGCGGCAACGTTTCCGGCACCTTATTCCTCGTTCATACCATACACCCTTTTCGGATTTTTACAGGTTCCCCCCACCGTCTCTATGTGAAGGTATTTGAACCTAACAAACCCATCCTAACTCCGCACACCGTTCCCGCATTCGTCCAAGTTACCGACAATGACAGGTTTCTATCACCTATGTCGACAACATGTGACGGAGGAAAACCCGTAGGAAAATCCTCCGCTAGGACGCGGTGCGGTAAGGAAATCAACTTGCTAGTCAAGTATCATTCCTTACCTTCCGGAAAAAGACACTATTGTGAATGCCCTTGGTTGCGCAAACGGTCATCCATCCAAGTACAACCGCGCCTCAAAGCTGCTGAACTTTCGTGAGCGATCCGCTACGCAACAACTGATCCGACCAATGGTGTCGGTTCATATATTAATCACATAAGTTTATATTATGTCTTTTATTCCTTTAAGCATTGGATATTTCGATCTGTAAATATATCAAATCTTATTTATAATTTAGCTTAAGAAGTTCGCCGACTTATTATTCATAATGGTGTTGATAAAACGTAAGTTTTATGAACTTTCATGTCGAGTTTAATTCTTCAAATTATTGACATATGATTGTTTTCTATTGTCGGCAGACGGCACTTGGATTCGCCCCTTCCTTAACCCACTGTTTGTAACACACACCTATTACTTATTACTGATATGCAAATAATATATAAGGCACCCTTAAGGAAAGGAACCATTTCATTTCCGTACGCGAGCTCGACAAGAGCACATCTTTTGATTTGTATAGAGAACATCTCTCTGACATTTATTCAATCAATAAGGGGCCGTTCATTACTTACGTAAGGCCATTTTCCGCATATTTTGACACTCTCCCACCTCTATGTCAGAATTCATAAGATTATCATGACCCCCTGCCACCCATCTTAAGTAAGATTTTATAAATCATAACGAGGTACAACTTAAATAATTAAAATTGAGTTATTTTCAAGAACGTAACAAAACTTTGAAAAAAGAAACTTTTTATAAAGTGTTTTCTTGAACTAAAGATAATTAGACGAGGTACAACTTAAATAATTAAAATTGAGTTATTTTCAAGAAGTAGTTTGTAACAAAACTTTGTAAAAAGCATCTTTTTATAAAATCTTTTCTTATTCTAAAGATTATTAGACGTTTTGTTCTTAATTAATTTCAGCAGCACCCATACGCATTGCTTACCACGAAAAATTTTCAAAACAGTGTCCCGGCTTCAAATAACAAACGAATCTTTTAAAATTTGAAGCAGACAATGCTTATACAAATTGAAAGGGCATAGTAAACCGTTTGTTTTGAGTAACTGTTTAAAGTAAAGATGTCGGTAACACAGATTCTTGTAAAAATAATTTTCTTTTGAAAAACGGCACATTATGCCCTTAGCATGTATGTAACATTCTCTGATTCGATTTTCAAAAGATTCTGTTATTATCTGGATTCAGAAAACGAGTTTGGAATGTACCTTTTCACTTCCACTTAAGAAGGTTCGATAGATCTCCCGCGCGGAGTAAGGAAAGGAGAGTCCCCTCTCACCGCGCACCTCCCAACGCAGTCAATAAACTACTGTTTGTATTTACACTTTCGCTTAGTACTCGAAATCGGTGTTATCAGTCGTTCTAAAATTTCGCGTACATGGTTTTTTAATACTTTTCCAATGTTTCGCATTGTTTTTTATTTCTTTCTTATCATTTTTAAACAATCGCACTCTAAGCTTATTGTCAGTTTACACGTTGCTTCCATAAGAGCCCGTGTATAAGAGTCAAACTTTGAAGTCGGTTATCTTTAAAACGGTAATGGCTAATGCTTTCAAATTTCACATGCTATCGTAAACTTTATAGAAGAATGACATATTCAATTTTTAGAAACATCTTATCATTTTGACTTCAGTATCGAACCTCCTTAAGGAGATCAGATGCATTAGACCTATTTTACCCACTGATAAATACATTCGAAAATTTTGTTTTTCAAAAAATACGCATAAGAATCAAATTTCCTTTTCAGGGTCGCTTTATTCATTTTCGTATAAAAATGCTTATCATAATATAACACAGTATTTAGAATGTATACACAACACGAATTGATTCTTTCCAAACGTGTTTACATTTAACGTTTTAAGTATATCTCGTTAAATTCAAATCTGTTCGGGAAGAATCAATGCGTGTTGGGTGTAACTCATAGATTATAATATTGACGGTTGAGTGAAAAAAGGGGTTATCTCGGAAAATGCTTGAAGAAGAGGCTAACTCAGTTTTTGCTTGAAAAATGGGCTAACTCAGTTCCAGCTTGAAGAACGGGTTAACTTAGAAATCACGCGAATAAGTGTTTTTATTAACTAATAATTTCTTGCTTTTAATTCTTTACTGGCAAGAGTAAAAGAAAAAATATTATGTTTTGTAAATAAATAATTTTTTCTACTTCTTATTATTGCCTATTACAAAATACAGCGGGTCCATACCGACTGCTTATCAAAAGCGGCGCATATTAGTAGATAGGCTGTAGGCATACTGGCTCACGCGGGTTCTGTATCATGCCAAAGTGATACAGAATCGGTCGTGTGTATAAGGCCTATCCCGGTTTGTCCCCTTCTCCAATTTTTGAGCATTCGTATTGTATTTTTTAAGCCCCTCCCCTGGATTTACCCCCTCTCAAAGTGATACAGAATCGGTCGTGTGTATAAGGCCTATGCCTGGTCCCTTCTCCAATTTTTGAGCATTCGTATTGTATGTTTTAAGCCCCTCCAATGGATTTACCCCCTCTCAAAGTGATACAGAATCTGTAGTGTGTATAAGGCCTATGCCTGGTCCCTTCTCCAATTTTTACCGGATTCGTATTGTGTGTGTTTTAAGCCCCGCCTCTGAACTGTCCCCTCTTAATGTGATCTAGAATTCGTGTCTGATTTTTTCTATCCCCACTCTGTAGGCCCGAATACGTAAGCGTTTTACTCCCACCCGAAGAGAGGGAAGAGCTCTTTGCTCCTCTTTTCGAAGAAACAGATGGCAAGCGTAGGAAATGGAAAGTAGCCGAAAAGAATGAAAAGAAAGGGTCAGCCTTTCTTTCCTCTGCTTTTAAAAATAGATGGAACGTTGCTCACTGACTTTGCTAGCAATACACGTCATCGTCGCAGGTATGCGCTGTAGATGCGCGCAGATAGCAGGAAGATTGCATCAGTAAACGGCCTTCGAGAACTTACTGTGCGGAGGCGCAAGTTTGAAGGTCCTCGCGCAGGTAGTAGTAAATTACATTCCAGCAATAAATAACCTTTTGAGAAAGGCATACTGCGCGCATACATTCGAAAAGTCTATTTTCGAGCCAAAACACTGTCAGTTTTTCTCCGCAATACACGCTATACTACAGTATGTCATAGCGTGTGTTAAAGGTCCTTGTGCAGGTAGTAGTAAATTGTCCCCAACAATACACGACCCTTGGAGAAAGGCTTACTGCGCGCACGCTTGCTTTTTTTAGGCCTATACGCTGTCAGCTTTTCGGCGAGAAAAGATTTATTACAGCAAGGCTTGGTACAGGTTGAAGGACTTCGCGCAGGTGGCACTTTTCCCAGTAATAAGCAACCTTTTGAGAAAGGCATACTGCGCGCATGGATTCGAAAAGTCAATTTTCGAGCTAAAACACTGACAGTTTTTCGGCGAGAAACGATTTATTACAGTAAGGCATAGCGCGTGTTGAAGGTCATTGTGCAGGTAGTAGTAAATTGTCCCCAACAATACACGACCCTTGGAGAAAGGCTTACTGCGCGCACGCTTGCTTTTTAAGAGGCCTATACGCTGTCAGTTTTTCGGAGAGAAACACGCGGCCTTCCATGTGTATCAACGCTGTAGCGCTAAAAAAGGGAACGAAGTTGCGCTAATTAGAAAATTGATGTATTCTAACCTCAGAAAACCACTTTATCTTGTTATTTACCATTCTGAAGTATATATTAATGATTTTATTATATTTATTTATGTTTGAAAGATCATGATTTTACTTTGAAAAGTAAAAATGAAATAATATAAGTAATTATTGTAAAAACATAGTGCTCAAAATGGTATATAATAAGTAAAAACGAGCCGATGCATTGACCAAGCAAAAAAAGAAAAGCCTCGCGCAACACGGTCTTAAGAAAAGGGTGCGTGCAGGTAGAAAAAAAAATCTCAGCAAGAAACTGCTGTGAATGCGCGCAAGTAACGGAGAAATCTCAGCAGTAAACGATCTTAGAGAATGGTTTCGTGTGCGTTGAAGGTCCTCGCGCTTAGGTGAAAGCAAATGCTTTTAGCAATAAACGACCTTTAAAGTAAGGCTTACTGCGCGCAGATATTTAAAAATTCTTTTAAGCCGATACGCTCGCAGTATTTTCAAGGACGAGATGAGTCGATGTACACGAACTGATACGGCGGCTGCGCGAAAGGAAATCGTTCGGTATATTAAGTCATGGTCACTCTTTCACAGTAGTGGAATAGTATATTATGACACTGTTGTGGGAGATGGTTTTCTACCTTGCTCGAGGGTTTTCGCACGAGCGAAGCGAGTGAGAAAATCGAGCAAGGTAGAAAAACATCTCCCACAACAGTGTCATACGATATTTTATAGCACAACAACCTCAAAATCGACAATAAAGTTGGCATTTTGAGGTTAGTGTGCTATAAAAAGAGATTTCCTCTCGAGCTGTTTATTTCGAACTTATTCGCCGGCGGCGCGAAAGAAAATCGATCGTTAGATAAAATCCTAGGCACTTTTACGGTCAAGAGCAAACATCGGGATGAGCGGCTTGTAAAAATATATATTTTCAGTCAAAAATAGATAAGTCCTGAAAGAAAACAAAGGATAGCTTCCAAACTTTAACGGCGAAGGAAAGCTGAGCATAGCTGATAGGCAGGAGCCAATACGTTGACGGTGCACAGATACAAGGAAACTGCATTCTCAGCGATAAATCGTGTATGAAGATTTCTGGAGGAGAAGGGGGGTATTTTTGAAAATTAGAGGAGGGAACATTTTTTATGAACCGTAGGATTCTTCGAAAAAGTAGTGGGAAGGGAAGCTGCAAGAATGGGTCAAATTTCTGTAGGGGAGGTGTTTTGAGATTTTGGGAGGGAAATTTCTTACGAATGGTAAAACATTTCACAAAACGTAGAGGAAAGAGAAACTCAGTTTTCCTATATAAATATCACGGCGCTTCCTATGGCCCATCAGTTCAAGAATCGTATTTGATTTTTTTTTCTATCTCCGAAAGAAATGCGAAGAGAGTGTCCAAACTAAATGTAAACAACTTGACGTAAATTATGAAAAGTATTTTATTTTCTTTACTTCAAATACGTGAATAAATTTTCATTAAAATTCATTCTACCTCCTGCAAAATGGTATTTCGCGGATTAAACGAGCTAGGAATAAGAATCGTTCAGAATGAGGATAGATAAGAAGAGCTTTGGGTAAGTGCTAAACTATTTTTTTTTAAACTTATAAATATGTTTATTAATTGTATTATTAATGTACTTTATAGCGTTTGAACGAAGGAGAGATGCCAATATGGCAATACGTGGCCCAACGAATGGAGCAGGATAATTCTCGAGAAGAACAGAGAATGAAGTATAGAAGGCATATAGAAAAACTGTGTTACCTTAAGTTCAACGCTAGTAAAAGTGTAAAAGTTAGTTTCTGGATAAAATAAATAATAAGACGTATATTTAAAATTTATATTATTACATGTTTTATTTGATTAATCCGTACAATATCGAATTCCGTAATTACTCTTGAAGCATGGCGACGTGATAGATCGCTTTGGATATTTATAAACAGAATACAGTATTATATTATTAAATTCGAGAAGGCAATTTTTCCAAAGGATTCTTCATCAGCCTTTAGCAATGATACTGACTTGGAATCAAAAGAAGAATAAATTGTGTGCATTAATTTTGGTGAATACTTTTAAACCATTATGTGCAAATTGTACAGTGAAATATATTCAATTTACGCATTGGTACAATTTTTTTTAACTAATACATAAAAGTGAAAAAGGCGCTAAGAAGTGTAAAGTCATGTAAGGAAAGGTGAAAAGTAATGAAAAATTTTGAAAAGTTCAAATAAAATGTGACTGAATATTGTCAATTGTGTTTATTATTATCGATATGAAAATAATTAAATTTACGTATAAGAAAAAAATGTACAAAAAGTACAAATATTTTTCGAAACCAGATCAAGAAAGAGAAGAAGAAAGTATATATAACACACACTAACGAGAGAAAAAAATGCAATCGTACCATCCACTACTATTAACTACATATTTTTAAATGAATCGGGAACAAAAAATTATAAGTGTCGGAATACAACCTTTGCATAATGAACAACCACAGCTATTTATCCTGCTACCATCCAATTTCAGTAATATTGGCAGTATCGACGCAATTACTTAGATTAAAATTCAATATAATCTCAATGAAATAAGTGATTCTTTTTTGCTTCTGAATGCTGGATTGAAAATACTGCTTCACGTCTTACAATGAACGATTTGGAAATCGTTTTTACTATCACATATGACCATAAATCGATTATTTTTAATAATAAAGCATAATATACTGAAGATAACCAAACAAAATACAAGAAATTTTATCAAGCGACTAGTGTTACAAAATCCGACTTTTGAAGGATAGAAAAATGCTATCGTACAGTGGGATCGCGATATATTACCGCTCGCTGGGGCTGTAGAATCGGAATTTTTTCCAAAAATGTATTATAACCGGATCTCCCTCCATGCGGTAGCTCCAAACCGAAGTTCTGCGTTCTACTGCACCACCGCGGTGCGCAGACGCTACGTGCCGTGGTGGGACAGCCAGTGTGTGTGAGTGAAAGTACGTCCGGAGGTGAAGCGCTCTGAGCGGAAACATATCGCGATGTATTATATCGCGATCACACTATATGTGTAGAAGAGCGTCGATTTCAACTGATGTTAAATGATATAATAAAATTAAAATTTTTTTTTTTTTGTGAACAGTTAAAAGAAGTTATGAACGATATTGATGTAACCTCTTAACATGGCTGTGACTTTGTGATGATTCGGAATCGGATGATTTTATAAAACATTACTTTAAAATTGTAAACTTAGAATACACATCACTTCAACTAGATTATCTTATTCAGGAAATGCGCAATTCTTAAAAACTTTATTTATGTATGAATTCGTGCGCAATATTCGTGTGAAATTATAATTTTTGTATTTTTAATACATTAATAAAGTATTACTATACACGGCGGTCCTCGATCAACTTTAATTAAAAAAAATGACAATTTCGGATTTTTTCAGGATATTATACCTTGATCATTTACTAACAATTTAATCCGAAAATGAAAATATTTCGTCGAGCCTCTTGGGAGAAAAGTCCATTTATTATTTATTTTTTTCTCTTTTTTTTAGGCTTTTATTTTCTTAACGCTTATACAAAATCTTTAGATTATTATAATTATAGGTTTGGACATATAGAAACATTACCAAAGTTGAAAAAAAGACACAAATATGTGTATGTAGCATATAAAGTCAGAATGACCTTAACGCACTTAATAGTAAATACTACAGAGATAACCTAAAAATTACATCGTCTGACTCAAAGGTGAAAATATCCGTCTTTCAAACTAAACATAACATTGGGTATATTTTTGTTACGATGGTATTTTTGTTATATGGACGACTGACAATCTCTATAGTATTTACTACTTAATATACAGTTAAACAGGAAAGGTAAATATCGTAAGTTATCATGCCAATAAATCCGAGTAACCATCATGCACGAATGCATGAACAAAATAGTCTCGTGATTTGTTTATTATACTATGCAAAAAGTAAGACTATGATAAAGATATATCCAGCTTTAAAAATTAAATTAAAAGGTTTGTTTGAAGACTACGATTCTGATAATGAATGTCTTCCGCTTGTCGTCTGTGTTTCATGCAAACTAAGTGTATACCGCGGTAAAGTGAAAAAAACAGACAAACTTCTCGCAATTCAGTTTCAAGAGAAATACACGATCAAACACAGATGATAAGAGTCAGTGACACTTATGCGAACTTGCTAGATCACCAGGATACAAAACCTTTGTCAAGGAATCAAAAGTAGGTTTTAATAAAAAAAGTGTTTCCACGAGTAACTCAAAATCAACTCAAGATTTATGCAGTACCCTAAATAAAGTTTCCGATACACGTTGTTCGGCGTGTTTTTCTTTGTTTTGATAAAGAAACAAGTCACGTATGCACTCAGTTAAGTCGTATAGACAATTTGAATGAATGTATCGAAAAATCTTTTCGACCAAAAGAAAAGGAACAGCTAGTATCCTTGCTGCTTAAAAGATAATGGATGAAAAACAAAATCTAAATACAAGCGATACTTCAGTGTCATTATCGCAGTCATCTGGAAAGCTGCTTAGAGTAACCACCAATAACAATGCTTTTTCATTGTTATTCATACTTTTGCATTATTAACTCTTGGAGAAAAAATGGGTTGGAAAATATGCAACTATAGCTAAATTTTTAAAACACATTTCAAAAGTCAACATTTCAAAATGGATCTGAAATAGAGAAAGAATAATGGAAGAAATTTGAATACTGTCAAGTATGAAAAAATATGAAAAAAAGTATGAAAAAGAATGAAAAAGAATGAAAAAGAATGAAAAAGCATGAAAAAGTATGAGAAAGTATGAGAAAGTATGAAAAAGTATGAAAAAGTATGAAATAAGTACAAAAAAGTATAAAAAAAAAAGTATGAAAAAGTATGAAAAACAATGAAAAAGCATGAGAAAGTATAAAAAAGTATGAAAAAGTATGAAAAAAGTATGAAAAAGTATGAAAAAAGTATGAAAAAGTATGAAAAAAGTATGAAAAAGTATGAAAAAAGTATATAAAAGTATGAATAAAAATTAGAAAAAGTATGAAAATGAATGAAAAAAAGTGCGGAGGGTAAGCGAATAAGGTAAGATATTCAATCCTTTCTATTTTACAGTCTAAACAGAACAATTGTGTATATATATATATATATATATATATATATATATATATATATATATATATATATATATATATATATATATATATATATATATATATATATAGAGAGAGAGAGAGAGAAATGGAAATAAAAGTATTTTATAGCACACTAACCTCAAAATGCCAACTTTATTGTCGATTATGAGGTTGTTGTGCTATAAAATATCGTATGAGACTGTTGTGGGAGGTGTTTTTCTACCTTGCTCGATTTTCTCACTCGCTTCGCTCGTGCGAAAACCCTCGAGCACGGTAGAAAACCATCTCCTACAACAGTGTCATAATATACTAATATTTGAAATATACAATATATTTATTGTTTTGTTTTCGCAAAACGCTAATTTCTTTAAAAAAATTAAAATGTTTTTTTTCTCACAAGAGGAAAACAAAACAATAAATATATTGTATATTTCAAATATAATACTTTTATTTCCATTCTCTCTCTCTCTCTCTCTCTCTCTCTCTCTCTCTCTGTATATATATATAATAAAATACACTTGTAAAATAAATTGATAATACTTTTAATTTAATCAGTTGATAAATATTTATATAAAAAACATTGTACTCGTATTTATACATGATGAGAATTGTAAGCACAAACAGCTTTTAATAATTGATTTTCAAACTCAGGATTGTTCTTCGCAACTTTGTATTTTATCCAAGTAGCATTGAAATCTAAATGAACAGATTCCATCGCTTGCTCATTATAAGATCTCAAGCCTTTTTGATATTTTGTACAAAAATCTTCAACGTGAAAAAAAACAGCATGGACTTTCGGAGTAACTGGAATTTGTAAATCTAAATAGCTCGCTTTGAATTCTGCAAACGTATTTCGCAAAATCGGGATCAAGACTAGTAGTGAAGCAGGCTTGAACAACATTTTTGAATTTTGATATGCTGAAACGTACTTTAAACCACCTATACTACATATCGCCCGCAAAATGACCACTTTATCTAATAGTTTTTTACATGAATTCCCTTTGAAAGCCGGACTTCCATGTGTTATTTCCCGTTGAACATTGCATTTCTCTGCCCAATTTAAAGCTATCTCTTCGCATTCGCGTAACATATGTGTAAATGATGTGTTTACTACACCGAGCATCATATGCAACTCAGGAGGAGGAATTACATCTAAAAATAACCTATGTTTACTAGTAGTAAACAATGATGGATAAATGCAGTTTTTATAGTTTTTAGTCTGAGATCTATCAGCTCCCGATTTTTGCAAAGCCATGTAATTATTAAGTGTATTACCAATGGTCCCGTAACATCCACGTTCAGCTACTTTTTCCTTTACATGTCCAATAAAATTATTGAAAATAGGGCAATAAACAACACTTTCGGCTGCATCCGATGTGACATTAGCTTTAACATTCACGAAATTAAATTTTTTAACTTCAAAATATTCATCTATAGTATGATTATTAAAATATAATGTTTTCTTCAAATTGGGTTCAATTATTTTTAAATTACAAGAAGCCACTCGAATAGCTGCGGCAATTCCACAAGTGGTTTTATAACTTAAGTTAAAACTGTTTTGAATTTTACAGAAGTCATCAGCTGCACAATCTTTTCGCAGTCATCTGGAAAGCTGCTTAGAGTAACCACCAATAACAATGCTGCGAAAAGATTAACAGAACCATTGTTTAGTGCTGATGACTTCTGTAAAATTCAAAACAGTTTTAACTTAAGTTATAAAATCACTTGTGGAATTGCCGCAGCTATTCGAGTGGCTTCTTGTAATTTAAAAATAATTGAACCCAATTTGAAGAAAACATTATATTTTAATAATCATACTATAGATGAATATTTTGAAGTTAAAAAATTTAATTTCGTGAATGTTAAAGCTAATGTCACATCGGATGCAGCCGAAAGTGTTGTTTATTGCCCTATTTTCAATAATTTTATTGGACATGTAAAGGAAAAAGTAGCTGAACGTGGATGTTACGGGACCATTGGTAATACACTTAATAATTACATGGCTTTGCAAAAATCGGGAGCTGATAGATCTCAGACTAAAAACTATAAAAACTGCATTTATCCATCATTGTTTACTACTAGTAAACATAGGTTATTTTTAGATGTAATTCCTCCTCCTGAGTTGCATATGATGCTCGGTGTAGTAAACACATCATTTACACATATGTTACGCGAATGCGAAGAGATAGCTTTAAATTGGGCAGAGAAATGCAATGTTCAACGGGAAATAACACATGGAAGTCCGGCTTTCAAAGGGAATTCATGTAAAAAACTATTAGATAAAGTGGTCATTTTGCGGGCGATATGTAGTATAGGTGGTTTAAAGTACGTTTCAGCATATCAAAATTCAAAAATGTTGTTCAAGCCTGCTTCACTACTAGTCTTGATCCCGATTTTGCGAAATACGTTTGCAGAATTCAAAGCGAGCTATTTAGATTTACAAATTCCAGTTACTCCGAAAGTCCATGCTGTTTTTTTTCACGTTGAAGATTTTTGTACAAAATATCAAAAAGGCTTGAGATCTTATAATGAGCAAGCGATGGAATCTGTTCATTTAGATTTCAATGCTACTTGGATAAAATACAAAGTTGCGAAGAACAATCCTGAGTTTGAAAATCAATTATTAAAAGCTGTTTGTGCTTACAATTCTCATCATGTATAAATACGAGTACAATGTTTTTTATATAAATATTTATCAACTGATTAAATTAAAAGTATTATCAATTTATTTTACAAGTGTATTTTATTATATATATATACAGAGAGAGAGAGAGAGAGAGAGAGAGAGAGAGAGAAATGGAAATAAAAGTATTATATTTGAAATATACAATATATTTATTGTTTTGTTTTCCTCTTGTGAGAAAAAAAACATTTTAATTTTTTTAAAGAAATTAGCGTTTTGCGAAAACAAAACAATAAATATATTGTATATTTCAAATATTAGTATATTATGACACTGTTG